>CM066331.1:146799745-147237245 GCA_033807585.1 Hydrophis major
CAAACCTGGTGCTTGAAAAGAAAAGTATAGAACAGAGAGCCAGTTATTTGTAATGATATTTGCTGGCCTAGAAACTAGAAAACTCTGAATATTAGTCCTACCTTAGGCATAAAAACTGGCTAAGTGACCTTTTTTTTTTTTTGCCAGTCCCTCTCTCAGCCTAACCCACTTCACAGGGTTATTGCTGCACACAAAATAAGAAGAGGAAGGAATGTTAGATATGTTCACTGCCTCAAGTTACTTCTAAAATAATGAAGCTAGGATAAAAATTTAATAGTAAATAGAAATCAATAAAAATAGCAAATAGAAATAAATAAAAATATTCATTCAGCAATTCAACACCAGTTCTTGATTCGGTAGAATCATGGTGCCCCTAATGGGGTCAGGTTTCGGTTTATTTTCCTCCCTTAGCCATTTCTGATTCTTCCTCTCCATTTTCCACATGTTGCTCAAGCAGACCTAATCCACAACCCTGCTGGCTAAAAATACCAAAGGGGAGTGACCCTTGTGTCAAAACCTCTCTCTCTGGGGAGAAGAGAAGCCAGCAAAAAACAAAACCAAACCCATTCCTTTCCCAGTTATGGGTGCTTTTTATTCTTGGCTCCTTTCATGCCGAAGACCTGCCCTGTGCCAAAACAAATGCAGGGGGGTGATAAAAGCAAACAGGAATGTCTGTTGGACCACAGGAAATTTCCTGTACAGGAAGAGATCTTTGGAACTTCCTGTGGAGCGGGGCATGGTGGGCTTGTTGGCAGGAGGCTCTTGACCACAGCTGCAGCTTGGTGGGCGAAGGGAAGTTGGAGCACGCCAGGCCAGGGACAGAAAAAAGGGCTGATGAGCATTATCAGAAGTCTATCCGGGGACGGTTCAGAAATAAGAGTTTGAAATGCAATTTTCTCACCCCCAGTCCAATTTTTTTTTTCACGGATAAGCTTTCAATCAAAGTTGTGGATTTGTGGTAGATGTTGCTGACAGCCAGGAATCCAGAAAAACTCTGGCTGCATTCTTCCTCCAAGAAAGGAACTTCTTCCTGACAGCTGAAGAAGGACAGAAGAATTTGTTGCACTCCAGATATTTGGTGCATTAAAAGTTATGGGCCATTCAAACTCACTCCGACTCATGCACCTGACCAGGTTTCTGAGACAGTCTGGATCCAGGGAGATGGAAAGAGGCTGAAATTGTTGACTAAATAAAGCTGCAGGACTTCATGCCTCTATTGCAATGGTGGGATTCAATTTTTTTTACTACCGGTTCAGTGGGCGTGGCTTTGTGGGCGCAGCAGGGGAAGGATACTGCAAAATCTCCATTCCCTCCCCATCCCACTCACCTGCTTTCCAGCTCTGTTCTCCTGTGCAGGGCAACTAAAGAAGACCCAGCCAATCAGCTGGGACTCAATGGGAGGCAGAGAAGAGTTGGGGGGCGGGGCCAGTCAGAGGTGGTTTTTGCCAGTTCTCAAACTGCTCAAAATTTCCACTACCAGTTCTCCAGAACTGGTCAGAACCTGCTGAATACCACCTCTTCTCTGCTGGTCGCTCACTAACAGAACAGAGCTCAAGGAAGACATAACTAAATAGGTTTGTTTTTATGAGAGATACTTTAAACAGGACTTCAGACCCCTATGGTCACCTGGTAAAGGCTTGAAAAATCCTCTAACTCTTAGGGAATATATTTTCCAGCCTTCTTCAAGTCAGATTACGAATTTCCTGGGAAACTTTCCCAGAAGGACAGTTTGCCAACTTGTTGGAATCAATACAATAGAAACTCTTGCTGCTGTATGCACCTTTGTCAGTTATTTCAATACTATGGATGCAAATAAATGGGAAAGATTTTTGAAGCCCAGTAAAAGCAGCTCAGTCTCTACACCCACCTTTGACACACACCCATATTCCACAGAGATCCCTTCCTTGTTCTGTCTTCAGAATTCATAAACCTACATTCTTTTTTTTTTTTTACTGCTTATCAAATGTGTGGGGAATTCAGTAATCCACTAATTGTATCTTAAAACCCATAAGCCATGTTGCTCCAGACAATCTTGATCCAAAAAGATCTTTTAAAACCATTATTTCATTCCTGTCTGCTCTTCTTGAGCATGTTTCTTTGGTTAATTTGGCTTTTTTACTGTATGTGAGTAGATTTAGAGCACTGTTTTGCGACCATGGCAATTTAAAGATATGTGGGCTTCAATTCCCAGAATTCCCCAGCCAGCAAACCTAGAGAATTGTAGGAGTTGAAGTCCACAGGCCTTCTAGCTACCAAGGTTGAGAAACGTATTTAGGGGATTGATTGCTTCAAGGAATAATCTTGTTTCACTCTTTGCCCTGTGATTAGTTCTCAAGCTATATCAAATCCTTGATATTCTGAAGAGCTGAGAACAATGAATGGGGTGGTGATGATAAGTCAGAGGAACAAAAATGATGAAATGCTGCTAAGATTCCATTTTGGCTTCTGTCCTTTCAAAGTAAGAATTGTAAAGGAAGACACAGCAGTGTCACCATTGCAATTATTCAGTGTTGTCCAACTGAAGCTGAAGGACTTTCCAGAAAGGCTCCAAGTTGTAACAATTTGAGCCTCAACCTCTCATAATATTGATTGTTCTTATTTTGTGCTAAATGCTTTAGTAACAGGGAAGTTTGTGACTATGGTTGTTGCTGTTAGTCGAAAAATCATGTCCGACCCATTGTGACCCCATGGACAACGTTCCTCTCGGCCTTCCTGTCCTCTACCATCCCCCGGAGTCCATTTAAGCTCACGGTGACTGCTTCAGGGACTCCATCCAGCCACCTCATCCTCCGTCATCCCCTTTTTCTTCTTTTGCCCTCAATCGTTCCCAGCATTGGCTCTTCTCCAGGGAGTCCTTCCTTCTCATGAGGTGGCCAAAGTATTTGACTTTCATCTTCAGGATCTGGCCTTCTAAAGAGCAGTCAGGGTTGGATCTCTTCAAGGACTGACTGGTTGGATCGCCTTGCGGTCCAAGGGACTCGCAGGAGTCTTTTCTAGCACCAGAGTTCAAAGGCCTCCATTCTTTGGCGTTCAGCCTTCCTTGTGGTCCAACTTTCACAACCATACATTGCAACTGGGAAAACCATAGCCTTGACTCTATGCACTTTTGTTGGCAGGGGGATGTCTCTGCTTTTTAGGATGCTGTCTAGATCTGCCATAGCTTTCCTTCCCAGGAGCAAGCGTCTTTTAATTTCTTGGCTGTAGTCCCCATCTGTGGTGATCTTGGAGCCCAAGAAAATAAAATCTGTCACTATGTGACTATGGTACTTGGTTAATTATGGTTGTTTTTCAATCTCTCAACCATGAGCATATAAGTAAACTAATGGAGGGATTGAATAGTAGAGGTATGAACCAGATCTAACCAAGGTTATGTTTTAGGGGTCAGCTAAGGTAGTTAGACACACAAGTCAAAGACATGGAGAATGTCAGTGGTGTGCAGGCCAAAAGCTGCACATTTACAGATCTGCCCCATCTCAGTTATAGCCTGGTTTTAGAGAAAACAGGAAAACAATGATGGAAATTTAGAAACAATGATGGATTCTATTTCTCAACGTCAGCCTCTTTAAGATGTATGGACCTCAACTCCAAGAAATTGGACACGTTCTGTAAGCTAACCCATTTGAGATTGAGATACTTGGGTTCAAAAGTTGTTACCCTATGATGCAGTGTCTCACCAGTTAAAGGTCACGACAAAAATAATAGAATAGAATGGAAAATATGGAATGGAATAGAATAGAATGGAATGGAATGGAATAGCATAGAATAGAATACAGAATATAGAATAGAATAGAATTCGTTATTGGCCAAGTGTGATTGGGCACACAAGGAATTTGTCTTGGTGCTAATGCTCTCAGTGTATGTAAAAGAAAAGATACATTTGTCAAGAATCATAAGGTACAACACTTAATAGTCATAGGGTACAATAAGCAATCAAATCATACTAGGAAACAGTCAATATAAATCATAAGGATACAAGTGACAAAGTTACAGTCATACAGTCACAAGTGGGAGGGGATGAGTGATGAGAAGATGAATAGAATAGAGAATAGAATAGAATAGAATAGAATAGAATAGAATAGAATAGAATAGAATAGAATAGAATACCTTTATTGTCATTGCATTCCACGAATACAATGAAATTTGAAAGCTACTCCAGCACAGCGACCCAAATAGCACATCACAATCACACTATAGAGTATTTAAAAATTAAAATAATTATAATAATAGGACTAAATCACAAATGCGCTGTTTGATTCAAGACAATTACTGCCTTGGAAAAGAAACTTATTTCTCAATCTATTAGTCCTCATTTTAAGACACCTAAAGCATTTCCCTGATGTAAGTTCGAAATATGAATGACCAGGATGAGAACGCTCTGTGGAGATTTTTAGTGTTCTAGAGAGGAGTCTGGTCTTTGCAATCTCTTCCAAAGAAGAAAGAGAACAACCAATGATTTTTTTGTGCTGTGTTTATAACTCTCTGGAGCATCTTCTTAATCCACTGCAGAGCATCCAGCATAAAAAGAGTATGTAAATCGCTGCTGTTGATGTTTAGCGTCCTTATATTTTCTTTTTTCCCCCTTGATGTTAGATGTGTTCTTTGGAAGCTAACCTGGAGGCATTTTCATATAAAAAACGAGCTAATAAATATTTTAAACCCATCAGCCAATGATCCATAAGGCTGACATCTTTTTGAATAATAAAATCTGAACTTTTGAAGCACCTGCCTTGACCATGTCCAACATCCTGAATTTTTGCTGGCTTTTAACTCTAGAATATTTTATTCTTGCTTTAGCTGGAAATAGATCCATAATTCCACCTTATCCCTCAATTGTTGCAGGCGAGCTTAGTGGAATTTCTCTTCTCATTATGAAGAGGAAGGCAGTTGAATTAATTTCATTCTTACTTTGGGATTGACATACATAGAATTCTCCTTGAAGTGTCACAGCAGTTAAAGAGGGTGTGTAGATAGGTAGGTAGGTAGGTAGGTAGGTAGGTAGGTAGGTAGGTAGATAGATAGATAGATAGATAGATAGATAGATAGATAGATAGATAAGAGAGAGAGAGAGAGATTTTGGAAATTATTCTTCTGAATGTTTGGAGTGACCAATGGTGGTTCTGCTTTTTCTGGAGAATTAAAAATTAACGAATAGCTGTCACATTGCCTGAATCACAGGGATGCAAATGGAAGTTGGAATGAGATATAGTCCAGAGCCAGAAATTCACTCACATGTTTCCCCTTCTATCAAGACAGATCACCAGCAACTCGACTTCCTCATTCCGTTCTTGGAACTGAATAATAAATTCAGCCGCCTTACCAGAATGACCTAAATGCTATTTCAGCTTGTCACTGACTGTTTTCGTTATACCCCAAACCTCTTTGTTTGCCTGATAAGTGCTTCCTCCACAGGAAATTTCCTGTAACGGAAAAGGCAGGGGAAGCTTCCTGTCGAAAGCCAGATGCTGGAAAGGCCAGATAATAGCAGTGGTTCAAATCTCAGGTTGCAGCAGCTGCAGAGGACTGGCCGACTTCCTTACAGCCTGTCAGTCATGAAACTTGAAGGATTTGTTAGAAGGAGCGTGGAACAGCCTGCATGATTCTTCCTTGAAGACTGGACTTCTCTGTTTTGAACCATACTTCCATGGTAGCAATAGCACTTAAGACTTATATACTGCTTCACAGTGCTTTTACAGCCCTCTCTAAGCGGGTTTTCAGAGTTAGCATCTTGCCCCCAACAATCTGGGTCTTCATTTTACTCACCTCGGAAGGATGGAAGGCTGAGTCAACCTTGAACTGGTGGGACTTGAACTGCTGAACTGCTGGCAATCAGCAGTCAGCAGAAGTAGCCTGCAGCACTGCACTCTAACCACCGCACCACCGCGGCTCTTCAAGGACATATACAGAGGAAAGTCAAAAAATTGAAGATGGTGGCAGTCTGCATGGGATAAATGCCCTACTGTTCTGACCCAACCCGGTTACCAGCAAGAAAATTTCAAACAAACTCAGTAACTCAAACCTTCACAGCTTTAATCTACAAAGAAACTTCTTTGTAGATAAAAGATGTCTTGCAGCCAATTAGTCCAACCAGAAATGTCTTGACAGAATTCTTCAGATAAGCCGGAGTCTCTTCACACGATGCTGGATCCTTCAAACGTTTTTGCTTTCTGCAAAAGCAAAAACCTTTTGAAACCAGGCTCATATTCCCTGGAGGGAGGGGCCATTATGTTGCATTCTTACTCCCGAATCACCTGTGCTGCTCCAGCAGGCCTCTTCTATGAATCATCTTGCGCTCACACGCACTTGGCACAGGCTCCTCGGGAACCTCCTCGACACTGCTGCCAGCCCCTACAATCCCTGAAGGTAGCAGTTCACTCCTTGATGGTCCTGGCCCTTCATCAGAGTCATCGCTCTCCTCAGCCATCTGCACCTACTGCCAACTAACCACAACACCTACTCTCTTAGGCGGGGGTCTCCAACCTCTGAGCCACAGCCCAATATCAGGCTGTATCCTATTCAGAATAGGGCCACTGACGCAGATGCACACATGCAACTCAGTTTGTGCAAGTTGACCTACATCCGCATACACGTGCCCCCTGGCCTGCCACTCATGTGGCCCGGTTTCCTCAGCCAGGCTCTGAAACCACAAATGTGGAGAGCTGCTACTCCTAAGGCCTAGCCCTAACCTCTAGAGAAATCCTGGATTTTAGTAGATGTTGCCTTCAAGGTATCCTTCCTTGAGAACTGCCACCCTTGACCCACCAATGTTTTTCTTGTTCGTTGCTACTGTAGGAAAAGTGTATAGTGTGGGCATCCATGAGGGTTGGAAGTGGGGGAAATGTGAGATGGTTGGCCTCATTTGTACATATTGTACAATTGGTGCCTTGCACAGTTAAGTTGTGATGCACATAATATCGTTGGGGCTTCTTCTGGATCCCTCAGGTGGCCTTGGTTGGTGATATCGGTGGTCCAAGTTGGTGAGTTGATTGAGATGCTGAGAGACCTTTGAAAGTAGACTAGGGAGCTTCTTGTGAGCAGTTATGGGACTGGATCTATTGACAAAAGTCACATTTTTGTACCTTTTCGGTAGGGATTGGACTCATTGATTTAATTAATTAGATTGCTTGGCCTCGTTCCACGACAGCAAGAATTGCAAAGCAATTTGTAAGGCTAGTTATTGATTTGGAAAAAGAATAATTAATATTCTATGTCTGTCATGTACAGCAGTGGTCCCCAATATTTTGGGCCCCAGGGATTGGTTTTGTGGAGGACAATTTTTCCACAGACTGGGGCGTGGGGGGCGGGGAGCATGCAATCTAGATCCCTTGCATGTGCACTTTCCATATTGAATATAGCAATTAATAGAAGTTCTCCAAGTGCAGCAGTTTGTGCAAGTTCTATTTTGTGTGTGTTGATTTTTATTCTTTCTACCTGATCCCCAAAATGTAATATATCTGGACACAAATACAATTAGCTTTGCATCTCTTGAAACGATAGAATCAGGGAGCTGCAGACTCATCTGTTGGCATGCAGGTGAAGACACTAAAATCGTACCACACATGGCAAAGTTCAGTTTTGTAGCCAAAAAACTTACAAAACACAGCTAGAGAAAAGATCCTTTGTGGATCCCTAGCAGAAGCTTCTGATACTTTCTACACAGCTTAATTTAGATTTTCAGTATCCAGAGAGGAACTTGCTAGGGCCTTGAGGGTGTTCCCCTACCCCTGGTTGTCTGAGAAATGTGCAAAAAGTTGCATCTAAGCTCAGGGAAAGGAACCGTTATGTAGACAGGACCGTTGGGACTAAAGGAACGTGACTCTCAAAAGCCACTGCCTTCAGTGTGTACCCTAACCATGGTTGATCCTGGCCAACGGGGCCTTAAAACTGGTTCTTTGCTCCTTCCCTCTACTGGGTTCACAGGCCGTTTTCAGTTCTTCTTCCCACTGTGGTTTCAGCTTTCACTCTGAAATTGATAGTTCAGTCTGTCCCAACGGACAAACAATGAAAGCATTGGGACATCCAAGAGACCAACGGGCAGAATTAAACTTGAAAATTTGCCAGGGAATGACATCGTATCAGAGTCATTGTAGTTGGGAACAAACCCACCACAGATCTTGGCCTGAGTCCTACCCGGTTCACCGGATCAGGAAATCAACTCCAAAGGAAAACTGAAAGCAATTTGATTGAGATTGACTATAATGAGATTGAGTTGTTCCTCCTCCTTACGCCTCAGTGAATTAGAGTTTGAGCTGCCCTCAAATGTTGTGAAACTCGTAAAACATTCCTATGCCTGTTTTCGAGTTGCCACAAACAAGGGTTTGGAAAATCTGAAGGAGCAGTGCGGCAGTTTAAAACCAGAAGAACATTCCACACTTAACTTACAAAGATTGTAGCTAGGCTACCAGATCTTCCTGCCTGCGAAAATCCTTCTTTAAAGAATGTGATTGATGACACCCATTGAACTGTGCTTCATTGGAGAATCTGATTTATGAAACACCCAGGGGGGTGTCACAGGTGACTGTAAATCACGTATGCCAGAGTTGGCTTCATTTAGGTTAATGCTGACATGTTGATCCTAATAAATCTTTTGGATTCTTTTGAAGGTTGGCTCCAAGCTCATGATTTATAATTAGGGCAATCGCCGGAACCCTGGGAGTTGTCCTTGACTTAGAAATGTCTGAACCCCTTTTACCTAGGTCCGTGATGGTGAACCTGTGACAAGCATGCTACAGGTGGCACGCAGAGCCATTTGTGTGGGCATGCAAGCCCCCCAGCTGATTTTCAGTCGGTTTGAGGCAGTTTTTGCCCTCCTGGAGGCTTGAAGGAAGCCTCTACAGCTTCAGGAGGCTAAAAAACCCGGAAATACTGGAAGTGTCATAAAGGCCCATTTTTCAGCCTCCTGAGGCTTCCCTCGAGCCTCCAGGAGGGGCGGAAATTGCCATCCCCAGGCTCCAGGGGCTCTCCGGAGGCTGAAAACGGGCACTTCCGGTATTTCCGTAAGGCCCATTTTTCAGGTCGCAGAGGCTTCTTTTGAGCCTCCAGGAGGGCGAAAACAGCCACAAATGGGCTGAAATCAGCTGGGAGGCACGTGCCAGGTTCACTTAACAACTGCCACGATTCACTAAAGAACAGTGGTGAGAGAGATTGCAAAAATCATTTAACAAATGTCTCGCTTAGCCACAAATGTTGGGTTCAGTTGTGGTTACAAGTTAAGGACTATGTCAGCTTTGGAAGCCATATTGAGACCAGGTGCTCCCACGCTGCCACATTTGAGCCTGGGAAAGTGGGAGGGGGGAATTTCTTGGAGTGTATGGAGTTAGACATAATAACATTATTTTTCTCATTCAAGGTCATGTTATTTTGCGCCTAAGTGAGGGGAAGTCTCAAGTTGGGATGGATGGTGATTGGGCCATATGATGTGATGATGGGTGCAGGGGATGGATTTTGTGATGACAAACGTAACAAAATCCAAAACGTAAATGTCCTTTAATGCCTCTAACTTGGCCCCACTGTTCAATAATTCTCAATTGGAGATAAAACTTATTCAAAAATAGTCTTCAAAAGAAAGCAATACAGTCCAAACTTAATGAGCAGATAGAGGTGAAATAAAAACCCAAAACAAACTACAATGAAGGAAATTCCACAATGGACCAAAATATGTAATTACCAACTGCAATAACAAAGCACAGTCTGTTGGCAGGACCCCAACCAAGATAATTTCAGCCCAAAATAAAACATGCTTTGCTTCTGGCAACACTGTGTTTTTAACACGTCTCTCTTATATACTATTCTCTCCAGCTGCAACCAATGAGGGGGATCATGGCCGCTTCCTCTCTCGTAAGCCAAGTTGTTTCCTTCTCCGTTCCTCCCTGCGTGTCCTAGGATGAAAAGGGGATGGGCCTAGTTCTTCCTCTGACTGCCCAGCTGGCCTCTGCCCCTCCACAACCTCCAGAGCCACACCTCCACTCCATGGCTGTTCCTCCTCTCCCTCAGAGTCCGACTCTAACAAGGGCATGACAGATTTGTAGTTTTTACTTTTTGCAAGCCTGGAACTTTCAGATTCAGGATTCCCCAGTTGTGCTGGTTACTATCCAAATAAAGAGGAACCTTTGAGAAAATGTCTGTCTCGGAGTTATTGGTTGGAATGGAGGTTTGCTGGAATGCTGGCCAACTACCTGTAACTCAGTACAGATAGATTGAGCTCTGTGAATCCGAGGGGGGGGGGGGGAGAAAGCAGTATTTCCTTCACATGAGCTTGAAAAAGCTGAGTTAGAACTGAATAATAATGGGATGGGAGACCACCAGGAAATCCCAGTGGTCAGAATAATAGCCCCAGAAGAAGGGGGCAATTGCCAGGAAAACAGCATCAGGGGTTGCTCTTCAGTTGAAGGAGCCTTTTCCTGCTCTTTTTTTTCCAGTCGGGTCCCTTCCCACTGGATTGGCCCAAAGGTACAGGTAGTCCTCGACTTACGATAACAATTGAGCCCCAAAATTTATGTTGCTAAGTGAGAAGCTTGTTAAGTGAATCACTGCCGTTGCAAAATTAGTAACACGGTTGTTAAGTGAATCTGGCTTGCCCATTGACTTGTTTTTGTGACAGAAGGTCACAAAAATTGATCACATGACTCCAGGACACTGCAACCATCATAAAATATGAACCTGTTCCAAACATCTGAATTTTGATCAAACGATCACAAGGATGCTGCAAAGGGAGTAACTGTGAAAAAACAGTCATAAGTCACTTTTTTCAGCGACGTTACAACTTCGTACGGTCCCTTGTTGTAAGTTGAGGACTATTTGTATTTCTGCATTGCTGCTGTGCATTGGAAAGGCCCCACCTAACAAACTTTCTTCCTGATCTTCTAACTTGGCCTCGATGTTGCTAACTTAAGTTTTTTTCCATTCTCCCTCTTGCAGTGAATGCCTTTATCGTATTTCCTTCTTCCTTATTTTTGCTATCGTTTTCATTTCCCCATTCCGCTCTGTTATTTATTTCTTCTTTTTTTTTTTTTCTGGCTAAGGGCGAGAGCGGGAAGTCCCGAGTCTCAAATATCATCTTTTCAAAAGCAAGGAAGCAACCGTTTTCTCGGTCTTAGTGGGACTGGCCTACTTCATGGGGGCAAGGTTAGCAACGCACTTACACCAAAGTAGGTCAAGGCAAGGCTTTTGATCCAAACTCCTTTAGATCTAGATTTAACCTACAGTTATCTGGCTTAGTATCTTGCTTAGCATTGCAATGTCGATCCTCTTCTCCATCTTGTTCACTGAAAAGGGGAAGTTGGAAAAACAGGAATATTAAGTGAACTGTTTGCAGGCAGTTGAACATTATTTTTAAGATTCAGGATTGGGATTTTTATATTATTATTTTTTTGGCTTCTTTAGTCCCACCTTTTGGGTTTTGTATCTGTGCCAAGAAGCGTTACCAGGTGCAAAAGCAATTTATGGAAATCCTGATATTGAAGATCACTACGATATCTAGGCTGCAGAAATTCAGATGAGGATTAAGCATCCTCCTCCAGATGCTGGTATGTTTCATTGATTACAAGAAGTCCATGATGTAAGACTCTAACCATCCTGCCATTTTATGACTTTTTCTGTGGCAGTCATTAAGAAAACGTCATGATAGTTAAAATTAAACCTATTCTGTTCTGTTCTGTTCTGTTCTGTTCTGTTATTCTGTTCTCTTTTGTTATTCTATTCAGTTCTAATTCTATTCTGTTTTTCTATTCTGTTCTGTTATTCTATTCTATTCTCTTTTGTTATTCTACTCTATTCTACTCTACTCTACTCTACTCTACTCTACTACTCTCCTCTCCTCTCTATCCTACCCTACCCTACTCATTTGATTTTTATGACAGAAGAAAGAAATATTGTTGAAAGAACTCAAGTCCAGAGCTTTCCCAAATACACGAAATTCTAAATATTTTTACGCTTGAGGAAGAAAAGCCATAAAGGGCCTCCATCCCAGTGGTCAACTTCCTAATTGATTTTAAAAGTAAATTCTCCAAGTTTTGAATGATGACGTCTTAGTTGGACTTTGGCAGTCAGTTCTCTTAGCAATCGTTAAGGAGGTATTTTGCAATTTGTGTTCCTTAGAATGTCTTTTGACTTATCCATCTCTAGACTGAAACGCTAATATTTCCTAATCATTTCCAGTCGCTATACTTGGCTCTTCTGACCTTGCTTACCTTTTCAAGAATAACCAAGTTTGGATTTGCTTACATCTATCCGGGCATGCCAATATGTAACAATTACTGCCCTCTTGAACAGAGGTGTCAAACTCGCATCATCACGTTGTCATCACGTGACGTGTTCCCCCTTCACTAAAATGGGGGATGGGTGTGGCCAGAGCATGACATATCGGGCCCATGGACCGCGAGTTTGATACCCCAGTTCTAGAATTGATATTAGATGCTCCTTCCTATCTATTCTGGACATTTCTGAATATCACAGCTCTAGAGTGAGGCTGACAAATTAGAAACAAGGCCAGGGGAAGATGAGAGAAATCATGCAGGGGGGCATGGCTGAAGGGATATGGGACATTCAGCCTGGAGAAAATGGCAATCATTGCAGACTTCCCATGGTCATGTGATCAAAATTCAGATGCTTGGCAACTGGCATGTAGGTTGCACTGTCCCGGGATCATGCAATACCCTTTTGTGACCTTCCAATGGAGAAGCCAGATTGGCTTAGAGACCATGTTACTAACAACTGCAGTGATTCACTTAACAAATGTGGTAAGGCAGGTCGTAAAATGGAGCAAAACCAGAGGTGGTATTCAGTCGGTTCTGACCAGTTCTGGAGAACCGGTAGTGGAAATTTTGAGTAGTTCGGAGAACTGGCAAATACCACTTCTGGCTAGCCCTGCCCCCATCTATTCTCTGCCTCCTAAATCCCAGCTGATTGGCTGGGTCTTGTTTTGTTGCCCTGCACTGGAGAATGGAGCTGGAAAGCAGGTTAATGGGATGGGGAGGGAAGGGGATTTTGCAGTAATCTTCCCTCAGGAGTGGGGAGAGAAGGGAGATTTTACAGTATCCTTCCCCTGCCACGCCCACCAAGCCAGGCCCACCAAGCCATGCCATGCCCACAGAACCTATAGTAAAAAAAATTTGAATCCTACCACTAGGCGAAACTCAACAGCTGTCTTGCTTTGCAACATAAAATTTGGGCTCAATTGCAATCGTAAGTCGAAGACTACCTGTAGAATCTGAGGCAGGTTTCTCCTGCAGACCTGGGACTTGTATATATTACGCTTATGAATTTCCGGAAATAATGATCCTTTTTAGGCAGGGGTGTTAAACTCAATTTAATTGAGGGTCGCATCAGAGATGTGGTTGACCTTGTGGGGGCTGGGGGAGGGCAACTCGGGGGGGCGTGGCCAGCTTTCTGCCACTCACTGAGCGTGGCCAGCTGGGTGGGTGTGGCGAACTGGGTGGGTATGGCCAGCTTGACGCCATTCCCCAAACTGCTGGCCTGATGTTTCTTCTTCACACTGGATAGACCAGGCCGGAGCGATGCAGGCTGACCCCTTATATCTACTAGGACAGCCCCACGAACCAGATCTGATCACAACGTGGGCCTTGTGTTTGGCACTCATATTTTAAGGGATCTTTACTTATTGCAAGAAATAAAGCACATTCCCCTTTATTTAATCGTTTAATGGAGGAGGCGATAAAGCCCCCCACAAACAGGTCCCAATTCATTTTCGTTGTTTCAGGAAAAAAGCTGGAAAATTTCCAGCAGGTTCCCTGGGTTTATATCAGCAGCTGGGTGGTTGATGGAGCTGGATTCCCGGCCTAGTTCCAGAAGGGGGCCAACTTATACTCCTTTCAGGAAGCTCTGGCCAGAAGTTAGGAAAGATTTATTTGCTCATCATCTCAAAGGGGCTCCAGGGCTTAAAAAAACAAAATCAATAGTTTTTTTCTCAGGTCTTTTAAATGAGGCCCTTTCAGAAAAAGAAACAGAGATAAAAACATTAGTCTCTTCTTGTTGATTAGATTTAGTATGACATCATCTTGTGCATCTCAACAGGAAGATCATAACTCAGATTTCAGGGCGTCTAAATTTAGAGAAATATCCAGCAGAAAAAGAAAAAAAAAAGACTCAGGAGTATTTGTGGGAAAGCTAAAAAAAAAAGTCAAGATGGCATCCAGCACCTGGATTGAAAACCCACCCAAAGCAGAGATGGTTTTCAGCAGGTTCTGACCAGTTCTGGAGAACCGGTAGCGGAAATTTTGAGTAGTTTGGAGAACCGGCAAATACCACCTCTGACTGGCCCCTCCCCCATCTATTCTCTGCCTCCCAAGTCCCAGCTGATTGGCTGGGTCTTCTTTGGTTGCTCTGCACAGGAGAATGGAGCTGGAAAGCAGGTTAGTGGGGTGGGGAGGGAATGGGGATTTTGCAGTATCCTTCCCTCAGGAGTGGGGTGGGAATGGGGATTTTACACTATCTTTCCCCTGCCATGCCCACAAAGCTATGCCCACAGAACCGTTAGTAAAAAAATTTGAATCCCACCACTGACCCAAGCCCTTTTTCACATATGCATATAAAAAAGGAGTGTGGGACTTTAATTGCAGGTCAGAGGCCTCAATCTTGACATTTTTGACAGACAGATGTCACCCACAGATACCTGTCTCATCGGCAGCAATTTTAAGACGTGTGCACATACCAGAAAATGTAAAATTGAAAACAGGGCATGGAAATGGAAATTGTACAGTGTCAGAAGTCAGAGCCAGGTCCAGAATGTGGATCAATGAGTTCAACTATAATACTGACTCTTTTTTTTTCCCTTCGAAATGTAAAATAAACTATTTATAACTTACATGTTGGAAAAACTGTAATCTTCCTGACATTGGAGACCTCCATGCTTTTTTTATTTTCACCCTACTAATTGTATTTTATTCCTTATTTCTTTTTATATGCTTTTCATCTTTTACGGTTGATATTATATACATATATCATTATCATCATCATCATTTTAGCCATTGCCTATCCACTGCAGGATGGAAGTCCGCTTTGCATGTTTCTAATCGATACAGTCCTCGACCTAACGACCACAATTGAGCTTAACATTTCTGTTGCTAAGTGAAACATTCATTAAGTGGGTTTTGTCCCATTTTAAGACCTTCCTTGCCACGGCTGTTAAATCTGTCTTTCCTGTTCACTTGTCAGAAGGTCACAAAAAGGGATTGCATGACCCCAAGGCCCTGAAACTGTCATAAATATATGAATCAGTTGCCAAGCATCTGAATTTTGATCAGGTGGCCATGGGGATGCTGCATTAAGTGTGAAAAATAGTCATAAGTCACTTTTTTCAGGCCCGTTGTAACTTTGAATGGTCACTAAATGAACTGTTGTAAGTCAAAGACTAAGTTGAGAAAAGGAATTCTGAGCATCCCAAAAAAATAAATACAACCTTAACTGAAACATTGGAATGCGATGCATTTTTAAAAATAAGTTCTTAACCCTCGTGGTGTTGAAGAAAATATAAGCCTGGCATTGTAGATCCGAATGCTTGGAAACAACAGAGTACCAACAGCCGCATCTCTATTTCTGTTAGCAGGGATAGCTTTCCAAAAGTTGACAGTTGATTCGTAGTTTTGAAATACCAGGCTGCCAAAATAGCCCACTTTCCTTTATTCCAATCTTCTGTTCTGAAATGCTCCTGTGGCTATTCTTCCTAGTTTGATTTCAAAAGCCGGTGTGTTTTTGCCAAGATTGTGTGGCTCAACAAGAGTTTGTAGGTTATAATTAGCATCAAAATGTTCCCCCCTCTTTTGCCTGTGATGTGCAGGATTTGCCCCCCCACACATTTGATATGTGTGTGTGTGTGCATGTGTGTTTACTTTCCCACCCAATGTCTCCACTTCAACCTTTCCTTGCTTTCTTCCTTCCTT
Organism: Hydrophis major; assembly: GCA_033807585.1. Classification (NCBI taxonomy): domain Eukaryota; kingdom Metazoa; phylum Chordata; class Lepidosauria; order Squamata; family Elapidae; genus Hydrophis; species Hydrophis major. The sequence goes on from CM066331.1 coordinate 146,815,639, forward strand.
GCTTCCTTCCTTCCTTCCTTCCTTGCTTTACCCTTTCTCTTTCCCCCTTCCACACTCGTTTTATGATATGTCCCAAGGAAGGAGGAGAAATTGGGGATGAACAAATACTGTGTCAGAGTATATTCATGAACTGGAATAGAGCTTAGTAACAAGCTCAGCCAATGAGATCTGAATTAAGGGCTGAAACTTTAAGGGAGAATCTGGGCATGGTTTATCTCTCTTCTGTGCTTAGCTCTAAAGTAAAAGAGAAACTAGCTTGCTTGCTGAAAACTAGAGTTCTGCTCTGAATCTACTGTAACATGGCTGCTTCTGTTTCAGCTTGCTCCATGTTGGAGAAATCTACAACTGGAATTGTAAAATTTACTTTATGTGTTAAATGAAGCCTCAGCCCTCTGTGTTTACTTTTCTGGCGCTGAATTTATGCTGCAATACTCTGAACATGCTGTTGCAACCCAACCGTTCCCCCTTTTCATTGTGGTTCATGAGCTGCAGTTTTGGTCCTGCTTGAAATAAAATGAAATGGGAACGACACAATGCAGTGTGCATTTAAGCAAGGACATCTTCAAGGGCCATGCAAAAAGTCAAGATGTTGGTTCCAATGCCTGTGAAAATGGGGGGAGATTTAATGGCACAATTGTGGCTGCCATATTGACTTTTTTTGATGCCCACCTCATGGATGCCTTCCTTCTCTTTACACTTTCAATCTTTGCCTGATCTCGTAGTTAGAAAAAGAACTGCAGCCTCAAACTAGTGTATATTCTCAATCTATTCATAGCTGAGCTCTGTCAATTCAATGAGAAATTATTTTGGTTTTTTGCCTGGGATGGGAAGAAATAAAGATCTGAGGGACAGCAACACCAAAATCGGCGGTGAGAAGTTGTGCAGCTTACTGCAAACTTTACAATTTAAGAGGCTCCTGTTAAGATGCTCAGTTTATGAAAAGATTCAACAAGAGGGATTGTGATGATAAATTGCTTTGGCCCTGGAACAATGAAGCATTTCCAGGACAAATAATTGTACCAAATCTCCTGTGCAGCCTTCTTGCAGAGTGTTTTATACAGACCTTCCACCGGGTTTGCAACCAAACCAAAGAATTTGCCCCTTTGGCACAAGTATCGCAATAGTTGGCTGAAAAAGTGTGAAAGCATCTTGCAAACTCCATGCTCGATGTCACTCAGACTCACTACTTGCTTGGAATCAAGGTTCATAGTATTGATTTGCAGCAAATTCATAAGAGAACATGAGAAAAGATGATCATTGCAGGTAACATATGCAGCTATCTTAATTATCACCCATAGAGCACACATCCATTTAACTTGCCTGTTTGTTAGAAGATGTTAAAAAAGATGAAGATGCTTTTCTGGTTCAGGCACACTGGGCTCATGTCTTTCAGAACCACATCCTTCATTCTCTTTGATCAAGTGCTCCAGTGTGCTTAAAATGCCAGCATAGGATCCTGGTTGGTTAGAAAGCAGCAAGTTATTATGTTAACAGAAGCAGCATCTTACCTGTGTTCAGAAAGTCAGACAAAAAATAGTTTTCTTCTCATGATGTGATCGTTGTTATTCAGTCGTGTCTGACGTGAATTCAGTCGTGTCTGAAGTTGTGTCTGACTCTGTGATCCCATGGATTATAGCATGCCAGGCCCCTGTGTATTCCATTGTCTCTCAGAGTTTGCTTAAATTCATGACCGTTGCATCAGTGACACTACCTAGCCATCTCATCCTTTGCTGTCCCCTTCTCTCTCTTTTGCCTTCCATCTTTCTCAACATCAGGTGAGTCTTCTCTGGTGAGTCCTCCCTTCTCATTGGGTGGTCAATGTATTTGAACTTCAGCATCGGTACCTGACCTTCCAAAGAACAGTCATGTTGTGGCCTGCCACTGGCCAGCCGAGCTGGCAGCAGACTCTGACAGCGAGAAGGTTGGGAAGGAACCTGAGCCAGTCCTGGAGTCTGGGGAAGGCTCATGAGTGCTCTGCTTCAGGAGGCCAAGATAGGGCCAGGGCCATCCAATAGTTATCAGCTGCCTATGGAGTTGGAGATCAGTGGGGCAGAAGAACCATTGGAGCCTGTTCCCGATGTGCACAGGCACAGAGCTGCCAGAAGAAGCATACAGTTAAGGAACCAGAGGCGACTCGGAAGTAAAGGCACAGATGGATGGTAAATGGCCCCTCCCATAGGGAATAAAGAGGAACGAAAGGGGAGTGGTGTTTGCAGGAGATAATTAGTTCATTTAATTAGTGTGAAGATTTGTGTGTGACTCCCTTCTTGCCAAATATTTCCTTGTACAGCATTGCGCTTGGAACCTATTGGCCTGGCAACTCTCCAAGCCTGATAAGGTTTGTGGTTGCAATTCACCCTTGAAACGACTGTTTGCCGGGACCTTGCTGGATGTGAAATATAGGAATTCACGTTAGCCAAATAAAAAGGGGTTTTGTTGGGATAAGGAGTCTGCTTCGTGATTTTGTGAAGCCTAGGTCAGAACAAGTCATGGTTGATTTGAGTCAAGATTGATCCGTTTGTAGCCATGTACTAATTTGAAGGACCTCAGCAGTTCTTCAGTAGGTTGCATCTCTCCATCTTGAAACATACACTGATTTTAAACCAATTTGTAGTGAGCAAAGTTCAGCCTTTTGATTTATTTTACTTCAAAGAGGAAAAAGGAAATGCAATTATGTACCTGTCTCGTAACAGAAAGGTTTTGAAGAGAGAAAGCAAAGGGCAATCTTCGGTATTTTTAGCAATCCGTCTTCTAGTGCGTGATGTCATTTCAGATGGTCAAATGTTGTCCTTTGTCTTGGCAATTTTTTTAAAAAGAAAGTTTTAGTGATATTGGAGAATTTCTCAATATGTCCAATTTAAACGTATGGATGTCCCTGTTGGCTGTATTTGTGGACTCCTGATATTGAATTTGAGTACATAGAAAATCAGCTTTATCAAAACACATATCCATCTAATTCAACCTACCTACAGATTCATTACAGTCTTCTTTTGTCCATCTCCCATATTGAATATAGCAATTCATAGAAGTTCTCCAAATGCAGCAGTTTGTGCAAATTCTGTTTTGTGTGTGTGTGTGTTGATATTTATTCCCTCTAACTGATCCCCAAAATGTAATACATCTGGACACAAACACAATTAGCTTTGCATCTCTTGAAATGATAGAATCAAGAAGTGGCAGACTCTTCTGTTGGCATGCAGGTGAAGACACTAAAATCATACCACACATGGCAGAGTTCAGTTTTGTAACCTTGCAGACATGGGACTTTCAAAATAAGACAGTGGCTTTGCTCTGATCATTGTACATTGTAATATTTTCTGTTGTTATGTTACAGTAAGTTTATGTTTTGAATTTCTCCTTTACGGGAAAGGACTCCATGGTGGCATGTTGCTCTGTACTGCAGTGGCATTTCCTGGAAAATGGGGGTGGAGCTTCCCTTTTCTCCCTATGGCAGATTGTGGCTTCTTTATTTTCGCAGGTGAAAGCAAGGTGCTCTCCCCTTGATTCTCTGAGGGTTGCCTGTGAGTCCAACACTAAGTCTAAAGGCAGAGTCCATTGATTAAATCTATGGACAGAGTTCATTTTCTCCTGACAGATTATGAGATTATGGGATGTCTTGCTTGATTTTGCTCAGGAGTATCAAAATTCGAGGGCCATGGGCCAGATCCATCCTGCGGGGTGTTTAGATCTGGCCGGCAGGGCTACCCTGGAAACAGTGAAGGATCGGCCAGCGGTGCCTCTGCCAGCAAAAAGGGAACTTGTGAGGGCCGCGAGCAGCCCTCTGCCAGCACAAACGGAGCACAGACCTCCTGAAGCTCCTCTTTGCTGGCAGAGGGCTAGCAAAGCAAACTACTAGCAGAAGTGTCATTTGATCACACAAGTGACGTCAAGGTGGCCACGCCCAACCTAGCCACGCCCTTCAGCTCCCCCCAAGATCAAACACAATCCTGATGCAGCCCTCAATGAAATCGAGTTTGACACCCCTGATGTTCTTGCTCTTTGTCTAATCAGGTGGAGGGTAGCATTTGCAGAATTACAGAGGAGAGAGAGAGGGATAGATAGATAGATAGATAGATAGATAGATAGATAGATAGATAGATAGATAGATAGATATAATCCTTTGGGCACGAGAGACCGATTCTGTCGAGAAAGGTTTTTCCACGGACTGGAGGGGGCTTCGCTTGTTTGCAAAGGCCCGGTTGCTGGCATGCTGCAGACCAGGGATGGGGCAGTATCTGTGTTGCAGTCAGTATCAGAAGACCAAGATATCTCCTACCCATGAATTCTAGCTTCTCTAACTGAATGCACATGCCTGCACGCTTATGCTTTTGAAATGCTAATTGTCAGGATTCCTGTGATTGCCTTAATTAAATCACCAGATTCAAAAGAATCCAGAAGATTTATTTGGAGCAGCACGTCCGGCATTAACTTGTATGTAGTCAACTCTGACACATGTAATTTACGGTCACCTGTGACTCTGTTTCCCCCTTCCCCCCTGGACGTGTCATCAATCATATTCTCCAACAAAGCACATTCAGGGCTGGGTGTCATCAATCACGTTCTTCAATGAAGGATTTTCATGGGCAGAAGTTCTGGTGCCTAGGCTACAATCTTTTTAAAATAAGCATGGAATACACTTCTGGTTTTAGTTGCCGATCTGCTCCTTCAGGTTCCCTTCCCTTCTCTCTCCTCCCAGCCCCTCCCCCCCCCCTCACTTAATGGCAACTCAGAAACAAGCATAGGAATATTTTACGAGTTGACACTGATTTCATTACCCGTTCGTCTCCACGCTCATGCATCTTGCTGGCCTCCACCAAGGGATTCTTAAAGTGTCTTGTTATTGACATCCTTCTGCTGTTTTCTCTACAGGTTTGCAACCCATCTACTGGAGCAGAGACGATGTGGGTCAATGGCTAAAGTGGGCGGAAAAGGAGTTCTCCCTGAGAACCATTGACAGCAATACCTTTGAGATGAATGGGAAAGCTCTCTTGCTACTAACCAAAGAGGACTTCCGATACAGATCTCCACATTCTGGTAAGTAATTTTAAGAACTAATTAAAGAAGGAGATCTCTTACCGCATTAGTGAGCAGCAAATGCAAAATCTGTCCGAAATTAGATGTGGGGGGAAATCAACATCTGCAATATTTTTAATTAAACTTTATTACATTCTTATTTTTGTTACACGTTTTACTTGCTGCAGATATATTACCCAATTTAGTTTAGATGGGGGTGGGGGACCCTAACAGCAAACAAATTCCATTTAATATTAATCCCATTTTGATCATTATTTTAAAAATACAAGACGGTGGGGAAAATGGGCATTTGATTCATTCTCATCATACAAATTTTATTTCCATTTTCCGGAGTATTTATTAGCTATCTCATTCATTTTTGTCATCTGCAAACCTCCCCCAACTCATCCAAGTCAGTAATAAAAAAATTTTTGTGGGAGAGAGGGTACAAAATGAATATTGTAGCATGCCACAGATTTGAAAAGGAATATCTGGAGATTAGTTTTTGTGTACAATTTTGCAACTAATCATGCATCCATTTTATTATCCAGTTAACTAGATAGCAAATTAGAATGTCACCAAATATTTTGTGAATGTTAGGATACATTATGATTAGAGCATTCATACAACCTATTCATACAAATTAGCCAATTTTTAAAAAACGAGATAAAGCTAGTCTGGAGGATTAATTCTTGACTAATTCTTTGGACTTCTGGTAATTGCTATATTGTTGCAAGGATAATTGCTGGTATGGTGTGAAAAGTGCATGTATTGAAAATATTGTTACCTTAATGCAAGATATTCAGAGCAGCAAATAATGTTATTGAAAAGAGCATATAGCAAACATGAAGAATGTTTTAAAGAGTAATAATAGACAAGTTGTAGCATTAAAAATACCTGCAACCACACAAAATGCTTTGGCTTGTTATCTGAACCTCTGAAAGTCAGTCTATGAAGCTAGCAGAGAAGGCTATTTTCTGAAGCAGGGAGTCTTCAAACTTGACCGCTTTAAGATTTGTGGACTTCAACTCCCAGAATTCTTCCTCTGGTCATGTTAGCTCAGGAATTCTGGGAGTTGAAGTCCACAAAGCTGTCAAGTTTGAAGACCCTTGTTCTAAAGGCTGGGATACTGAGCAAATACAGAGTAGATGGACATGATCATGTAAGAGAAGTGATCTGGCTCCTAGTTTGCTACATTTCCAAAATTAAGTCAGAATCTACCTTCATGTGACTTCAGTTTCTTATTCTGAAACGAGAAAAGAAAGTTCTGGACCTTTTCCTGTGTGGTAGCCTTTTAGCGGCCCATGGGGGCTTTAAAAAAAAAATCAGCCGATTTTCCTCAAGGCCCCATTCCCTCCATCTTTCCTTAAAAAACTGATTTGATAGATCTCACCGTCCATCAGATGTGAGGTAATCCTTAATTTACAACTTTTCATTTAGTGTTCGTTCAAAGTTACAACAGCACTGGAAAAAGGGACTTATAACCATTTTTCAGACTTAAGACCATTGCAGTATCTCCATGCTCATGTGATCACAATTTAGATACTTGGCAACTGACTCATATTTATGACGGATGCAGTGTCCTGAAATCACCTTTTGCCCACCTTCTGATGAGCAAAGTAAACAGGGAAGACAGATTCACTTAACACAGTATTACTAACTTAGCAGCTGCAGCAATTCAGCTAACAACTGTGGCCAAAAAAAAAAAAAAATAAGATTGCACTTAACCGTCTCATTCAGCAACAGAATTTTTGGGCTCCATTGTTCTGCAACTCAAGCCCGAAGGAAAAGGTTTTGTGCTTTAAAAGGAAGGAGCTATAGACTTTTGTGTTTTATTATCCTGGGAGCTGGGCAGTATCAGAATGAATGCAGATAAATATGTGAATTAAATATAACCTTCCTTTCTATCTTTAGGAATCTCAAAGTCTTTAAAAATTCATTTTCCTGAGTTGGTGCTTCTTCTTCTTCTTTTTTTCAAAGATTTTTTTTATTTTTTACACATCTCTTCACGTGAGCAACTTCAGATTCCAGATTACAATATTTATACATAGTCATAGTTATACTTTCAACTTTTCAAATTAATATCACTTCAAATTATTATCAATTTGACTAATCTTTAGATACATTTCCCTTTCGTATTTCAATTCATTAATTAAATATCAAAATCATTTCATCCTCACATACCTTTTCAATTCTTTATCCCCTATTATTTCTATTTTCAGCTTACCACCTATTTTATGTTACCTTATGTATTGTTAACATCTATAACTTTCTCAAGACCAATATATAATTAGGCAGACAATGAAAGAAAATATGAGTAAAAGTAAAGTAAGATTAATACATTTAGGATCCACATGGCATATACCCCCACATCTACAATATACCTACTCCAGAGATATTCATATAATCATTTCATATTTTTTTCTTTGTTTCCAAAATTTACCTATATAATTTTAATAAATCATTATCTTCTTCTTCTTCTTCCAGGTGATGTATTATATGAGCTGCTTCAGCACATTTTGAAGCAAAGAAATTCTCATATGTTGTTTTCTCCCTTCTTCCACCCTGGGAATTCTGTTCATGCTCCTCCAGATGTTATGCTGCATCAGAATCATGATGAAGGTAACAGCAAGGATCTCTTTGTTTATGAGGAGCAAAATTACATAAACAGTTCAGCAATGCTATCGAAAGAAAGAGGACAATGGGGTTGAAGGGAAGCATACTGATCAAGGAGAATATTTATGTTTGCAACTCAGGGTTGAAATGAAGGGTCCTTGGTGCTCTCTGGGCTTGGCTGTTTTCTTGCAGGCGTTTCATTACCCAGCTAGGTAAGTAACATCATCAGTGTGAAGCATGGAATGCGTTTGGCTTCCAATTTAGATCATTCCTATAACTCTGATTTATGAATCCTAAGTATGTTTGTAAAGTTAGAACCATATTTTTTTTCAAACGTGGCAACTTTAAGATGTGCAGATTTCAAGTCCCAGAATTTCCCAGGCAGCATGCTGGCTGGGGAATTCTGGGAATTGAAGTCTGCACATCTTAAAATTGCCAGGTTTGAAAAACATAGTGGTTAATGATTTCCAGCTGCTTGGGGACATAGGAAGGGGATAGGTGAAGGGGCTGTTGATTCCTTAAGTTTTTGGTTAACGTTTAGGGGGAAAAATAATAAAAATATGAGAGTTCAGTCATGGTTTGTGTCCAGGACAATTGGCATGCATAACTCAAATATAAAAGGGTAGAGTTTTAATTGTGTGGTTTACAGACGCAATCGGTTGGTTTTTTTATGTTCCCATTCACTGCATCCAGGATACCAAAATCAGTCCCCTTTTTGTCTTACATCACCCTCCTTCCAGGGTAATATTGGATCAACAAACACAGGTACCCATGAAGTTTTTAGAGAATCATAGTTTGCTAATATTGGGAAATTCCCAGCCAAGCAGAAAAGAGAGGTCAAATGGGGAACTAGACTTGAGTCCTTTTGTAGCTGCAAAAGACCCCATAGGACTGATCCTTGCCTAAATTCCTTGAATCTTTACCTGTTCCCAGGGGAAGGAAAACAGCCCAGGGAGATTTTTATACTATAGGTAGAACATAATAAATTTACTGACTCGGCTTCTTCATTAGTTGATCTGGATGCATGTGCCTGACAGAATGGACACCTCGGCTCAATTGGCAAGGAGTTAGATAGCTAAGAACGCTCTCGTCCTTTTTCAGACAACATTGCTGATGGGGGATTTAATCCCAAGTAACCCGGGGGTTTAATCCTTGCAGTGGACAGGTAGCTAGAAAGGAGTGGGGACTTCAGGAGCACAACTGTAGCTTCTATCTTGACTTGATTGGCTCCTATGATGGATGTCTGTTGGCCAAAATGCCTTTGAAAGATTAGCATTACTCTGATGAAGTTTGTGGCCCAGAAATACTGCTTTGTTGTAAACCAGAGCTGTTTTTCACCCTTCCAATCATCTGAAAACATCATGCCCTGTACTTCACCAGCTGCTGCTTTCTCCAACGCTCCAAAATCTCTTTGATCTTTCTTTTTCCCCCGATTTATGGCTCCTATAATTAAAGCTGTAGGTTTGCGTTTTTAAGGGCCTCCTCTGGAAGAAATGAAAAGCTGAGGAAAAGCGTCTTATTGGTATTATTGGTTTTACTTGCAGCCGCAGATTCTTCTAGTCAGTGAGAAGAATTGTAGAAGGAAAGCTGGGTCAGTCTATGGTAGCCCAAATTTGGGAAGTGGCTGGTAGCACTCCCCCCCCCCCCCCCAAAAAAAAAAGACCTCACACATTACCAAAAGGCAAAGGCTTGTGTGTCAGTTGCAGCTTCCTTCATCCTGCATCGTTTTAGCACTGTGCAGCTGCCTCTCACAAAAGCTTGTGCCTTTTAATACGGGCTTGAGAAAATGTGATCAAGCCTGTTCTGATATTGGATTGAGAGAGAAACCCTTACTACCAAAGGTTCACAGGTAGATAATCCCATCGCTCCCTAATACTTTTGACTTGCATCTCTGGGGTTCAGCGGAGGAACTGGAACAGCTAAATATAGTTGTGTTTCCCCTTTGGAGAATTTTTTTTTTTCCTTTGGACTTGCTTTTATTTGAGGTTCTGTCTGTACCCCACGTTCGCTCCATCCAGCTCACAATGGACACAGGCAGGCAAGAGAAGGGCTCAGGCACATCCAAAGGTTTGGCTTTAAGTCTTAAGGTCAGCTGCACCAATTACTCTGAAATGCGATTTCTGCTTGCCAACAACTTTTAAGTTGAACATCCCTCCTAAACTACATAGTGGCTTAGAGTTTGTGCTGGAAGGCGAATGTCCTCCAAAAACAGAGTCCTGGAAATTGAAATTTAAGAAGGCAACTCACCCAGCCATGGAAGAGGCTGCTAGTTGCACATCTGTGTGATTTCCTGATCTGGACTCCTCTGTTTCCAGTCAGTTATTTTCGAAAGCGCCAGAAGGGAAAGCAAGAAACAATCTGGAAGGAACGAAGGAGAAATTTCCTGACAGTAAGAACAATTAACTAGTGGAAGAGCTTGCCTCCATAAGTTGTGGGTGCTCCGTCACTGGAGGTTTTTAGGAAGAGACTGGACAGCCATCTGTCTTGAAATGGTATAAGGTCTCCTGCCTCGTGCAGGAGGGGCTGGACTAGAAGACCTCCAAGGTGCCTTCCAGCTCTATTCTGCTTGAACCCACAGTTCATTCCTGGTAACAGTTTCAGAAAGAGGTGGGACTTCTGGGACACAGAGCTGGGTTATCCTGCTCTTTTGGTTATCCTGGCTGTGGTTGAATGGGCATGTTAAAAAAAAAAAAAGAGAGAGAGAGAGAGAGAGAGAGAGAGAGAGAGAGAGAGAGAGAGAGATGGAGTCAGCTGTTTTATATTTGAGTCATGCATGGCAGTGCCTTGTCTGGACTCTCAAGGATTTTTATTCTTTTGTCCCCCTAAAAGTTAACTCCAAAATCAAGAATTGAGTCCTTCTATAGTCTTCATAACACACACACACACACACACACACACACACACACACACACGCGCAAGCTGCTAGGAGTTCTGAAGGTGTTTTTCAAATTTGGTCAGCTTTTAAAGATGTGTGGCCTTCAACTCCCAGAATTCCCCAGCCAGCATACTGGTTGGGGAATTCTGGGAGTTGAAGTCCAGAGGGCTAAAAATTTGCCAGGGTTGGGATCTGATTCCGTGTGACGTCAGAACTCAGAATCCTGTTGTTCAGCAGCCTTGATTTGCTCTGCTCCCCACAAACAGCCTTAACCCAGTGCCCCACACGGGCCTAAAATGTCTCCCTTGTCATTGGCTCTCTCTCTCTCCCCTTTCCAAACATTCTTCGGGTCGCCGCAGACAGGGGCATGGCTTGGCACCCGAGTTTTCACTTCCTTGTGCCCGGTTTGGGTAAGGTTGACCTAAATAGCGAAACAAAGAGAGATCTTTCTTGTTTATGACTTTGGCTGTGTGAATCATAAAACCCACACCAGGACCGTTTCCTCTCCAGCTTCAGCCAGGAAATGGGTGGGTGCTGCCTTTGGACACGAGGAGCGTCTGAGGGGGCTGGAGTCAGGCAAAGGTCAGTGCGAGGCACTGGAAGAATCCGAGCCGGATGTGACCCTGGGGTCTTCAGCAAAGGCCCTTTTGGGATTGCAGCAGGGGAGGGGTCTGAAATGTGACTTGGGGGGCTTTGTAAAATCTTCCAAACACTCCCAGGACAACCAGTGGATAAAATGGGAAAGCAGAAATGGTCCCTGTTGAAGAGGCAGGCTTAGGGAGTCACACAAACGGTCTGGAACTAATTACGGTTCCACTAAATTCAAAGATTTACATGGGCGTATAAAGCCCTGTCTTGGCTTTGCAAAAGAGTGCAATCTTTCCCACCCCCCTGGCAACAGCAACAGATAGTGAGTTTTCCCCATTTTTCCACATCTCACAATGTGGAAACAATGTGGGGCAATGTTGTGGCATCCCGCAATAGGTCTTTCTCTTAATCTGAAAAGGCAGGATACCAACGTCGTCCCAAAGCCTGGTATTTGGCATGGTAATAAAACAGCGCAATGAGATATATATATATATATATTTTTCAATTGATTCTTACTGAAGAAATCGTTACCAGATAAAATCAATGGAAAAAGGAAATAAACTCAAAGGAAAGTGGTAAGAAGAAGTGAAAGGCAAAAAGAGAAAAAGAAAGGCAAAATATGAAGAAATTACTTCCAACCTTCTTTGCAGCAATAAATGCATTTCAATTTTATCATCTCTCTCTCTAAGATTACATTATGACTTCTTTCCTTTCCATAATCTACCCTTGTAATCAGTAAACCTATAAATCACGTATATTTTTTCAACTATCAGCAAAAAAAAAAAAAAAAAGGCCACAAAGGATTTCCAGTCACTAACAAATGTAGTTGTTGTCTTTTCTCTAATTAAACAAGTCAGTTCTGCAAATTCTATTATCTTCCATCAATCTTCCCTCCATTGTGGGTATTTCAGAGTCTTTCAATTTTTGTGCAATATTAATTTCATTCCCATTATTTCATTGGGAATGATAGGGGCCACGAAAAGCATTTAGGAAAGGGTTTGCTGAAAGCAGTGGATGAAAATGAGATCAATTCTCATGCTAATATAGTTTACACCTTCTTCAACCTGTTTCCCTGCTTGTATTTGGATAATAGTTCTCAGGACTTCCCATGAGTCTTGTTGATTTACAGTCAGGACTTTCCAGATTGAAAAGAGTGTATCTGTAGCTCAGGGTGGAATTGTAAACTTGGTGCTAACTTGGTTCCTGCAGATGTTTCCTTACCCAACTTGGTAACAGCATCAGCCTAAGTGAGTCTGGGGCTTTGCTGCCTGTTTATACTTGGTAGTTTGCCTGCCTACCATATTTAGTGAAGGTGCATTGACTTCCTTTGTGGTTCCTTGATTCGCGTGTTACTTTTTGCCTGATTTTTTTTGTCTGGTATTAATCCCTGCCTATCTTAGCGTGGGTTGCTGGAGTGGATATGTTCTACTCTCTCTCCCACCCCACCCCCAAAGTTTTTTTTAATTGTCTCTTTTGACTGGTATGTAAATATAGTTTATCTCTAGGGGTTTGTTGATAGCTGATTTGTCTGAAAGAGCAGCTTCTGGGAATTGCCTAACATTTTTGGACTTGGCTTGATGTAAGAGGCTAATAGTTTCCCAGGTGAAACTTTGGCTTAGCCTGTCCATATGTTGTAAGATGGAGTACTCAGTATATCTTCTGAGAGCTAGTTGGTGGATGAACAAACCCTATACCCTAATTATTTTTACGCAACAAGTATATTTTTGCCTAATTTTGACAGTGTTTCCTGATAATTTGTGTGTGTGTGTGTTGTATATTATATAGGCTTCATTCAGACTTTCATATGAAGGGTGGCAGCAAGCAATGATTGTATCTCAAACTTTTCCCAACATTTTCCCATGCCAGAGACCAAACGCGGGGTAGCTATTATTAAAGTAAAATTTTCTTTTTTTTATTTAATTATTTCATTTCAGTCCTACAGGCTGCACTGCTGGCTGTAAGGGTTGGATATAGATTTATTGGGCCATTTGAGGGCACCTGATTTTTTTTTAAATTTCATCTTTTTTTTTTCCCCTTTGTTTCACAGACAACTTTATCTCAAGAGCTGCAAGACAGTCATCAGACTCGATGCATCACAATCCACCTACCATTGAACTCTTACACCGCTCCAGATCACCCCTCAGCGCCAATCACAGGCCTTCCCCAGAGTCTGAGCAGCGGTCCTTGAAGTCCCCCCTGGAGAACACTATTCGCCGCCTCTCGCCAGCTGACCGGCTCTTGGGCACGCGACAACACCAGGAGAACAACCACCAGGAGTCTTACCCTCTCTCGGTGTCTCCGGCTGAGAGCAACCATTGCCCAACCCCGTCGGAAGTAGCTCAGAAGCCTTCCAGTCCTCGCCAGGACAATACTAGGGTCATCCAGTTGATGCCCAGTCCGATAATGCACCCCTTAATACTGAATCCTCGGCACTCCGTTGACTTCAAAGCTTCGAGGTTGTCTGAAGATGGGCTGCACAGGGAGGTGAAGCCCATCAACTTGTCCCACCGTGAAGAGTTAGCATTCATGAACCACATCATGGTATCCGTCTCTCCCCCTGAAGAGCACGCAATGCCAATTGGGAGAATCGCAGGTCGGTACAATATAGTTTATTTTATTTTATTTATTTAGGGAATTTATATTGCTGCCTATTCACAATGGCGACTCAGGGTGGCTTTGTTGTTGTTAGTTGTAAAGTCGTGTCTGACCCATCATGACCCTGATGGACAACGTTCCTCCAGGCCTTCCTGTCCTCCACCATCTTCTGGAGTCCATTTAAGCTCATGGCGACTGCTTCAGGGACTCCATCCAGCCACCTCATCCTCCGTCATCCCCTTCTTCTTCTATTGCCCTCAATCGTTCCCAGCATTAGGCTCTTCTCCAGGGAGTCCTTCCTTCTCATGAGGTGGCCAAAGTATTTGACTTTCATTTTCAGGATCTGGCCTTCTAAAGAGCAGTCAGGGTTGGATCTCTTCAAGGACTGACTGGTTGAATCGCCTTGCAGTCCAAAGGACTTCGCAGGAATCTCCTCCAGCACTATGGTTCAAAGTCCTCCATTCTTTGGCGCTCAGCCTTTCTTGTGGTCCAACTTTCACAACCATACATTGCAACTGAGAAAACCATAGCCTTGACTCTATGCACTTTTGTTGGCAGGGGGATGTCTCTGCTTTTTAGGATGCTGTCTAGATTTGCCATAGCTTTCCTCCCCAGGAAAGGCAGCTTTGGGAATATAAAACCTCCTATAAAAACTATAAAACTAATAAGAGTCATATAATAAATTAATATACTAAAATCACTGCACACCCTGGCAACAGCACCTCACACGAGCAATTTGATGGGCTCCATCTCTCTCGCTCTGGGTTACCCAGGCCCACTGGCAGAATCAGGCCTTTAGAGCCTTCTGGAAGAGTATCAAGAGAGGGGGCCATTCTAATCTCTGGAGGAATGATGTTCCAGAGAGAGGGAGCCACCATGGAGAAGGCCCTTCTTCTGGGTCCCACCAAGTGTAAGCATGCCAATCATGGCTGCCTCTTTAGAACAGGAGTGGGGAACTGTGGCCCTTTCATGACTTGTGGACTTTAACTCCCAGAATTCCTGAGCCAGCCAGGAATTCTGGGAGTTGAAGTCATAAAAGGGGCATACTTCCCCACTTCTGCTTTAGAACAAACCGCACAGCTTTCACTAACAGGGATGCATTTGCACACTTCTGTGCCGTAGCTAGATTCTTCCATGTCCCAGATTTCTCCTAAAAGTGCAGGATGAGCCACAAGCTGAGGTGAACCAGGATTATGCCAGGGAATTGGGAAGGCATGGACACATTACACACTCCTCAACTAACAGACACAATTAGGACTCCATTTTCCAGTGCTAAGAAAAGTGAATCTCACCCAATTTTGCTAGCCATTTTTTGCATGGTTGTGTTTAGCACAGAGGTCCCCAGTACTGTGGACCAGTACTGGGTCTTGAGCCACTCAGAAGTGGTGGGCAAGCATGTGCATGCATCATGGTGTGGCTTGGTGGGCGTGGTAGGAGAAGGATACTGCAAAAACTCCATTCCCACCCCACTAACCTGCTTTCCAGCTCTGTTCTCCTGTGCAGGGCAACATAAGAAGACCCAGCCAATCAGCTGGGACTCAGTGGGAGGCAGAGAATAGATGGGGGCGGGGCCAGTCAGAGCTGGTATTTGCCAGATCTCCGAACTACTCAACATTTCCGTGACCGGTTCTTCAGAACCGGTCAGAACCGGCTGAATAACCACCTCTGACTCACGTTATTAAGCAAATCTGGCTTTGACTCCTCCCTACAACTTGTGGTCTTCCCAAGAACTTTTCCAGTTCTGATCCCCTCTCAGAATAAAATATATATTTATACTTCTTTTAAGAAGGGAAAACAGTTTATTTATTTTGGCCAGCTGTGGTTTTAGGAAACTTATGTTAATAAAACGGGACAATTTTTCGGACAGAATAAATAACCTTCGCCTTCTCGTTAAATCTTTCCCACTCATAACGTTTCTCCAAAAAAAAACCCCACATTTATTTTGTGACTGATAAAAATGCTGTGGTTTAGGAGGAATAAATCTCCTATTGTGGTTAGGCAAAGGAGAAGGAGAAATAGATCAGCCTACAAAAATTAAGGGTTGTCATTCTCAGTCAGCTTGAATACAAAATTTTTAAGATGGATTTCAATGTCTCCCACCCAATTTCATGTAGATTCTGTTTCATGTAGCTTCTAAATTGCACTCTTCTGCTAAAGCGGAGAAGGCCTTTAGTTTATCCGTAGCATATCAATTAGCTCTTTGGGGACTCCTTTTTCTAAAACAAGCACAGTTTCCAAAATTCTGCATGCAAATAAGAAGTAACACAGTCCACACGCATTTGTAATAGATGCGACGTGACTGGAATGGAAGCGGGGAAAAAACCAAGCCAGCAATCTCAGACATTCATACAGTTTCATGACTGTCTTTATTACAAGTGTCTGGAATGTAAACAGTTTGGGGAGCAGAGTCCAGATGATGAAAACAGCTCTTTGTGCCCAATAAAAAGGCAGGTTGGGTAGGATAATACGTTGGGGCAGTGTTGGCTGGGGGAATTCTGGGAGTTGAAATCCACATGTTTTAAAGTGGCTAAGGTTGAAAAGCAGTCTGTTAGGGAGTGGTGGATTTAACCCAAATAGTTTTGCCTGTTTTCTTTTGAACTCCCTGCCACAAGGAAGAACCAAGAACAGGGATCAACCTGTCGGTCCCAAGACTTGGCCAGGGTCTCCCTTGCATCAACTACAACTCAGCAGGCTGTCTGACCTACGGTTGTGATCATCTGGGAGCCAAAATGATCAGAACTGGAGTTCAGGTGGATCGTTCCTTAGCTTTGTGAAAAAGTTGAGTGCCAGACTTTGCAAGAAATATCTCAGGTTTCTCCAGAGCTGGATAAAAAAGACAAGATGGCTCAGGGCTTCTATCACAGTATAGAATGGAATGGAATAGAATACGGAATAGAATAGAATAGAATAGTTGGAAGGGACCTTGGAGGTCTTCTAGCCCACCCCTCTGCCTAGGCAAGAAACCCTATACCATTTCAAACAAATCGTTGTCCAGTCTCTTCTTAAAAACTTCCAGGGTTGGAGCATTCACAACTTCTGGAGGCAAATTGTTCCACTGATTAATTGTTCTATCCGGAAATTTCTCCTTAGTTCTAGGTTGCTTCTCTCCTTGATTATTTACCACCCATTGCTTCTTGTCCTGCCCTCAGGCGCTTTGGAGAATAGCTTGACTCCTTTTTCTTTGGGGCAGCCCCTGAGATATTGGAACACATGTCACTTCTAGTCCTCCTTTTTATCAAACTAGACATACTCACTGCATGTTGCAGTGGTTAGAATGAAAGTATTTCAGGGTACTTCTGACTGCCGGCTGCCTGTAATTTGGCAGTTCAAATCTCACCAGGCTCAAAGTTGACTCAGCCTTCCATCCTTCTGAAGTCAGTAAAATGAGGACCAAATAGTTGGAGGCAATAGGCTGACTCTGTAAACCGCTTAGAGAGGGCTGTAAAGAACTATGAAGCGGTATATAAGTCCAAGTGCTATTGCTACCCAATTCCAGCAACCATTCCTTATCTAAAACATATAAAGCCATGTGCTTGCAACCTGCATCTTGACTTATGTGACTTGGCCCCATTGACAACCCAACATCTAAGCCTTCCAGATCAATTTGCTAATGATTTCTTGTTACCTAGGACGTCTCTCTAATCCAGGGATCTTCAAACTTGACAGCTTTTAGACTTGTGGATTTCAACTCCCAGAATTCCTCCTCCAGTCATGTTAGCTCAGGAATTCTGGGAGTTGAAGTCCACAAATCTTCAACTTGCCAAGTTTGAAGACCCTTGCTCTATCAAAAGAAATATTAGGGAAATTTTGAAGCAAAGCAATTGACAGGGTGCAAAAATCCAAAGCCCCATGAGAAGGTTTTTATACCAGGCCCCACTGTAAAAATCTGTGTTCCTCTCAGTTGATTTATTAGGTGAATTCGACACAGCAAATTAGCCTGGAAGCCATTTGGAGACCACTCAGTCAACTGTAAAAAAAAAACCCACTAAACCCTGAGATATAAATCAGTCCCATGACAGATTCCATACAGGGGTTGGCTTCCTGATGAGAAGACGACTCTTAGCGTCAAAAGAGGGTGGGAGTCTTTTGAAAAAGAGACCAGGTTGTGGCTTCTGGAGATGTGCTTGTGCCTCCAGTTTCACGTTAAATGTCACATTATTAAATGTCGCAGTATGTGAATGTAAGGAGTGAAAAGCAGTTGGGGACATTGCCTTGCACAGCCTCCTGGCTTCAGCAGAAATGGAGAATGAATGGAGAACGGAGAATTTTCTGCCTGTAGAATAGATGCATGCTGGAAATACCAAGAGCCTAAGGCTTTCTCCATAGCTGAATGTTTCCCTTTATGCCTTTGTAGACGCCATTCTCAGCTTTGTGACGATGGAGATCAGGTGTGGCTCACAGAAGGTCAAAAAAGTCAAGCAAAGGGGGGGGGCACACCTGCAGAGTCAAAACCATACTACAGCAATGGTGGGATTCAAATTGTTTTACCATTGGTTCAGTAAGCGTGAGTTGGTGGGCATGCTTTGTCTAATGCTGGTGTGCAGTTTTCCCCACACCAACTGAGACCTGCAGCAACAATCAGCTGAGAGGATAATATTTCGCCTTTCTCGTCTTCCTCTCAGCTGATCATTCGTCCGAACCGGTAGCATACCACCACTGTACTACACTTGTAACACATTAAAGAAAAGGGAACTGTCATTTCAGCATGGCTGCCATCTTGTCTTTTTTTGACAAGATGGCAGCCAGAGGCACCCTTTGAAATGTGGCCACCATCTTTCTCAGTTAATTTTGTTTTCATTCATCTTGTTCCAGCAACTTGATGAGGCCAGTTCAAACAAAAGAAAGAAAGAGCAAGAGCAGATGGAAGCTCTGTATCTAAATGAATTAGAGCAAGGTATCCCATTCCACAGCCAGCCATGTTGATTGGGGAATTCTGGGAGTTGAAGTCCATGGGTCTTAAAGTTGCCAAGATTGGGAAACCTTGAATTAGAGGGTTTCTTTACTTGAATTATTGAGGCAAGTGTGGCATATTTTTCAGTTTAATAAAGCTTCCCACTCCGTGCAAGAGGGAAAGATGCCTTTTAGATGCAATTTTACCTCCCAGTTTGCCAAACATACGAATTAAATTAGCCTTAAAAAAATAAACAGGTCAACTCTTAACTTTCATCACCTTTGATTAAAATTAGACCTTGCAATTGAGAACTTGCTGCACCATTAATCAGAGGGCACCAGGAAACTCATTACCTGTTCCAATGAACTTGATAGGCAGGAGTTCACTGTATATATTGGATGTACTTTCTGGTAAATTACATCTCTGGTTCCAAGATAGGCAAGTTTAGAAGTTGGTTTGATTGCCAAACCCACATCAGGAGTTACACGTCTGCATCCGAGGATGACATTGGCCTTTCAGGCTTGCCACAGGATCCATAAGGCACTGCTGAAGGTCAGGAGACTCAGATGTGACACAGATGATGCTACGTGTGCGTGTGAGAGAGAGAGCAGCTGTGCACATCTGGGAACTGCCTCTCATTCATCACATTTTATTGCTTTATTTGTATCTCGCCTTTATAGGTCATCCTCGACTTACGACCAGAATTGAGCTTAAAATTTCTATTGCTAAGCAAAACATTTAGGGAAGTGGATTTTGCCCTGTTTTACAATCCTTCTTGCCATGGTTGTTAAGCGAATCGCTGCAGTTCTTAAGTTAGGAAGACAATTGTTAAGTGAATCTGGCTTTCCCATTGACTTTGCTTGTCAGATGGTCACAAAGGGGGATCACACAATCCCAGGACACTGCAACTTGTCATAAATATGAGTCAGTTGCCAAGCATGTGAATTTTGATCACATGACCATTAGGATCTGCAACAGTTGTAAGTGTGAAAAGCGATCCCAAGTCACTTTTTTCAGTGACATTTGTAACTTTGAACATTCCCTAAGTGAACTGTGGGTAAGTCGAGAACTACCTGTATTAGTTTTACAAATAACTCAAGGCAGCAAAAAATATCCAACACAACTTCCTCTTGCTATATACTTCACACAACAACAACCCTATGAGATCTGTCAGGCTGAGAGAGAGAGACTGGCTGAATGTTATCCCAGCTGGATTTTTATCCCTAAGATGGGATTTGAACTCACAGTCTCCTGCATTCAGGCCTGGTGCCTTAACCACTTGACCAAATTGGCTGCCCATTGTTTTTGGATTTAGGTCCAATCCTCAAGAAAGTATCAGACATGCTCACCATGGCTGGTAGCACCGTTGACAACTGTTGGATGGTTTCAAAGATGTCAAGGTGCAAAGGAGCCAGGTGAGCAAAATGGAGAGACCCATCAAAGCACCTGTTGTAGTTTGCATGGTCTATCGGTGTAGCAACCTGTTGATGGATTCCTTGGCATTTTTTATTTTTTATTTTTGCATCAGGCTGCAGTATGATTAGCAACCAGTAGATGAAGATAGAGAAATCCACTACTCTTTGTTGCCATCAGTTGGCCACCCCAAATTTGTGCAGCCCAGATATGGCAACTCATATTTTCATAGAAAACCAGTGGTCTGTAGAGAATAGTCAGCATCTAAGCCTGGGAAGAGTGATTTGAATACTGACATTTAGGTTTTCTTATTTGGTCCTTTTATGATCTAGAGGTGGTAGAATCTAGAATCAGGTAGGATTCAGCCGGTTGGGGCTATCCTGCCCATTTTTTGGCCTATTTTGGGGCCTTTTGGGGGTTATTTTCAGGCCGTTTTTAGGCCATTTGGGAGCATTTTCAGGCGTTTTTTTGTTGGGGCAAAAACTGGCCAAAAACAGCCCAAGAAACAGGCAGGGGCAGAGCCAACCGGCGGTCTGATTTGCCGGTTCTCCGTACCACGCAGAATCAGAACAAAGGGGTTCAGGCGAACCCATCCGAACCTGCAGCAGCCCACCTCTACCGCACATCCAAATTTGCACCTCCAGCATGGCGCTGTGCCCTTGAAATGCTGCAGAAACAACCCAGTCTAAAGGTGCAGTTTGAATGCGTTTTGATTTTGGGGTTTTCCCCCCAAATCAAACTCTTACCTGTAGTTTCCAGGCTTCATTTAGCTGAAATGATTTTAGGGCATTCTTCAGCCTCTAGCATTTGTGGGATGCACAGTGAGAAGGAATCACAAAACCCCCGGTCACCTGGGGG
Source organism: Hydrophis major (assembly GCA_033807585.1). Taxonomy (NCBI): domain Eukaryota; kingdom Metazoa; phylum Chordata; class Lepidosauria; order Squamata; family Elapidae; genus Hydrophis; species Hydrophis major. Next base: position 146,836,488 of record CM066331.1, read on the forward strand.
AACTTGCATTATTATTCTTGGTGACCTTTGCATTCAGAATGACAAGTTGTCTCTCTTATTTAGAGCTGATAAGTGCAAAAGCAGGTGGCAGAATTAGCTGTTGGCAAAGTTCTCTAATCAAAATATCTCTTTTCCTGCTAATAAAGTGTGCACTCCCCGCCCCCCCCGCCCCCCGTGTGTGTGTAAATTGGAAAGTGAGCTAGTCAGAGGTGGTTTTCAGCAGGTTTTGACCGGTTCCAGAGAACTGGTAGCGGAAATTTTTAGTAGTTCAGAATACTGCCTCTGACTGGCCCCGCCCCCATCTTTTCTCTGCCTCCTGAGTCCCAGCTGACTGGCTGGGTCTTCTTTGGTTGCCCTGCACAGGAGAATGGAGCTGGAAAGCAGGTTAGTGGGGTGGGGAGGGAATGGGGATTTTGCAGTATCCTTCCCTTGCCACACCCACAAAGCCACGCCCACAGAACTGGTAGTAAAAAAAAAAATTTGAATCCCACCACTGTAGCTGCTTCTGTATGAGAGATGCAAAGGAATGGAATGGTGACCCCTCAAATTTGCTTAATTTTCCAAAGTCTAAGGCCCTTGTCCGGAACAGCGGTGTGCAAACCATACATCAACAAGGGGCTCTTCAGTTGCACAGAGAGGATAGTCGAAGATTGGAAAAGTCTTTACAGGTAGTCCTTGACTTATAACAGTTCATTTAGCAACCAAAGTTACCAAGGCACTGAAAAAAATGACTTACGACCGTTTTTCACACGACCATTGCAGAATTTCCCTGGTCACGGGATCAAAATTCAGACGCTTGGCAACTGATTCGTATTTATGACGGTCGCAATGTCCTGGGCTTCAAGGGAACCCCTTTTGCGACCTTCTGACAAGCAAAGTCAGTGAGGAAGACTGATTTGCTTAACAACTGTGTGAGTAACTTAAAAACTGCAGAGATTCATTTAACAGCAATGGCAAGGAAGGTCGTAAAATGGGGCAGAATTCATTTAGCAGCTGTTTTACTGAGCAAAATAATTCTGGATTTCATTGCGGTCATAAATGGAGGACTACCTGTACATAAATTTAAAATATGTGTCAGTAAGTAAGTAATTAAACCCATATAGGTAGTCCTTGACTTACAACCATTTTTAGTGACCATTTGAAGTTACAACAGCACTTTAAAAAGTGACTTATGACCATTTTTCACACTTAACAACCATTGCAGCATTTCCGTGGTCATGTGATCAGAATTCAGGGACTTGACAACTAACATATAATATTTATGACAGTTGTGCTGTCCCAGAGTTATGTGATCACCATCTGTAACCTTCCCAGCCAGCTTCCGACAAGCCAAGTCGATGGGCGAAGATGGATTAGCATAGAATAACAGAGTTGGAAGAGACCTTGGAGGTCTTCTAGTCCAACCCCTTGCTTAGGCAGGAAGCCCCATATACGATTTCAGACAAATGGTTGTACAGCCTCTTCTTAAAAACTTCCAGTGTCTGAGCATTCACAACTTCTGGATCCAAGTTGTTCTGCTGATTCTGTTCTGACCCAAACCTGTTTCCAAGAGAGCAAACACAAGACAAAGGCAGCAACACAACCCTTTGATGTTTCATCTATTAATTCTGTTTCGTCACAGATAAAAGGCTGCTTCCAACTAATTAGCTCCGACAAGAAAGAGCCTTGCCAAGTTTTTGCAAGGCTGCCAAAAAACAACAGATAAGAAATAATTTACAACACAAGAGTCTTCAAATACCAACTGTAATGTCCACGAGGCTGAGTTTCAAAACGTCTTTGCTTCCTGCAAAGAACGTTCGCTTCACAGCTGGCTTTAATCTTCTTGAAGGAGGGGCCATTACCTTGCAGCCTTACTCCTGAGTCACCCGTGCTGTTGTAGCTGCTCTTTCCTATGCGCACACGCACTTGGCACAGGCTCTTAGGGAACCCCCTCATCGCTTCTGCCAGCCCCCACAATCTCTGACGGCAGCAGTCCACTCCTTAGTGGTCCTGCCCCCTCATCTGAGTCCTCACTCTCCTCAGCCGTCCACACCTGCTGCTGGCTAACCACATCAGATTCACTGAATTTAATCTCAAGATTCAGTTAATTTCACAACTGCCTCACTTAGTAATTGTGGTCATAAGTTGTGGGCTACCTATAATCTCCACAAAGAGCCACCTTCTGATTTTCTGCTTGTTTTCTTCGTCTTGTTAAATGGCTGGCCAATTAAACACAGGGGTGGTTTTTTTTTGTGCGTGTTCACAATTTTTCTTCTTACTCTTTTTTTTTTTCCCCCCAATTTGAAAGTATTCCAATATTTGCTGCAAAGTTGGGTGATTTATTTTATCAGTTAAGAAGGAAACTAGAAACTAGGAGAAGGCGGTAGTTTTCCCTAATAGCACATCAGGAGAGCAGAACTCAAATTATTTCTCCTCATTGATTCTCTTCGTAATACAACTCTTGGGTTTTTTTTGTTTTTTTTTTTTTAAAAAAAAACCTCTTGAGAGGTTTGTGAGGAGAAATTCCGTTTTCCGTTGATCCTAACCATAAGCAGGATAGGGTGGAACTGGACCGGAATTGGCAACAAGGAAAGAGAAGGAAACACAATTCTTGTCTTTCCATCTGCTTTTTGTTCTGGGATTATTATGTTTTAAACATATAACCATACATGCAAACTGCCATTTCTCTTGACAAGGAAGGAAACATATAAAAATAGCTTGGGAAAGAAAGGAAAAGAGCAGGAAAAGAAAAAAAATTTATTCTTCCAGAATCCCTGCATTTCTGCAACTAAATAGTATTTTAGGCGTTTCTCAAATCTGGCAACTTTTAAGATGTGTGGCCTTCAGTTCTCACTGTTCCCCAGCCAGCCTACTCATCTGGTCTAGATAATTCATTGGCCTTTTGGGACTATAATGGGGAAAACTCAATCCAACTATCAAGAGCTGTTGTAATACCTCCAGAATAATTGCTCTGATTTTAATGTTTTTGTGGAAAAAATTGTGTTAAATACAGGCAAGTGAAATAGTGCTACATTCATATTAGATATATGGCACACGATTCTGCTAATCTATACAGGTAGTCCTCGACTTACAACTGTTCTTTTGTGACTGTTCAAAGTTACATCAGCACTGAAAAAAGGTTTTTTCACACTGATGACCATAGCAGCATTCCCAGGGTTAGTTGATTTACATTCGACTCACTTTTATGAATGAATCCCAAGCTCATGGAATCCTTTTTTTGTGACCGGTTCCGACAAGGAAAGTCAGTGGGGAAGCCAGATTTACTTAACAACCGGGTTACTGATTTAACGACTGCGATGATTCACTTAGCAAGTGTGGTAAGAAAAACCTTAAAATGGGGCAAAATGTCAGGGCTCCGACAAACCACCCCGCTTCAAATCATAAGTCTCTAGCCGCATCTCTCAGAAAAACTGATTTATTAGGAGTGACAATGTCAGTGTTACCTGGGTGCAGCTGACTCTTATGACACCTCATTCATTTCACCCTTGACCCCGGTCTTCCCCCCATCCCCTGGATGTATATTCTCCAATGGGACACATCTATAGCCAAGAGTCATCAATCATGTTCTCCAGTAATAATCTTGCACGCCAACAGCTTCGGTTGCCTAGCAATTATCTGAAACATATAAGGAATGCACTACTTTGCCCACTCCCTTTCTGCTGGCAACTAAAAAGACCAAAGCAATATTTTTAAGTTGACACAAAACTCACAATGAATTTTGTCACTTTGCAACATAAAATTTGGAGCTCCATTGTGGTCATAAGTTGAAGACCTACCTGTGCTTCCATTCTAATGCCACGTCTTAGAAGAGTTAATTGAATCCTGGAATATTATGGCAGAAGCCCAAAGATCACCATGTCATTGTTATTTAAGCAAAAAGTTGAGATTCAAAAGCTATATACTGTATGTGGTTATGTGAGGTATTCTACCTGAGCAATTATTCTGGAGGCATTGCACAGTTAAATCTTTTGATAGTCAGACTAAATTTTTATCCTATTTTATATATATATATCCCAGTTCTCCATCCAAAGGCCAATGGATTATCCAGACAAGTTGATAGCTAGATGTAAAATTAGATGTCACAGTATGTCCCACTGCAGGTTTCAATCCAGATTCTCGTCTTTGTGCACCACCCACCCATCGCAATCACCCTGTTGAGAAACCGGCATGTTGCCCAGGTAGTCCTTGACTTATGAACTCAACGGAGCCCAACATTTCTGCTGTTGTGACTTTTGCCCCATTTTACAACCTTCCTTGCCACTGCTGTTAAGCGAATCGCTGCAGTTGATAAGCTAGCAACCCGGTTGTTAAGCGAATCTTGGCTTCCCAGCTGGCCAGAGGGTCACAAAAGGGATCACATGATGACCTTGGGACACGGCAACGGTCATAAATATGAACCGGTTGTCAAGCATCTGAATTTTGATCCTATGATCATGGGGATGCTACGAAGGTTGTAACTGTGAAAAATGGTCATAAGTCGCTTCAGTGCCATTGTAACTTTAAAAGGTCACTCAATGAACTGTTGTAAGTTGAGGACTATCTGTATTAGAATGCTTACTGTTGGTGAGAATGGAAAGGAGGCATTCTTCAATACCCTTGGAGACTTATCAGCTTGAAGAAGGCTAGTCTGGTTGGACTTCAGTTTTGTAGGTGTTGAACACCTTCAGTTAGTTGGGCCACCAACACACCGAGGTTCTTCATGGAAGACGGTCTTCCTCTCTTTGCCATATCTTGTAGGTTGGCCCTTTGTGGCACCACGGAAGGGCACCTTCTCTGTGGGGACATCCTCTTCTTTGGAGGGACCTACCATCTGCAGCTGACCTTTGTTCTGACCAAGGCTTCCTGAGACACCAACAAACACATATAAAATCCAAAACTCTTTTATTTTAGTTCAATGGCTGTGAATTATCATCATTCACGGCCCGGAATGAGTCTTTACCGGTTATAATTAGTCCCAGGGACATCTGCCAAAGTTCTTTGTAAGATGTCTGATAAGAACCCACCTTATCTTACTTGAAGTGCTGCCAATGACTAAAGTCCCAATTAGTCTTTCCAAAATCAAACAGAATAAATTCACCACAAAGCTGTCAGAGTCCAAACTGATTGGAGCGAATGACTTTGCTTCCTGCAAAGGTTTTCCTACCTTTGCACTTCCTTTATATCTTATGGGAGGGACAAACACCTCCAAGCCTTACTCCCGAGTCACCTCTTTTGTCTTAGCTGCTCTTGCTTTCTGGCAGCTCTGCGCACATTCACACTGGGAACAGGCTCCCCTTGTTCCTCTGCCTCACTGCGGTCAGATTCTGGAGGCTCCGGAGTCAGCACATAACTCCCAGATGTCCTGGCCCCATCTCTGTATCAGACGAAGGAACCTCGTCTGAGTCCTCCCCAAACTCCCAGACTGGTCCCAGTTCTTCCCCACTGTCCGATTCTGCTGCCAGTGAACCACAACAATCTTGTCCAACATGTTTTCAGTTTCCTCTTAAAAAGCAATAGCAATAGCACTTAGACTTCTATATCGCTTCACAGTGCTTTACAGCCCTCTTTAAGCGGTTTGCAGAGTCAGCATATTGCCCCCTCAACAATATGGGTCCTCATTTTACCCACCTCAGAAGGATGAGTCAACCTAGAGCCAGTCAGGATCAAACTGCTGGTCGTTGGCAGAATATAGCTTGCAATACTGCATTCTAACCACTGTGCCATCACAGCTCCTTTTTCTCGTGGCACATCTCCGCTCTGAACACCTCCTGGCACCTGTCTTTATAATGGATCGGTTTTATTCTAAAATATCACTGTATAACAAGTGTCAGTTGCTTTGGGATTCTTCACAAGCAGCAATAGTATCTCAATACTTTATCAGAGAAATAGAGTTAATGTATGACAGTTCCTGGCATTTTTCCTGGAGGTGAGTCAGTGGTGGCCAATTAACTAATTTCATTTCCAGCAGGAACCTTTTGAAGACTTTTCTGTCGTTCTCTTTCCAGACTGCAGACTCCTTTGGGATTATGTCTATCAGTTGCTCTCCGACAGCCGGTACGAAAATTTCATCCGATGGGAGGACAGAGAATCCAAAATATTTCGGATAGTTGACCCCAATGGGCTGGCCCGGCTATGGGGAAATCATAAGGTACAAAGGATCCATGATGGTCTTGCAGAGACTGTGAATTAAATGATTGGGGAGGAGTGGAGAAAGAATAAACACCATTCTACTAAAAGAAAAAAAAAGAGTTAGATATAGACCAAAAGAGAAATTCTGTAATCATCTATAATCATCGATCACACTTGTTTGTTTTGAAAAATTATATTGGCTGCCCATCTTACCACAGGGTAATTCTGGCTGGCTTACAATCTTAAAAAGAGAAAAACTATACAAAAACTAAAAGACCTAAATAAAAAAATTGTGAAGATCCAAATTCTGTGGTCTGATTAAAAGAGGAGAAGGGCAGGAGCAGGAATGGGGGAGAAGTAGGATCTGTTGTTAATCTACCCACCACCCTTAATGTGAAGGGGTGGGGCAGATGTTCCAAAGAGCTGGAATAGTGGTAGAGAAGGCCATTTTCCTGGACCCTGCCAGCCAGAATACCCTGGTCACACGGCCCACAGTATGCCTCCTCTGTCAGCATAAATCAGGTGGATGAATAGGTAGGTACATAGATACAGTAGATACATACATAGATAGGATCAGATAAATTAGTTAGGTAGGTAGGTAGATGATAGATAGATAGATAGATAGATAGATAGATAGATAGATAGATAGATAGATAGATATAGGTATGGATAGATGATGGGTGGATGGATAGATAGATAGATAGATAGATAGATATAGGTATGGATAGATGATGGGTGGATGGATAGATAGATAGGTAGGTAGGTAGGTAGATGAGATAGATAGATGAGAGAGAGAGAGATGAGATAGATAGATAGATAGATAGATAGATAGATAGATAGATAGATAGATAGATAGATAGATAGATAGATATGTTCAGGGGTGGGCTTCAAAAATTTTAGCAAAGGGTTCTCTGCCCAGTTGCTGGGTGGGCATGGCCTAGTCTGCCTCCTGCATCACTGCAGAGAGAGTGTTTTTGCCCTCCCTGGGCTCTGGAGGCTTTCCTCAAGCCTCCAGGAGGGTGAAAATGGCCTCCCTGGGCTCTGGAGGTTCTCTGTAAGTTAGAAACAGGCCCATTTCCAGTTTCCTGAACTTCTGGGAAGCCCGTTTTTTGCCCTCCTTGAGCCTCCATGTGCGCCCTGCACTTATCTGCATCCAAAATGAGCCTCGTGGGGGCTCAGGGGAGAGAAGGGGTGGGCGGGGGCGGGGCCAGACAGGAGTGGGATTTGGGGGTTTTCCAAACTGCACAGAATCTTAGCCAGGGGCTCTCCCTGCAAACCCCCAGTAGCCCCACCCCTGGATATGTTCAGATAGATACAGACAGACAGACAGGATCAGATAAATAGATGGATGATAGGTATGTTCAGATAGAAGGGAGAGAGAGAGAGAGATAATAAAAATAAGAATAAAATACTGCTTTAGAGAAGATGCTTCTCTCCCCTATTTCATTTCTTCTTCATTACTAACTGAACACGTGGGAATTTCCCACACTTAGACGAGCAAAAATATTCAGGGTGGCTCTCTAGGGCTATGCAAAACACACCGTCCCATTCACACTGGGAACTCTGGGGGCCATTTGTCATTCTGGAAGATTTGCTTCCAGAAAACGTGAACCATTTTGGGCATGGTTTTCCCATCATGAGTGCACTCTGGGAATCTTGTGGGAGGGGGCGATCTGACATGTCCTTATTTGGGGTGTGCTTATTGCAAAATATTGGAGAAAAGAGGGCAGGGTTCTTTTAACTACTTTGGACCATTGTTGGTGTGAGGACTTTTCCTTCTCAAATTTCTAGCAGGAAAGTCTACACTTAGCCGGAGTCCAGTGCAGTACAAGGAACAAAAGCTTGATGAGTAGGAGGCTAGGAATTCTAGTAAAGTCTTCCATTCCTTTCAAGTGACATCTGCTTATGTAGGCTCTTCCAGCAGCAAACTCCTTTCTCTGCTCCCTGGTCTTATGTTGATGGGGAGAAGGCTAAAACGACATGGGCAGATTGCATCTGCTCCTAATTTTGATGGTAGGCAATTGACTTAATAGCACAATTCCTCCTTCATTGTGACAATTCATAGGAAAAGCTTCCCAGGCTGTCTCCCCTGCTCCCTTGGAGGGGAGGGGAATCACAGATGTTTGGAAGTTGGTGAAAACCAATGGAAGGGTCATATATGATCTCTTTCTTTCTTTCTTTCTTTCTTTCTTTCTTTCTTTCTTTCTTTCTTTCTTTCTTTCTTTCTTTTCTTTCTTTCTTTTCCTTCCTTCCTTTTTTCCCTTCCTTTCCCTCCATCTCCTTCCTTCCCTTCCCCCTTCCTTTCTCCCCTTCTCCTGCCTTCTTCCCTCCCTCCCTCTCCTTCCTTCCTCCCCTCCCCTTCTCCTGCCTTCCTCCCCTCCCCTTCTCCTGCCTTCCTCCCCTTCCTCTCCTTCCTTCCCTTCTCTCCTCCTTCCCTTCCCTTCCTTTCCTCCCCCTCTCCCTCCTTCCTTCCCTTCCCTCCCTCCTTCTCCTTCCTTTCTTCCTTTTTCCTTTATTTTTTTTTGGCCTGTGTTGTCATTGCTATTTATTGATTTTTTTAAAAAATGAATTTTATGCTGTTTGCAGGTGAGAATTGGGTCGCTTTATTACATTTTGCTGGAAGAATTGGCAGCATGCAGACTTAGTAATAGAACCTAGCAATAGTGGTAGTAGTATGCAGGATGTCTGGAAGTGAGGCAATTTTGGAGACAGAAGTATCCTCCATCACATGTGCAAGATATGTTTAAAAGGGTGGGGTTTCTGTCATGCAGGTACCACCACCTCCATCTTAATTTTTTATTTTGGCCTTCCTCCTCTCTGGTAGATGGCTATGTCTAGATAGGCCTCCAGCCCTATCCGGCTGGGCCCTTTGAACTTCCACTCAAGAGCAACATTTTTGTTTGTTCATTTGCGTATGAAATTCAGAGGCTACCAGACTCCAAAGTGTCTCTGGGCAGCTTACACTAAAAATAGGAAACAATTTAAAAAAAATACTAATGATGAAATCCCGTACATCCGGACAAACACATTCTCTCAGATAGAAAACACAACCAACAAAGCTCAACAAACACCCAAGGCCTGGTTGAACAGCCCTTAAAGTCTGGAAGTTGAGTCATGGTGGCTGGACTTCTTTTCTTTTGTGTGAAACATTTTACCACTTGTCCTAGTTTCTTCAGTCTTTAAAACAGGGGTCTTCAAACTTGACAGCTTTAAGACTTGTGGACTTCAACTCCCAGAATTCCTCCTCCAGTCATGTTAGCTGAGGAATTCTGGGAGTTGAAGTCCACAAGTCTTAAACTTGCCAAGTTTGAAGACCCTTGAGATAGAGATAGATAGATAGATAGATAGATAGATAGATAGATGGATGGATGGATGGATGGATAGATAGATAGATAGATAGATAGATAGATAGATAGATAGATAGATAGATAGATAGATAGATAGATAGATAGATAGATCAGGGGCCTTCAAACTTGACAGCTTTAAGACTTGTGGACTTCAACTCCCAGAATTCCTCCTCCAGTCATGTTAGCTCAGGGATTCTGAGAGTTGAAGTCCACAAGTCTTAAAGCTGTCAGGTTTGAAGGCCTTTGCTCTAAAGCATTCCAGAACCTTGTCAGGGTGGGAGCTAGAGTCTAGACAGATCTGTGGGGAGATGCCATTCCAGAAGGTGGCAGAGAAGAAGCCATGCTTCTGGGGTCTCAGTTGATGTCTTGTACGTCTGAAGGGTCTCGTAGCGGGCCAGCTTTGTCTGTGTGTACCAGATGGGCAGAAACTTGGTGTAATGGACCATGTGGATGACCTTAAAGGAGAAGGGGAAGAGATGCTACCTTGGAAACAAGCAGGCAAGAGAAGCAGGAGCCCCCAATCACTTAATGGTCAGAGGAAGAAACTTTTAAAAAGACCCAATCTAATAGGTCAAGCTGTTATTTTTATTTATTTTTTAGTTTACTTTATTGTCATTGCACCTCCTACAACAAAATTAAATGCCATCTTCAGTGTACATTATACATAAGAAAAAATTAAAAACACAAACACACCTCCTTCACATTCTATACAATTGAATTGAAAATCCCTGATATTGCATTAATATGGCACTATACAATAGAATTCAGTAGAGTTACTGCTGTGGGATAGATGCTGTTTTTCAGCCTATTTGTCCTTGTTTTTATTATCCTATACTGTCTGCCAGATGGTAACAGTTCAAAAAAAGAGTGCCCAGGATGAGATGGATCTTTGAGAATGTTTTGAACTTCCTTAAGGCAGCGGGAGCTCTAAAGCTCTTCCAAACAGGGGAGAGGGCAACCAATGATCCTCTGGGCAATGACATTAACCCTCTGGAGTGCTGTCCTGTCTGCCCCTGTGCAATTGGCAAACCAGACACAGAAGTAGTAAGTTAAGATACTCTCTATGGTGCAGCGGTAGAAGGTCATCAGCAGTTTTTCATTCAGTTGTTGTTTTCTGAGAAGTCTCAGGTAATATAATCTCTGCTGGGCCCTTTTGGCCAGGGCTGCAATGTGAGCACTTCAGGTCAGATTGGTGGGAAATTTGTACTTAGGTTAAAAGTGTCGGTGGGAAATTTGTACTTTTAGACTTGCAAGATTTTGCTAATGTAGCTTTGCAATAAAGTAGAATTAGTTACCTGGATGTGTTTCTTTCCTTTACCCGAGAAGGCTGACTCCTGGTTCTAAGCCATCAAGAGCTTTATAGATGATGATCGGCACCCTGAATTATACCCAGAAGCTTACTAGCATCTAGTGAATGCATAGAACAGTGGCATTTCATGGGTATGCCAAGGTCTGTCCAGCTCTGTCCTATGCCCCACCACATTCTGCACCAACTGTAGCTTCCAAATCACCCTCAAGGGCAGCCCCATCTAGAGTGCAGTACAATAGCCCAACTGTTTACATATTTTGGATAAACAAAAGAGGTTGGAGCCCTTAAGAATCAAGCCTACCCAATCTCATATTTTTATTTTATTTTATTAATTTTCTATTAATTACATTTCTTAGTGCTTAATAAACATCTTGTCTGGGTATTTAAATGGCCTAACAATACAATTGCCATCCTTACTCTCCATCCCTTTTTTCCAGCCACTGGTAAAATAAGTTCCATGTTTGATAATATTCTGTGGCTTCTTTCTGTTTGATTTTCAATGTAAGTCTGTCCATTCTGCACAATCTAATATCTTCTTAATTATCTCTTCAACAATTTCATGTTGATTTATTAATTTCCTCCCAAGTTGTGGACTACACAATTTAACGGGCTCAGTGTTATCTAGCATGACGTAAGAGAAGACAACCAAAGACGAGGAAAAGGGAATGTGAACTGGGGTTTAGCCATCTCTTCTTTCTTTATCATTTTGGTAACTTGTTTTAATTCTTGCTTTTCTTTGTCTTAAATGGAACAGAATCGAACAAATATGACCTACGAGAAAATGTCCCGTGCCCTGCGCCACTACTACAAACTAAATATTATCAGAAAGGAGCCAGGACAAAGACTTTTGTTCAGGTAATTATGATTTTGTGTGTGTGTGCTTTTGTGCTTTCCAAATTTTGTGAAAGAATTTTTGTTTTTACTTATGTTATTCAAGGCAATCTCTTTGTGTGTATGTGTGTGTGTGTATAACAAGTCACCACTCAAAAAAACAAACAAACCCTGAAAACAACAACAAACAAAAACAGGCAAAGTCCAAAATGTCCAAGTTCATTTGATTGTACAAGTTATCAAAAAAAGGGAATTAAGTTGTTAGTATTCATCAAGCCCTGCCCAAGAATATTTTTTTCCAGGGGGAAAAGATAATGTAATATTTTCTGATTGACAGACTATATAAAAGTCTGTAGAGATTCTCAGTCATCCAGGGTCATGGTTGTTCCCAAAGGTGCTTTTTTCAGGAGACAACTGGACTTCCTTGTTTTTCCCTTTTGAAGATGTTTTGCTTCTCATCCAAGAAGCTTCTTCAGCTCTGACTGGATGTCCCAAAGGTGTACCCACCATCCTGTCAGAGCTGAAGAAGCTTCTTGGATGAGAAACGAAACGTCTTCAAAAGAAAAAAAACAAGGAAGTCCAGTTGCCTCCTGAAAAAAGCACCTTTGGGATGACAGAATATATAATTTCCTAACAGAAATTGCTTGATCACTGAGATCTAAAATCCAATCCTTTACACCTGAAGTATTTTTTCCATCTCTTCAGAAGAATTCTTTTTGCTATTCCTAGAGCCCTAAAAACTTGCTCTGTTTAGAACAGGGGTGTCCAACCTTGGCAACTTTAAGACTTGTGGACTTCAACTCCCAGAATTCCTGAGCCAGCTTTGCTTTGCTGGCTGAGGAATTCTGGAGTTGAAATCCACAAGTCATAAAGTTGCCAAGGTTGGACACCCCTGGTTTAGAACAAGTTCAATTTGAAATGATATCATTTAATACAATAGGCATTGACCAGGGCTGGGATTCAAATTGGTTAACCACCAGTTCTGTGGGCGTGGCTAAGTGGGCATGGCCATGTGACTGGGTGGGCGTGGCTTTTTTGCAAGCCCTCCCCCCCATTTCTTTGCCTCCAGGGGGAGGGCAAAGAAATTTTTTGCTCCCAGGAAGGCAAAAAATGGAGCGCGGGAGGAGGAATGCACCACCTGCCCACCCAGCGCCCCTCCACGCCCCTTTTTGCCTCCTGCGCAAAACAGACCATGAGGGGGATCCTGGCACAGCTGATCATTGGGTCAGCTGATCGTTGGGAGGAAAAGAAAGAGAGAAATACTTTTAAGGAGTGACTGGGCAGGGGAGAATGCAGTCAGTGATGTCGGGCATGCACAATAAGGACTGATTGGACAGGAAGGAGTGGGTGGAGATGGACGGGGCCAGCCAGAGGCACGATTTGCCGGCTCTCTGAACTGCACAGAATTATAATAACCGGTTCCATAGAACTGGTAGAATTCTACCTTTGCCATATACTCAGAAGCTATACATTTTTTGGAATTGTTCCATGGTTTTATAGTGCTGCCTGTATCCCACAGATGGGGCTTTGTTTGTTCGTTTCTGACATGCCACAGACCAGTGGCCATCCACAGACCGGAGGTTGGAGACCCCTGTTTCCACAATAAGATAAATCATGGCTGGCTACTAAATCTTTTATATGTATTTGAATGTCCTTGTCATTAGGAATGTCAACCAAAATTCTTCCCACCATTATAGGCCTGGTTGCGACTGATAGTATTTCTGACCAAGGCTTCCCAAGACCGTAATTAAGCATATGCTTAGTTAAAACAACTCTTGTTTTATTTCAGCGCTGGGAATTATGTTCATTCCCGGCCTGTAATGAGTCCCAAACAGTCCCTCGAGATAAATACCCACCTTTCTCTCCTTTGAAGTGCTGCCAATAACTAAAGTGCCAAATGAACTGTAAAAAGCCAACCAAAGTGCAAAGTCCAAGTGCAAAGTCCAAGCTTCAAGGATTAATCTGAACAGAACGAATGATTTTGCTTCCTGCAAAGGTTTCTTCACCTTTGCCTGTCCTTTATACCTTATGGGAGGGGCAATCACCTCTCAGCCTTAATCCCGAGTCGCCTCTTTTGTCTCAGCTGTTCTTGCCTTCTAGCAGCTCTGCTCTCACACACACTGGGAACAGGCTCCTCTGGGTCCTCGCTGCTGCCAGACTCCGCAGGCTCCCCACTCCCAGATGGGCCTGGCCCCATCTCTGCATTGGATGCAAGACCCTCATCCGAGTCCTCTCCAGACTCCCGGACTGCTCCCTGTTCTTCCCTACTGTCCGACTCCACTGCCGTCTGCAGAGGCTGCCGGCGAACCACAACAGATAGTTTGAAAATTGACTTCCCCATTTCGGATTGGTAAAAAAATAATTAAAACCATTTGGAACATAGTGGGCATTAACAGTTTACCACTGAGTGGTCGCCAGCAAATTGGCTGCAGCTCACAGAGCCCGTTGTCCAAAGTTCGTGGAAGCAGTGAAGAAGCACCAATGCCAGTAAAAAAAAAAAAAGAAGAAGAATTAAACTCTGCTCCCCACACTTACACACTCTTTGTTTCTGCAGGTTCATGAAGACGCCAGATGAAATTATGAGCGGACGCACTGACCGCCTAGAGCATCTGGAATCTCAGGAACTGGATGAGCAGATCTACCAGGAAGACGAGTGCTGAGGATTTGATCCTACTTCCTTCACTGTGGTTTATGGAGAAACCGTCTCTGGAGATCCATTGGGCTGGGAAAACAGGGCTCCAGGACTTGGCATTTATCTTGGACTGGCAGGACCCCGCCAAGCACCTTAGTGAAGAAACAAGATTGGCAAGGGTGGTGTGGCAACAACATTTGGTCGAAAAGAGTGGGAGCTGAGCGCTCTCACCTGGCTTTTAGGACCTGTCTCACCTTGGGCTTGATTTTTTGTTTTGTTTTCAATTGGGCAGTTTGGGAGATAAAAAATTATATATATATAATTTTTTTTTCTAATTAACCCGTCCAAGTAATATTTGGGCTTTTAAAATAACTCCTTTTGTAGCGCAGAACGTCAGGGGGCTGCGTACTCTGAATGCTTTCCTATGGAAATTAGCACAACTGTGGGTCAGTGCAGATTCTCGCGAGAGCCTCTGTAGGAAAGAAAGAGAGAGAGAGAGAGAAAAAAAAATCAAGGGCTGGAGGGCAAGAGGCATCGGGGAGAATCTACAGAGGCCAAGATCTGCTTGCAAGTCAGCCTCTGTTGGCACAAAGATCGAAGAACGTGGACTGCAATCCATAGTTTAGAGCATAAGAAATACCAAAAAAAAAAAAAGCCTCATTGGTGGCTGTGGGGAAAGAGTGTGCCGTCGTTTGGGGAGTGTTGTTAGCCAGCGTTGACTCCTCAAAAGCACATGGACTGAATCCAGGCACTTGAGCACTCTTGAATTGAATAGGAGAAACTATTCCAGAAACCAGTAAAAGTCAGGATATTTCTGCAGGATGATGGCCCAGCTTCGAGAAAGGGTTAAGCAGAAACCATGCAGCCGGGGTGTGGGATATTTTGCTGGACGGTTACTAAAAGGTATTTCCAACTGCAAGGCTGAAGAATGTGAGATGGTTTTTCGGTGTCCCTCCCTCTCCTTCTTTGGGTTGGGGCAAGCCTCTGGTCTGCGAGGAAAATAAGTTGGTCCTCCAAAGGGAAGGAAGGGTTTAGGACAGGGGTGTCAAACTCATTTACATTGAGGTCCACATGGCGGTTGTGTTCGACCTCTGGGCCAGGGTAGGCGTGGCCAGCTCAACATTAGGGGCGCCTGTGGAGGCCAGAGCATGCTGCTAGTGGTCAGGCGGTGAAAACAGGCTCCCTCCCACATGCGGTCCTTCTGACAGGAGCGGGATTCTACCGGTTCTGTCCACTTCTGTAGAATCGGTTGCTCTGAAAAGCAGCAAACAGAGAGCATACATAGAATCCGTTTTATGTCTGCTGTTTTGGCCCACCCGCCCGCCCTTAGCTGAAATGTAAGATCACCGAACCGGTGGTTACACCGGTCAGATCCCACCCCTGCCTCCCGAGCTCCGTTTTCTCTGGCAGAGGGTTATAGGAGGCCGTGGCAGCCGAAAACGGAGCTTGGGAGCCCGTTTTGGCTGGTAAAAGTACTGCGGGCTGGTCCACTGTTTCCAGGGCAGCTCTGCTGGCCAGATCTAAGTATCCTGCAGGGCGGATCTGGTTCCCGGGCCCTGAGTTTGACACCCCTGGTTTAGGATTTCCAAAATGGTGGCTATAATTTTTCCCAGGAAGTGGCCTTCACAGCTCAGAGAGGTGAAATTGAATCTCTGAGGCTGATCTTCGTCTCGTTCCCTTTGCTTCTGCTCTTCCCACACCACACCACCACCACACCAGTTTTCTAAGTCATCTTCCTCATTTCTTAGGTGGATGTGAATATTGAAGACTACTATTTTTATCACGTTGCAGTGTTCTGGATTCTTGCAATGACAGATGAGCTTCGTAGCCTTAAGAGGAAATTTGTATGTGCCTTTGGTTGGTAGGAAGACTGTATTCTGTAAAACTCCTAGGTGGAAGTCATCCCTCTTTCTATACCACAAATGAAGTTATTTCCTCCTTAAGTTCAGAGGTTCGTTTGTCATGACAAAATGCTGGCTATATAAGAGTGTTTGGGGTTTTTTTAATAACAGCCATGGACAAGATTATGTAAATCATACATGAAAGAAGTCAAAAATCTTTTTCCACAGTAATTTAAACAGCGTTAGAAAAAGTAATGGACTGCTTCACTAGGTTCTTTTGGGCAAATGAAGTATATTTGTATCTGTTTTCCTTTACTTTGTGTAACATTGCCTGCTTCTCCGAGCTGAAGAGCACACAAAGACTTGTCTTGAATTTCATTTTCACTTTCCCATCATCGGAAACCTGCTTCTTGTTATGGAAATTTCATTGCAGCTTTTTTTGAAAGCCTATTTTCTGAATTGTTAAGGGCTAGAAGCTTAACTTTTTGAAAAGGGAGTGTTACATTTGAGGGTCTCAAGATGGCGAGTACACCCAATCCAAGATATAGGCTAGGTGACGTCTTAATTACATTTTGCAGGAGTATTCCTTAAAAAGAACGAGCCATAGAGACTTCCAGGAAAGGGGTATTTTTAAAGTGGTCAGATGGTGGACACATCAATGTGCACACATATGGAGGCACAAATCCTTTGCTTTTCATTTCTTCCCAAAGCAAAATGAAATTCGCCCTTGATAGAAAATGTATACCTTCCATTAAAAATGTCGCAAATGAAAATTATAACACACACACACACACAAAGTGGAGGGAAAGGGATGTCCCTTTCCTACAACTGCTGCTTCTCCTTTCCCAGCAAAGCTTCAAAACGGCGTCAGCTTCATCCGTGTTACCATACATTAGCCAAGAGATAAGAAGCAGTCAAGTCTAACTCCGTCCCAAAGGAACCACCATTGCTGCCAAGAGAAAAGCTACCCTTTTGAGAAGGCAAGAAATCCAAGAACAGGATCGTGTCCAGGATATTGGGGTTAGATGGGGCGGATGTGTGTTTGTGGTGGTGTTTGTCCTTCATCCACAAAGGCCATCATCCAAACTGCAGGTGTCTGGCCAATGCAATTTATGAAAATATGGTATCTGGGGAGGGGGAAAAAGAGTCTGGCTTATGATATTAAAAGAGTGAGAGAAATTGAAACTGTGTTCCAGTGTTTTCCATATTCAAGAACCGAATCACAATGTTTGTTTCTTTGAAGCCAAAGTACATATTACAATTAACGCATGGCTGCCCTTCAAAAGGATAGCCGTGGGTCTATTTGGTAGAAAAAGAAAGAATTCTTCCTGTTGTAATGTTTTGCATTTCCTTGCTCTTTTATCCAGTGGTAAAAGGAACAGAAAGTCTGCTAAATCAATGTAAAAAAAAATTCCCCATGTATACCGAGAATTGCTGGCAGCTCAAGAGTTCGGAAAAGAACAAGGAATGAAACTTCTTTACTGTTTTCTGTGGAATTAGCTGCAGTCATATGCAAAGTCGAAAGGAAATTGTGCTGTCATGTTTTTTTAAAGGAAAAAAAAATCTCTTTTTATTATTTTCTTAAGTAAATTATAATCTGTTGAAGATGGCGCTTCCTATTTTCTTCGAGGTGTGGGGTTTAAGGGAGTGAACTGAATGAATGTAACAAAGCAAAACAAGAATGCCTTTACTCAGGGCCAGTGAGTTGCAAATAATTTTTAAATGCTTGTAATTACATCATCTCAATAAATTTTTTTAATATAAAAAAAGCAGAGATGGCATTTGTCTTTCGATATGCCTCAGGCAGAAATTCAGCGTTTATTTGGTTTTTGTTTTTGTTTTTTTTCGTTTTTCATTCTCATCTGTCTTTTTTCTAACAGACTTTTAACTGAAGGCATCGTTTTGCCTTAGCCAACAAAGAAGATTTTATGCAAGGCAGGTTCCCTGGAGACAAAGATGGATGTGCAAATACAGAATAAAATATTACGTTAAAAAAAGAACATATATTGGGGCTGTCTTAAATGTATCCTCAGAGAAAGGGAACCAGTAGTTCTGCTTTTATATAGCTGCCTGGAGAGGTTTATCTAGGAAGGGTTTGAAACAGGTGGGATTCAGCAGGTTCTGACCAGTTCTGGAAAACCAGTAGTGGAAATCTTGAGTAGTTCGGAGAACCGGCAAATCCCACCTCTGACTGGCCCCGTCCCCCTCTATTCTCTGCTTCCCATTGAGTCCCAGCTAATTGTCTGGGTTTTCTTTGGTTGCCCTGCACAGGAGAACAGAGCTGGAAAGCAGGTTAGTGGGGCACAGAGAGGAGGATTTTGCATTATCCTTCCCCTGTCAAGCCCACTGAGCCACACCACGCAACCTGTGTCATATCTGTAAAACGGTAGGATTTCAATTGCATGGTGAAAGCCACAATGTTGATTTTCAGGGGTAGGGTAGTTCCAGAAGAAAGGGTTAGAGTCTTTCTAGGAAGTGGGTTCTATGGCTAAAGTGACATGCCTGCATTGTTTTAATTTTTAATTGGACAGCCATGCATAGGATTACAAGTAGTCTTTTACTTAGGACCATAAGGACTTGCGGAGGTCATGATAGCAGTATTCCAGTATTTGAGAGGAGAGGGAGGTCAATTTATTTTCCAAAGCACCAAAGGACAAGACAAACGATGGAAACCAGTCAAGGAAAGATTCAACCTGGAATTAAGGAGAAACTTCCCAACAGTTAGGACAATTAATCAGTGGAACAGCTTTGCCCTGAGAAGATGTGGGTGCTTCATCACTGGAGGCTATTTTAAGAAGAGATTGGATAGTCACTTGTCTGAAATGGTATAGGGCAGAGGTGTCAAACACAAGGCCCCAGGGTTGGAGCTGGCCTATGGAGCCGTCCTGGAAAATATAAGGGGACGGCCCTTGTCGGTTCGGCCCGGTCTATCCAAGGCGAAGAGGAAACATGCCAGCAGTTTGGGGAGTGGTGTCAAGCTGGCCATGCCCACTCAGTCAGCCACACCCGCCCAAATGGCCATGCCCACCCAGCTGCCCAAGGTCAACCACAGCCCCGATGTGGTCCTCAATGAAATTGAGTTTGATGCTCCTAGTATAGCTTCTGCTTGAGAAAGGGGCTGGACTAGAAGTCCTCCAAAGGTCCTTTTCAGCTCAATTCTAATTACAGTGGAGTCTACTCATCGGGGTTGTAAGTTGTGAGGGTCCACAGGACTAACCCATTTTTAAAACCTTTTTTTGGGGGGGGAATGTTGGTTAAGCAAATGCTTCAGCTTTAATATGGTTTTTGGGGGACGGGAATTATTGTAAAATGTAGCTGTGTGACCATGGGATGCTGCAAACAACAGTAAATGAAAGCCGGTTATCATTGGGTGGTCGTGACTGGGGAAGGGCGGCTGCAGGAACTTCAGAATGGCATCATAATTTTGAAGAGTTGCTAAGCTCTTTGTAAGTCATAAATGGCGGACAACCTTCAACTTTGTAAGACACCAGTCTTAGAATACATAAAGTTAGACCAGTCACAAATTGAACACTCTACTGCAGTGGTGGCTAATCTTTTTAGGCTTCTGTGCCAAAAATTGTGTGTACGCTGGCGCTTGGGCGCTCGCATGCCAGTACCCAGGAGGCAACGCGCCCCCCCCCACACCCCTGCACATGTGCATGCAATCCCCCTGCCCCACCACTACTGCCCCCCGCTGCCCCCCCTTTACCTGCACTGCACCTCACAGCTGATTTTTGGCTGGTTTGAGGCCTTTTTCGGCCTCCCAGTGGCTTGAAAAAAGCCTCTGCAGGCCAAATAGGCCCATTTCATCACTTCCGGTATTACAGGAAGTTGAGAAATGCGTCTATTGAGCCCGCAGAGGCTTTTTTCAAGCCTTTGGGAGGCCGAAAAAGGCCTCAAGCCAGCCAAAAATCAGCTGTGAGACATGCATGCGCACTGAGGTAAGTTTGTCTGTGGCTCGCGTACTGGCACAAATGGCTCTGCATGCCCCCTGTGGCATGCATGCCATAGATTTGCCATCATGGCTCTACTGGAACTTTTAATTTGCAATTAATTTTGTTTTAGTCTCTTACATGAACTGGATTTTATTCTCTTAATGAAATCTAGGGTTTTAAAATATGACTAATCTTAAGAAAAAAGCTTGCCCAAAGAAGAAACAGTCTAGGAATGTTAGATTGGGAAATACTCCATTTTTGTTTTAAAATTTTCTGGATAGATTTGAAACTGATTTGAACAGCAACATTTGTTTTAGTTTCATTGTGTTTGTATACCAAGGAACAAAAAAGCAGTGAATGTGTGGGCTCATTTGTTCATTGTCATTTGTACTGTCACGATCCTGGAAGAACTGCTGGTGTGAGCAGCATTAAGGGTTGAAGAGGGATTGCTCTAAACACCCTCACCTATTTGCCAAGTTTCATAACTGCCACAGTCCTGAGCTGCATCAACAGAGAGATAAACTCAAAATCACATGAAGTACTAGTAAAGATAAAGTAAAGGTTCCCCTCACACATACATGCTAATTGTTTCTGGCTCTAGGGGGCACTGATCATCTCCGTTACAAAGTTGAAGAGCCAGCGCCGTCCAAAGACATCTCTGTGGTCATGTGGCCGGCATGACTAAACGCCAAAGGTGCACGGAACGCTGCTACCTTCCCACCAAAATGGTTCTTATTTTTCTATTTGCATTTTTTACATGCTTTTGAACTGCTAGGTTGGCAGAGGCTGAGACAAGTAACAGGAGCTCACTCCGTTATGTGGCGCTAGGGATTTGAACCACCGAACTGATTGACATTTCTGATCAACAAGCTCTGCATCTTAGCCACTGAGCCACCATGTCCATTTTACTAGTACTAGTACTAGTTCAGTACTAGTATAGTTCTACAAAGTCTTGGTAAGACCACACCTGGAATACTGCATCCAGTTTTGGTCACCGTGATACAAAAGACGTTGAGATCTTAGAAAGAGTGCTGAGAAGATCAACAGAGATGATTAGGGGACTAGAGGCTAAAACATAGGAAGAATAGTTGCAGGAACTGGGTATGTCTAACCTAATGGAAAGAAGGACTAGGGGTGATAGGAAGGCAGTGTTCCAATACTGCCACAAAGAAGAGGGGGTCAAGCTATTTTGCAAAGCACCTGAAGCAATGGATGAAAACTAACCAAGGAGAGAAGCAACCTAGAATTGAGGAGACACTTCCTAACAGTGAGGACAATTACCCAGTGGAACAGCTTGCCACCAGAAATTGTGGGCGCTTCATCACGGGAGGCTTTTAAGAAGAGACTAGTCAGCCATTTGTCTGAAATGGGGCAGGGTCTCCTGCTTGGGCAGGGAGGGCTGAACTAGAAGACCTCTGTCTCTTCGAACTCTTTTTATTCTATTATTCTGCGTAAATAAACACCCAACGTTACAAAAATCCAAGCTTAGAGAAACCAGAACTCACCACTCCAACGCTGAGATACAAGCTAGTCCTTGACTTAAGATCACAATTGGGACTAGAATTTCCACTGCTAATCAAGGCACTTCTTAACTGAGTCACACCCAATGTTATCACCTTTGCTGCAACAGTTTAATGAATCACCACAGTTGCTAAATGAAACTGGCTGGGAAAGTTACAAAAGGTATTGACAGGACGCTCAAATTCTGCAGCTGTTTTCTAAATACAGGCCGGTTGCCAAACACCCAAATTTTGATCACATGACCATGGGGATGTTGCAAGAATCCAAGTGTCAGGACCAGTGGTCCATCACTTTTTCAGTGCGGCTGTAACTTTGAATGGCTACTCAACAAAGGGTTCTAAGTCAAAGACTACCTGTATTTATGTTGTCTTCGGTTGCAAGTTGCTACTGGACTCAAAGTCAACCAATCCACTTTTCCTGGGAATCCCCAGGTCAGGTTAATCACTGAAACACTTAACGGTTCTGTGGCCGTTGCTTGGTGGGAGAGGTGTGTCTTGGTGGGCGTGGCAGGGGAAGGATACTGTAAAATCTCCATTCCCACCCCATTCCAGGAGAAAATACTGCAAAATTCCCATTCCCTCCCCACCCCACTAACCTGCTTTCCAGCTCCATTCTCCTATGCAGGGCAACAAGAGAAGAGCCAGCCCATCAGCTGGGACTTAGGAGGCAGAGAATAGATGGGGGCAGGGCCAGTCAGAGGTGGTATTACAAACTACTAGAAATTTCTGCTACCAATTCTCCAGAACTGGTCAGAACCTGCTGAATATCACCTGTGGGCAATCCCCTAGATATTGGAACACTGCTATCATGTCACCCCATTCCTTCTTTTCATTAAACTAGACATACCCAATTCCAGCAACCATTCTTAATCCTCTTTGTTGCTCTTCTCTGCACTTTTTCTAGAGTCTCAACATCTTTTTTACATCATGGTGACCAAAACTGGATGCAGGATTCCAAGTGTGGCCTTACCAAGTCATTTCATTCAGTTTCCCAAAGGAGAATTTAAAAAAATAAAAATCTTCCAATGATAATTTTGCCCTACAGAGTATGGTTGTCTTCTTTCCATTATCTGGTGATGGCAAAACCCAAGGGATAACACTGGGTAGTAGTATGGGATCCTCAGACCAACTCTGAGAAGATTGAAGCTCTATCTGCACATTTTATGGGTCCCTTCTGCTCTTAAATGCTGCTTTGCAATAACTTGTGGTAAAATACCATCAAAAAAAAATAAGATGCCTCTTGGAATCACTGTAAAAATGGCCCAGGAGAACTTAGGCACAGTATACAGGTAATTGCTAAATGACAGGAGTGGCACCTGCCCTTCTCAAGACAGAAGACTGAAACAATTTTTCTTTTCTTTCTTTTACAAAATAAAATAAAGCACAATGCAACCCTTTTATTCCTGCCCATACTATCTCTTGGAAATGATGCAGGAAAAAAATATATATTTAAGTACTATCGGTGCTCACGAAGGTCGCTGTTTTTCACAATGCTGTGGCAAGAAGGTACTTTCCGTGAACAACAGGAAGACAGGTGTTAAGGTGATTCCCCAAAAGGTTACAAGGCTAGGTGGTTAACCTGAAGTCATTGATCGGTAGCCAAATCTGTTCACGGCACAAAGTTTCCTAATTGTTCTCTTCCATCTTGGAGGATGGAAGAAGAAGTTGACAGACAAGTCTTTCTAACAAAGAAAGGACTGTGTAAAATACTGACTTCCCTTAGGGATAGGATGTTCCAGGCCTACCCTTTAGAACAGTGGTGGGATTCAAAAAAATTTACTACCTGTTCTGATGAGGCTTGGTGGGCCTGGCAGGGGAAGGATACTGCAAAATCCCCATCCCCTCCCCACCCCACTAACCTACTTTCCAGCTCTATTCTCCTGTGCAGGGCAACCAAAGAAGACCCAGCCAATCAGCTGGGACTTGGGAGGCAGAGAATAGATGGGGGAGGGGCCAGTCAGAGGTGGTATTTGCCGGTTCTCCAAACTACTCAAAATTTCCGCTACCAGTTCTCCAGAACTGGTCAGAACCTGCTGAAGACCCACCTCTGCTTTAGAATAGTATTTCCCAAACCTGGGTAAATTATCTAAAATTGGGGAAAGGTTGGGGGAGGGTTTCCCTTTAACAGTAATAGTGGTGTAGACTTTGTAATAGCTTAACACTGTTCAACTATTACAAAGTCTGCTCTACTATTATTGTTAATCTTCTCATCACTCCTTCTCACCCATCCCCTCCCACTTGTGACTAACATTGTCGTTTGCATCCTTATGATCTATATTGACTGTTTCCTAGTATGATTTGATTGCTTATTGTACCCTATAACTGTTGTGTAGCAGGCGGACACACGAGGCAGACACGGATCTAAAGGTTAACATTGCTTTATTCGAAGCATAACGGGTTGCTGCGGCTGCCTGGCTGGGCTGGCAGCCAGCTGGCGGCAGCAGCTGATGCCGTTTGACAGCTCCTTTTATAGCCGGCTGTCAAACGGCATCAACCAATGGGAGCAGTCGGTGCTCCCGCCAGGAATGCGGACCAGATTGAAGATTGCAGTTAGTCAGGGACACCACATCCCTTTCCCCTAGCTAAGAGCATGCGCGGCCCTGCCTTCTGGGGATTCATGGCACAGAAAAGGAAGTTGAATTAGCTGCTGTTTTGCGTACCTGGCCTGGGAAGGAGGCCCTGATAAGATGGTGAGTAAACATGCCTTGGTGACCTTCAGCATGCGGTAGAACAGGGGGTCCCAAAACCCCAAGGGCTGTGGGCCAGTACTGGGCAGTCGCCTGTTCGGAACTGAGCTGTAGACATGGCAGGCAAGTCCCGTTTGGGCGAGCAGCATGCAAGTTTAGCTGTGGCTTGCGTGAAGGGAGATGCACACAGTGCTCGGCCATATGGACCCGTCCCTTCTTCCTCCCGCTCCCGTAAAGGCAGAAGGTGGGGGACCGCTGAGCTAGGGAATTGACTACAAAGGTCAAGGCCTAAGGGCTGAAAGAGGAGCAGGCACGTCGTGCTCCCTCGGCTCCCTTAGGATGGGACAATCCAACCTCCTCCAACCTCCCACCTACCCAGCCTTTCGCCCCCCTGGAGAGTGCACTGCCATTGCCAAGGAATACAAGCCCAGGTGGGAAGGACCTTAAAGGTGGGTGCATGTCAGGACCCTAATGGTGGGTGCGCGCCTCCTTATTCAGCACTTGACACCCACCAACCCCCAAAATACAGGGACCCCTCCCCCCAAGTCCTTACGCAAAGCAGCTCTGGGGAGAAGAATGTTGGCAGTGTCCACTGGCTCAGGAGCTGAAGGAAGGAGGGGCTGTTGGGCAAAAAGGGGAGACCCCTTTCTCCAGAGTCACTTGGAAAGGGGGGGCAGAGACCCGGGGGGGCAGAGTCACTTGGAGACCCCCCCAACAGCCTTCCTGGGTCGCGTTGGAGGCTGCTGGAGCGAGAGTTCGACCCATAGGTGCCTTGTCTGAGTGCCCATTGGTGGGCCAGGCAGGTTCCGTCAGCCAGCTTGCTTCAGCGTGTGAGTTGGCTGGAACGGTAGACCGGGTCAGGCAGGGAAACCACAGCACTGCTGAGTAGACTGAGTACGGCAGGGAGACCTTGGTGCGGCTGAATAGACTGGGTACAGCAGGAAAACCTCAGTGCGGCTGAGTAGACCGGGTAGGTCGGGTCCGGCAGGGAACTCTCGACATTGCTGAGTAGACTAGGTAGGTCGGGTAGGCCAGGTCCGGCAGGGAACCCTCGGTGCGGCTGAGTAGACCGGTACGGCAGGGAAACTGGTGCTGGCTGGATAGACCGACTGTGGGTAGGTCAGCTCTCAGGTAGACCGGCTGCGGGTAGACCAGCTGCGAGTAGATTGGCTGCAGGTAGATCGGCTGCGGGTAGACCGGCTGTGGGTAGATCAGGTGTGGGTGGACCGGCTGCGAGTAGACCGGCTGTGGGTAGGTCAGCTGTGGGTGGACCGGCTGCGAGTAGACCGGCTGTGGGTAGGTCAGCTGCGGGTGGACCAGCTGCGAGTAGACCGGCTGTGGGTAGATCAGCTGTGGGTGGACCGGCTGCGAGTAGACCGGCTGTGGGTAGACCAGCTGTGGGTGGACCAGCTGCGAGTAGACCGGTTGTGGGTAGATCAGCTGTGGGTGGACCAGCTGCGAGTAGACCGGCTGTGGGTAGGCCAGCTGCGGGTGGACTGGCTGTGGGTAGATCGGCTGCGGGTAGACCGGCTATGAGTAGACCGTCCGCGAGTAGACCAGCTGCGAGTAGACCAGCTGCGTCCCGGCTTTCAGAAACGCCTGTCAGTGACGTCTGCTCCTCAGCTAGGGAGGCTTTTGGACTTTTGCGCTCTCAGTAGCGCCAGCGGAGGTGCTTTTCGGGCGATGTCTGTTTCCTCAGTCAAGGAGGCTTTTTAAACTTGGTGCGCATAGAGATTGTCTGCGGCTCCTGACATTCAGCTCTCAGCAGCTTCGGCTCTTTTCATCAGTGACTTTTGCTTGGTTGTTTTAGTCCGGTTGCCTCTCAATTGTGCATCCCACCCTCGTCGCCAGTGTTGTGTTGCAGGCGGACACACGAGGCAGACACGGATCTAAAGGCTAGCATTGCTTTATTTGAAGCATAACAGGTTGCCGTGGCTGCCCGGCTGGGCTGGCAGCCAGCTGGCGGCAGCAGCTGATGCCATTTGACAGCTCCTTTTATAGCCGGCTGTCAAACGGCATCAACCAATGGGAGCAGTCGGTGCTCCCGCCAGGAATGCGGACCAGATTGAAGACTGCAGTTAGTCAGGGACACCACAATAACTAAGTGTTGTACCTTATGATTCTTGACTCTTGGAGAATGTATCTTTTCTTTTATGTATACTGAGAGCATTTGCACCAAGACAATCTTTCTTATCTTCATTTTTAAGTGCTTTGGTTTTAATGTATTGTGAACAGTTGCTGGGGTGCATCCACAGTTTTGTTGTACTTGTACAATGACAATAAAGAACTTCTTCTCCTTCTCCTTCTCCTTCTCCTTCTCCTTCTCCTTCTCCTTCTCCTTCTCCTTCTCCTCCTCCTCCTCCTCCTTCTTCTTCTAACAAATTCCTTGTGTGTCCAACCACACGTGGCCAATAAAGAATTCTATTCTATTCTATTCCTTTACCCAAAGGGACACAAACCTATTATCCAATCACAAGGACATCTACATGAAGATTTTCTGATCAGTGGTTTTGTGGTAACGAAGGAATGGGTTTGAGAAGCAATGTTTTAGAGCAGGGGTCCCCAAACTTGGCAACTTTAAGACTTGTGGATTTCAACTCCCAGAATTCTCAATCTGGCTTCCCATGTTGTCTGAGGAATTCTGGGAGTTGAAGTCCACAAGTCTTAAAGTTGCCAAGTTTGAGACCTCTGTTTTAAAGCTTCAGTGTTGTTTTGAAATTTAAGCAGATTTCTCAATAAATGGCTATTTATATGCACACAATGATCTTCAATCCAATCTGAAAGATTCAAGTCCAGATCTTATTCAGGATAGTTCTCCTCCTTGATTAATTTCTCCACTAGGCAGCTGTATTTGTTGAAAACATTTTCTTTTCCAATACTAACGATGCACAGGTTGTACAAACCAGGGGGCTCTGCTCATGGTCACTCATACCCTGGTCACCTCCCAGCTGGACTACTGTAATGTGCTCTTACATGGGGCTGCCCTTGAAGAGTATCCATAAGATATGGAATAGAATACAAAGATGAATATGAAATTGAGTTTGTGTCTGTATAGAGAAGTGATAAGCCGGGATCATGCTATTCTCCGAAAATGATATTTTATTTGTATTATATTTTGTGAAATGTTTACCCCCCCCCCAAAAAAAAGAGTATCCAGAAGTTTAGTTGCTGGAAAATGCAGGAGTATGGGCAGTTAGATTTGTTCCAAGAATGGAACATATTACCCTTTGCGCCATGAGCTGAAGTGCTTGCCGGTTCGAATCACGGTGCTGGTTTTGACCAGGGGTGGGATTCTACCAGTTAGCACCTATTGGCCAGAACCAATTGTTAACATTCTAAGAAGTTCAGAGAACCGGTTGTTAGAAGAAATTACTGGTCTAATCCTGTAAGGAAGGCAGGAAGGAAACATTATGGGGTTGCTTACAGAAACTGCCTCTCCGTTTACCCTTATTACATTCTTGGCAGGACTAGACTTCCTGTCTCAGGAACTTCTCTGGAGTTTTTTTCCCCTCCTTTGCTGGTACTTTGGTTATGTGAAGTGACTATTCAAAGTTACAATGGCACTGAAAAAAGTGACTTATGGCCATTTTTCACACTTACGACTGTTGCAGCATCCCCACAGTCATGAGAGGCCAGGCGAGGAGATGCGTGCCTCAATGTGAATGATATTGAGTTGGCCACGCCCACCAACTAAGTCACATGACTACCAAGCCATGCCCACCAACTAAGCCACGCCCGCAGAACCGGTTGTTAAAAAAATTGAATCCCACCCATGCTTTTGACCTTAAAAGTCCTTCGTGGTATGGCACTAGGTCTGTGTTGGTGAAACTATGCCATGCGTGCTGGAAATGGCACGCTGAGCCACTTCTGCTGGCACGCGAGAGCTTGCCGAGAAGAGCCCCACTGTGCATGCATGCGCTTTGCCTCCACCTGACAGCTGATTGTCGGGTATCTGGCGCACATGGATGGGGGGGCGAGGGGCGCGGGAGATGCATGCATGCACAAAGACATGTGGCCCACACGGGGATCAGACACATATGCGCAGAGATGCGTGTTGCACAGAGGGATCATGTGGCTATGCACAGGTGGATGGTACATGGGGGTGATCAGGCGCATGCACAGAGATGTGCAGCGCATGGGATGATTGCACACACATGCGCAGAGACGTGGTACACGGTGGGCGAATCGTGCATGCATGCGCAGAGGCACACAGTGCGTGGCAGGAAAATCTCACGTGCAGGCACAGATGCGGTGCACACGGCAGGCGCATGGTGCACGGCGGTGGGATCGTGTGCACCTGTGCAGGGGAGTGTGGGGCCCCAGCACGCATTGCCTTCTGGATGCTGGCACGCGAGCACGAACGCAATTATCGTTACAGGAGCTGAAAAAGGTTTGCCACCACTGCACTAGGTTATTTGAAGGATCATCTTCACGTGATCACATTATGGTTCATCCCACTTACTAGATCTGGCAGAAGAGGCATCCTGAGATCTGGTGAGATCAAGGAGGCAGGGCTTTTGTGTTTTTTTGTGGTGGGTGCATCCATTCATCCCCCAGAGGTGAGATTGGTCCTACCCTTGATATCCATCAGAAGGCTTCAAAACATGGTTGCATCAGCAGCTAGCTTGGGACTCTCACGGAAACAGTGATCGAGCGAGATGGCTGCATTGCTTTTAATATCAATCTTCTCTAAGCGTCTTGCCATTAACAATATTGTTTTTCATTGTCCTGGCTTTAATATTTTGATGTTCTGATTGTATCGTGTGCCACCTAGAATCTGTGGGGCGGGTAGCTCTATAAATAGGATGCATCAATAAAAAGGTTTCCCCAAAACAAACCCAACTGCTTTTTTACACATTAACTGAGAAGGGACTTGTAATTGCTTCCACAGAGAGCTCCATCCACACAACCACCGTGCCTCCTTCTTCCTTTTCTTTCATTGCTTCATCCCTATGTATCCACCCTATACTGATCTAACTCTCCATTGTAGGGCACCAAGTCTCATCAAAGCTTTTCTTTGGTAATAAAATTGATTGTCCTGAAAACGTGTGGTCAGATTCCTGCAGGTGACCTGAAGTTTATCAAAGCCCCCATACATACAGGAAGTATATACAACAGAGAATAATAGAACATAGAACAGTAAAGTTGGAAGGGACCTTGTGTCAACTAAAAATAATAATACTCCTTTGGTCTTTTTAGTTGCCAGCAGAAAGAGAGTGGAGTAAAGCAGTGCATTCCTTAAATGCCTTAGATAATTGCCTTGACAGCCCAAAGCTGTTTCCACGCAAGAATATTACTGGAGAGCATGATTGATGATTTTTGGCTCTGGATGTGTCCCATTGGAGAATATACATCCAGGGGGTGGGGGGAAGACCAGGGTCAAGGGGGAAGTGAATGATGTATCTTAGTGTCAGCTGCACCCAGCTAACACCAACATGGCCACTCCTAATAAATCTTTTTTTTTTTACTCTGAGAGATGCGGCTAGAGACATGATTTGAATGGGGGTGGATTTGTTGGAGCCCTGACATCTTGGAGACTTCTAGTCCAACCCCCTTCTCAACCAAGAGAGAATATACCATTTCAGGCAAATGGTTGTCCAGTCTCTTCTTGAATGCCTCCAGTGATGAAGCACCCACAACTTCTGAAGGCAAGCTGTTCCATTTGCTCTAACTGGTTGGCATTTTCTCTTTAGTTCACAGTTATTTCTGGATTGGAAGTATGTCCAAAACATGTCTTGCCTAGTTGTATCAAAAAAATAGGCTTTTTGCAACATTCCTGTGGACACATGATAAAAATTCAGAGGCTTGGCAACTGGCATGTATTTATGATGGTTGCAGTGTCCACAAGATCATGTGATCACTTTTGGTGACCTTCATCTCAAGGGAAACTAGATTCACTGAGCATTGAAATCCACCCATCTTAAAGCTAACAAGGTTGGCAAGTGCTGCTTTAAACCT
This sequence comes from Hydrophis major, assembly GCA_033807585.1. Classification (NCBI taxonomy): domain Eukaryota; kingdom Metazoa; phylum Chordata; class Lepidosauria; order Squamata; family Elapidae; genus Hydrophis; species Hydrophis major. The sequence continues at coordinate 146,866,656 of CM066331.1, forward strand.
AGGCTTTCTTGTTGATGGAATAAAAGACTGAAGCTCCAGCCAGTGGGACAATCATTTTCTATCCAAAGTGGTTTTGATTATCTAAACAGAGTGGTGGGAGGGGACTTCCTTGCCCCTTTTGTTTCCTTCCGATTGTTAGGGTAAATTCAAAGCCACTCACTTCCTTCCTGTGAAGGATGCTCAGACCTCTCTTGGGGCTGGGAAAACACTTGGGAAAAGATATGGATCTGAATGGAACGAGCCAAGCGGCAGGAAAAGGAGGCAGCCCCACAGCCTGTTTTTCGCCTGTAGTTCGTTGTGTTCTTGATTTTCATTTTAGAAACTACTCTGCCTGTTAAAAACTAGAAAAAGAGTGACTCAAGGGAATTGATGGAGTGGTTGACTAGTTGATAGGGCAACACTCCTCTAATCACAAATTCTAGGTGGCTCACAATTACATTGCAACAAACCCAGTGATAAAAATAATTAATATCATCAGTAAAATACAGTAGCAAAAACCAAACCAAGGGACCCAAAGGTGCTTTTTGATCACGTGACCACAGGGTGTTGCAAAGGTCGCAACTGTGAAAAATGGTCAGGTCACGTTTTCCAGTGCCATTGTAACTTGGAATGCAGTGGTGGGATTCAAATTTTTTTTTTACTGGCGGTTCTGTGGGCATGGCTTTGTGGGCATGGTGTGGCTTGGTGGGCATGGCAGGGGAAGGATACTGCCAAATCTCCATTCCCTCCCCACCCCACTAACCTGCTTTCCAGCTCCGTTCTCCTGTGCAGGGCAACCAAAGACCCAGCCCATTAGCTGGGACTCAATGGGAGGCAGAGAATATTGGCGGGGACAGTCAGTGGGGGCCTTTGCCAGTTCTATTAACTACTCAAAATTTCTGCTACCCGTTCTCCAGAACTGGTCAGAACCTGCTGAATACTACCTCTGTTGGAATGGTCAGTAAATGAACTGTTGTATATTGAGGACTATCTGTACTTAAGACCACACCAAGTCTAAATCCAGTCCTGCCTGATGTCTTGAGGAATACTTAGGTGATGGGCATTGCACAACTTTCCTTTAGATGCTAAAGTCATCTATCTATCCACCTATTCCTCTACACCCACCCAGCTGTGTTCCCCCTTTTCTGTTTGCTACCATTAAGGGTTCAAGAATTGAGATATAATCTTGAACCCTGTGCATTTAAATGCATCCAATGCCCATTTCCTTAAAGTATAAACAGGACTTCCGAAACACCAGGAAGACATGAAACCAAATATTCTAGCAGTCACCAGTTTCTTGGATAAGATTGCTAGCATCGAGAAAGAACTTACACTGTTTTAGACAAACTTTTATGAAAGACATTGCTTTGTTACATTCTGATGACATTAAATCAAGGAAGATTTCATCTTGAAGCAGTTGCTCAGCTCTTAATCAAACAAGTTGGCAAAGATATCCCCAAATGTAGAATGAATCTATAAACTCTTAGTAAGTCCATAACATATGCTACAAATGGAGATAGATAAATATCTATTCATTCTCCCTAAGGACCCTTTATTGAGATCATGTAACATCTGATTTTTGGCCATTGTAAATGTGATAGAGATTGGAACAGGGCCTCATTAATTCTCCTTAGGGTCAAGGTTTTAGAAAGACATTATTCTTTCAACAAACTGATTCATTGACTCAATTGGCTGAAAACCAAGATTTTCAACAGCTGACATAAACAGAGCTACCTCATTTTTCCCCTGTGCAAAAGAGTATAACGTCATTGAAAAATAAAAATGTACTATTGTGGTTCATCAGATCTTTGCAAGTTCTCAGATCGGTCAACAGCTTCCAAACTCGAATTTCTTCAGAGTTTTCCCTTATTTTCTGTTTAGGAGAATTTAGATTGAAACAATAACCAATCCAATTTCATGTTGAGTGTTTGGGAGAATAAAGTTGGTCCATCTCTCACAAAATCTGATTCTATTGTTTTCTTTGAAGAATCAGGGATCTTCCCTACCTGAGAGACTTCATCACGGTATACAGTGACATTTTAAAAGTTTGCTGTTCTGGACTGTAAACCGCCTGATACATTTCCATGTTGTTGGATTTTTCCATTTTTTTCAAAGGGCTGCAATCACTGAGAGACACCAGAATATTGCTGGCAAGTCCTAAATAACACCTGAACCAACCTGGTACTTTGGTTAAGTCCTCAAGTTCCCACCACAAACTTAATATGCATCAAATAATAATGCTTGGAGGTGGGCAGGTTAAAATTTCCACATAGTTATAAGACTGATATCCCTTTGAGAAGTTGGACTTTTCATAATAAGATCTAGGACATGACAAGAAGGGGTGGAATTCTACCTGGTCGGACCGGTTCTATGGAACCGGTTGTTATGATTCTGCCCAGTTCAGGGAACCAGCAAATCGTGCCCCTGGCTGGCCCCTCCCCTCCCCGCCCCGCCTACTCAGTCCTTACCAGGCATGCGTGTCATCAAACTTGCCTGCTAAGTTGCTATTTTTTCTTTTTTTCCCTGACCATCAGCTGTTCTTCTGTGCCCGGGAGATTTAGATTAGATAGAAAGCAGGAAATCGTTGGATTTCTTGCTTTCTACCTAATCTAAAAGCAGAGCTGAACCTTCCTTAGGATTGAAGCGTCTATTTTTCAGTGCAGACTCAGGTAGCAGATTGCAGAAAAGGTAGATCTCTGAGTGAATCTGTGATTCTGCGAGCAACTTAATCTGCCTGCCTGCTTTGGGGTAAAAGTTGCTCCTTTTTTATAAAAAAAAAATCAATATTTATATAAATATTTATAATATTTACATACAAGCCATGCTCAGCCACACCCAGTCAACAAGCCACACCCACCCAGTCACATGACCATCAAGCCACAGTCATGAATTAGGCCACACGCACAGAACCAGTTGTTAAGAAATCTGAATCCCACCCCAGAAGAAGATGCACACTTCTAAAGGCCACTGAATTAGTGGGCCACTCTGATATGGTCCTTTCCTTTTTGTTTTCAGTAAAATTGCTGGGGAATCCACTGAGGAGGGGAGGACTCCGCTTATGCTGATATAATAAGACAGCGTCATTTTTTAAAGTTCACCTGAACTCCTGCAGAAATTAGAGGCCAAATAGAGAAATGAAGCCAGCAAACATGAGGAACATACATGAGAGGTTATCTCAGATGCTTTCATGCTCATTCATCCCCACTTCAACTGTTCTCATTTTAGTTTTGGAAATTGATGTGCCCTTAGAATCTTGATATATTTTATAAAATAACCCAGCTTCTTTGTTTCCTTCCCTCCTTTCTAAAGATGCACACTCTGGACTTCCTGCTCCAATTAAAAACAGAGTAAAATATAGCTATGCCAAGGAGAAAATAACCACCACAATAATTCAATTGTCTATGCCAGGGGTCTTCAAACTTGGCAATCTTAAGACTTGTGGACTTCAACTGGGGGAAGTTTGCTGCAAAATCCCATTTCCTCCCCACCCCACTAACCTGCTTTCCAATTCCATTTTCCTGTGCAGGGCAACAGAGATGAGATTCAAAAACTTTAACAACCGGTTCTGTGGGTGTGGCTTAGTTGGTGGGCGTGGCTTGGTGATCATGTGACTGGATGGACATGGCTTGGTGGTCATGTTATTGGCTGGTTGTGGTGAAGTCAATGTCACTCACATCAAGGCATGCATATCCTCACCTGGCCTCTCATGACTGTGGGGATGCTACAACAGTCGTGTGAAAAAGGGTCATAAGTCACTTTTTTCAGTGCCATTGTAACTTTGAATGGTCACTCCACGCAACCAAAGTACCAGCAAAGGAGGGAGAAAAACTCCAGAGACGTTCCTGAGACAGGAAGTCTAGTCCTGACAAGAATGTAATAAGGGTTAACGAAGAGGCAGTTTCTGTAAGCAACACCAGAATGTTTCCTTCCTGCCTTCCTTACAGGATTAGACCAGTAATTTATTTTAATAACCGGTTCTCCGAACTGTTTAGAATGTTAACAACCGTTAACATTCTAGTAAATGGGTGCGAACTAGTAGAATCCCACCCCTGCAGGGCAACCAAAGAAGACCCAGCCAATCACCTGGGACTCGGGAGGCAGAGAATAGATGGGGGCGGGGCAAGTCAGAGGTGATATTTGCCGGTTCTCCGAACTACTCAAAATTTCCACTACCGGTTCTCCAGAGCTGGTCAGAACCCGTTGAATACCACCTCTGCTGTAGTGTAAATTGACCAAGAGGGGACGGCAAAGCAACCCAGGGAGCTTCCAATAATGGAGGCTGGGTTTGAACACGGCCTTCCCAAATCCTAATTCAACATTTCTAACATTGTATCAGTGTGTTTTATGAAACTCTTGACCACCTTATAGTCATATTAAGTACCTCCAAAGTGAAAACATCATGAGATAGGCCTTCAGTCAGGGAAGGGGGCATGAAAAGGTCTAATGGGATACTGAGCCTGTTGGTCCATCTTGCCTGTTGCTTCAGTTGTCAGTCCAAAAGTTCTCCCACCTCGTACTTCTCTGCCAACCTCTTGCCAAAGCCAACAGAAATATCTCCAGGCTGGTTGCCAGCAACTGTTGGCAAGGTCAACGGCAATTCAGTAGTTCCTGCTTACCTTGGAGAGAATGACTGACTTTGATTTAACCGAAGTCCCAAATTAATTGATGTGGAAAGATCATTGTGGAAGAATTAACCCATACACGGTCAACTCGGCGTGACTGTTCAAGGTATTCCTAAAACAGGGATTCCCCAATTTTGCAGTTCCATCATCTTGTTGGAAGTTAAAACCTACCCCTCTCCTAGAAAAATGAAATATTTTAGGATTATATTAAAAAGGCAGATTATTCCCCCTAAAAGAGAAGTAGAAACTCCGAGAGGCAGAAACTCAGCCCCACCTTCCCATCTTTGTTAATGGGCCTTTTAGGCCTGGGCGAGTCTATTCCACATAACAAAGTTCTACCTCCTTCCAGGCAGAGCTATTTAATTGCCCTTCATCGCACAACCCACCAAGTTTCAACCAAACTTAGCATATAGACAACCTACAAAGCTAGCTATGACCTCTGACAGCAACCAATCAGGATACTCTTCCTGTGGAGAAAATGATTGGATGTGAATTAAATATATTGCCTACCTCCCATAATTATATTTTAATCTACATATCATAACATCCTCAAACTTTGCATTACCAAAATAGTCCATGACAGGCTTCAGAAGATAAAACTAGAAACAAAATTGGATAACAAACCCGGAATAAGTTTTGATAGTATTCTCAATTCCTTGTGATCTTCCAACAGTAACCACAATATAAGAAATCATATTTTAAAATAAGATCTTTGTTCGGATTGTGAACACCATGTGAGATCACCTGTATGAGTCTCTGCTCCAAAATACCTATGCTTTTGAATCAGGAAGGGGTGTGGGAGAAAGGAAACATTGCTGTAATGGCAGTCTGTTTCAGGCAAGCATGGCATCTCTGAATTGATAACTCTACAACTTAATATGTCAACAAAATCCTCCTGTGATTCTCCATCCAATATTTTCAGAGGTCTTTGACCAGAGGTGGTATTCAGCAGGTTCTGACCAGTTCTGGAGAACCAGTAGCAGAAATTTTGAGTAGTTCGGAGAACTGGCAAATGCCACCTCTGACTGGCACCACCCCCATCTATTCTCTGCCTCCCATTGAGTCCCAGCTGATCGGCCCAAGAAAACGGAGCTGGAAAGCAGGTTTGTTAAGTTCTGCGCATGGGCGCAAGGAACGGAGACGAGATGGTGAACAGTGAACTTCAGCTCTTTATTATACATTCTGAACAGAGAAAAACCCTAGAGCAAAAGCAGCCCTTTTATAGGCAAGCTGCTGCTCTAGTAACCAACAGGAAACGTGGAGTGTTAACCCCCTTAACCAATGAGAGTGGCTCATTAACAGCCAATCAGATTCTCCTGAATGGACCAATCCGATATTGCTATTATTGGCCAATCAGAAATGCAGGGCTGGAACCCTGCTATTTTCTAAAGCTTTTGATAAACTTTATTTGAGTATTTTATGAGTTCACAACACCCCTTCCCCCCGGGTTCCGTTTGGGGGGTGCAGTGATGTAATCTCTGAGGTTGGAAGGTTGCTTCGACTGTCTATTGGATTTACGCTGTCCCACCAGTTCTTGTCCTTAAGCCTGTTTTGGTGGGGTGTTTTCGGGCAAGTCGGGTGCTGGTGGTTCTTCGTTGGACGACTCAGTGCCACTAGTGTCTCGTCGTTGTCCTCTGGCCCTTGCGGGCTTGCCTCTGTTGGGTTGTTCCTCTGTGGCGAGGCCACCCCCATCCTTGATCCTTCTTCACTTGTCACGCCCAATGGCTGACTTCTTTCATTCCTGCTTTCTGCCATCTCGAATTCGGTTTCTTTGACATCCCCTCCCCCCTCAGTTTGGGAGTCGCAAAAACTAGGTTGTAGCCTCAAGCGAAGCTGATTAATATGGCGTTTCTGTATTTTTCTGTCGCAGGTTTTCACCCGGTACGACCTGGGTCCAGTGGCTTGAATAACAGTGGCCTCGATCCACAACGGTTCGCCAGAAAGGTTTCTGGCGAAAACTAAGTCGCCTATCTGGAACTCGCGGCATTTTTCACTAGATCCACAGGGTTTCTCTGGCTCGTAAGACGGGTGAAGCCGGTCGAGGTGGGAACGGAGTTTGCGTCCCATCAATAGTTCCGCTGGAGTCTTGTTGGTGACGCTGTGTGGAGTGATGTGTTGGAGAAGTAGTATTCTATTTATCTTATCTTCAATGTCCCCATAGTCCATCTTGTAGAGGGTTTTTTTTAAAAAACTGTACCATGCGCTTAGCTCTTCCGTTAGCCGCAGGGTGCACTGGCGATGTTAGCGCATGGCGAATACCGCAGTCCGCTAAGTATTGTTCAAAAGAAAGCGTGGTAAACTGGGGTCCGTTGTCAGATACCAGAACGTCTGGCAGTCCATGCGTCGCGAATAATCTGTTCAACTTCCGGATGACAGACTCAGTTGTAGTACTTTTCATTTCATGGATCTCGAGCCAGTTTGAGTAGGCATCCACTGTTAATAGGAACGTATGTCCCTTAGTAGGTCCCGCAAAGTCAATATGAATGCAGGACCACGGTCCCCGAGGTGTTTTTCATTCTATCGGAGTTGCTTTTGGTGGGGCATTGCTAACCTCCTGGCACTTATAACAAGTCTTTACCCAGGCTTCAATTTGTTTGTCAATGCCCGGCCACCACGCATAGCTTCATGCGAGTGCTTTCATGTGCACGATGCCGGGGGGGCCCTCAAGCAGTGTCTTTAGTACCGCTCGTTGTAACCGCTCTGGGACGACGACTCTATCCCCCCACAGGATGTAGTCCTTTTGCAAAAAAAGCTCTGTTTGTCGATTCTTGAAGGGAATGAAGTCATCAGGGGTTTGATCTACTGGCCATCCTCGTTCGACCCAGCTCAGAACCCGCTTTAAGATAGGATCGTGTTTTGTTTCGATCGCGATATCTCTAGCGGTCAGTGGCGGTGAATGCAGCGTCTCAATCTGGAGCGTTGTAAGGGTTGGAGCTGGGTCATCGACGGTTTCTGGAAGTGGTGCACGGCTCAATGCGTCAGTGTGGGGAATGGCTTTCCCCGGCTGGTGGTGCAGCTTATAATTGTACGCAGCCAAAAACTCCGACCAGCGAGTCATTCTAGGTGATAATATATAGGGGTTCGGCTTGTCTCCCGCTATAATCCCCAGCAAAGGTTTGTGGTCGGTAACGATAGTAAAAACTCGTCCATAAACATATTCATGAAACCGTTTAACAGCAGATACAACAGCAAGAGCCTCTTTATCGATTTGACTTTAGTTACGTTCAGCCTTTGATAGAATTCTTGAAAAATAGGCAATAGGGGCTTCACTCCCGTTTGGTAACACATGGCTCAAAATGGCTCCTACTCCAAATGGTGACGCGTCACATGTGATTGTTAAAGGCAAAGTCTCGTTATACTGCATTAAAACAGCATCTGAAGTTAATAGGTTTTTCACTTGTCGGAACGCGTGTTCCTCTCGGTGCCCCCAAACCCAGGTTGCTTTTTTATAAAGAAGCCGATATAGGGGCTTGGCTACGGTCGCTTTGTGGGGCAGGAAGATATTGTAAAAATTAATAAGCCTCAGGAAAGCTTGGAGATCAGTCTTGTTTCTGGGTCTTGGGGAGTTCTTGATTTCCCTTAACTTGCTACTGGTGGGGTGAATGCCTTGTTTATCAATTAGGTACCCCAGGAACTCTACTTTATCTGTACACAGTTGACATTTATTTTTTTTAACTTTAAGGCCAGAGTCTTTAAATTTCTGGAGAACGAGTCTAAGATGCTCCTTTAGTATTTCTCTATTAGGGGCAGCAATTAAAACGTCATCAAAGTATGGTACGACCCCTTTTATTCCCTGTAACAGTCTCTCCATCAAGTTCTGAAAGATCCCTGGGGCCACATTAACTCTGAATTGGAGTCGGTTGCACTTAAAAACGCCTCGGTGTGTAACGATCGTTTGTGCCTCTGCTGTTTTTTTATAAACAGGCAGTTGTTGGTACACCTATGCTAAATCCAATTTAGCAAAACCTTTCCGCCCCCCAAGGAATGGAGGAGGTTTTGTACCACTGGCACCGGGTAAGCGCTCTGTTGAAGGGCGTGATTCAGGGTGGCACGGTAGTCCCCACAAATGCTTAACGATCCATCTGGTTTGATGGGTGTTACGATTGGGGTTTCCCAAGGAGCATGGTCGGTTGGTTCTAAAATACCCTGGGCTATTAATTTATCAAGCTGCTCGTCAATCTTTGGTTTAAGGGCAAAAGGTACTCGACGAGGCTTAAGGCGGATGGAGGCCACTTCAGGGTTAAGGTTAAATGATATCAGGGTCCCCTTGTACTTGCCTAGTTTGTCTGCAAAAACGTCCTGGAATTCCTGGACGAGGGCCTCCTCCCAGTCATTGCTGCTGGTCTGGAGAATGCCGGCTACCTCAATCCCAAGTGGAGCGAACCATTGAAGGCCTAACAAACTAGGCCAATCACGGTCGACGACGGTCAATGGTAAGGATGCAGTACGATTTTTGAATGAGACCCGGACTAGGCTTGATCCAACGACCGGAATTCGGTTTCCTTGATAGTCCTTGAGAATGATTCTTTGGGCTCTGAGGTCTTGCCGCCGGACGGCAGGGATCAATTGTTTCAGGGTCTTCCAGGAAACCATCGAGAGGAACGATTCTGAATCGACTTCCATCACGCAGGGCTGGTTTTCGATGGCGACCTTCACTCGGATTTTCTTTGCATCTAAAGATGATGCGTGACCAGTAGTGATGGTTTGGTGTGCCTCTTCTCGTTTCGTTGAATGGGCTAGTTGTTTATTTCTGTAGGAGTGGTTGTTCCATTGGTGGTTCGAATGTTCCAGATTCACAAGACGACTTCCTGTGGGTTGGCAATAGTTGGTCCCCCTCTGAAATGGGCAGGCTCCTATCTTGCTTCGACAGACCTTTCGGATGTGGCCTCTCTTTCCGCAAACATGGCAGAGCGCGTCGAGGAATTTGCAGTCTGATCGTGGGTGGTTTGCCCCACAACCTGCGCATTGATATTGCAGTCTCTGGTTGCGCTGGTGGCGTTGGTCTCATTCAGACCGGAGCCGGTTGACTTCTTCCTCAACACTTTCTGATGACAATTCGAGGTCCTCGTGGTGGGTTGCTGTTGCATGTCCCTCAAGGCGAGGTGAGATTTCACCGGTGAGTTGGCGGAGCGGGGCGTTGGTGCGGCACATTCAGGCAGCTGACTTCCTGGTTGCTTCTGCTGCAGTAGCGCCAGCGATGGTATCTGCAAGGCTGATGTCGCCTTTCGCCATCAGCTTGCTTTGCACGTGTGGTGCATCTAATCCCAGAACTATTTGGTCTCTGAGAGCTTCTTCAAGGTCGGAAAACCCACAAAGGCCTCCCAGGTTCCGGAGATCCGCGATGAAATCTGCAACGCTTTCTCCTTTCCGCTGGTCTCTCTGGTAAAATTCATGTCTTCGTACAAGCGTTGGTACGGTAGGTGCATAGTGGGCCCGTAGGAGGGGCTCGAGGACGTCCCAGTCCATGGATTTCACCTCAGCCGGTTTCGCCAGTGCCTTGGCCATCTTGAAAACGGCAGGTCCGCAGTGAGTCAGGAATACCGCTCTCTTTTTCCCAGTAGTGGCATCCTTCAAGTTGTTGGTCTCCAGAAACATCTGGAACCGGTCCATGCATGAGTCCCAGTCTTCTTGTGCCGGGTCGAATGGAGCGGGTGGTATGGTGCCGCCGGTCATGGTTTCCGCCGTTGATGCGCCTTCAGCCACTTGCTCTGTTTAGTGCTCTGTAGTGTTCAGTCAGCTCTGATGTCTCCGTATCCCACCTTCGTTGCCAGAGTTAAGTTCTGCGCATGGGCGTAAGGAGCGGAGACGAGGCAGTGAACAGTGAACTTCAACTCTTTATTAAACATTCTGAACAGAGGCAAACCCTAGGGCAACAGCAGCCCTTTTATAGGCAAGCTGCTGCTCTAGTAACCAATAGGAAACGTGGAGTGTTAACCCCCTTAACCAATGAGAGTGGCTCATTAACAGCCAATCAGATTCTCCTGAATGGACCAATCCGATATCGCTATTATTGGCCAATCAGAAATGCAGGGCTAGAACCCTGCTATTTTCTAAAGCTTTTGATAAACTTTATTTGAGTATTTTATTAGTTCACAACAAGGTTAATGGGGTGGGGAGGGATTTTGCAGTAACCTTCCCCCAGGAGGGAATGGAGATTTTACAGTATCCTTCCCCTGCCCCACCCACCAAGCCATGCCCACAGAACTGGTAATAAAAATGTTTTGAATCCCACCACTGTCTTTGACAGAATAAAACCCAGGACTCTTCAGGAAAGAGAACTCTTTTCTAGAATCAGGTTTGGTATGCAAAGAGTTTCCAGATGAAAATGAGAGCTATTTAGCCCAAACCCCTTTAAGATCTCACCTCTCTTAATTGGGAGTAACGAAGCATGACTTTCACAACCACATCATCAAAACCCACAACCCTGCGGCCATCTTGACTTCCTTGACTCTGGGGCCCTCCTAAAAACAGAGGCCAAAACAGGCGTCCAGTTTAATATGGCAGGATTCATTTTTACCATAAAGCCTGTGGGAAACCATCTTGTTCAGGTTCCTGATTATTTTTTCACATGGGCCAACGCTAAATGTACCTAACCAGGAAGCTGCAAATCATCCACATTCATGACCGATAAGGTTATTAACAGGCATAGTGTTCTCTTTCCTCTGTCATCTGGAGCAATGTTTGAAGGTGACGTTAAGAAGAAATAATAATGATCTTTTCATTCGGAGAGAAATTAGACTAGGAACAAGTCAATCTATCAGCTATGGGCTGATAGGTCCATGGAAGCCATCCAAACAAGCATCTGGTTTCTAAAGTCATAAAATAAGACATGAGGAACGTACAGTCTGGTAGATCATTTCTTCCCTTCCTTCTTTTAGCGGCCAACATAATTTAAATGTTATCCTGCAGCTCATGGTCATCATTTATGAGGTTTAAGAGAATGATTGCTATTATGGGAAGTCACCAGACTAGAAGCAGATTTGTGCATGAAAAGGAAATAGATGGATATGTGGAGTCCTCTCCTATATCTCATCTGTGATTTCTTAAACAGGAAATCAGCTCAAATTCCCTTCCCCCTCAATAGACTTCTTTATATACAAATAATTCTTCTCCATTAACCAGCACCTCACACCTATAATCCCAATTCAGTGGAACATTTCCAAAGAGTTTTCACCGGAGGTTTTTAATGTTCAAAAATCCCTACCCTCATCCACAAAAGATTACTGAAATTCCAGATGTCACAGCCATCTTCTTCTGAGGTCTGCTACTCTCATTATATTTTTCTAGCACTTTCTTTTTTTCTTCTCCACAATGGAATAGACATGAAATAGCCATTAATTATATTTTGTTTGGTAGTGGTTGTAGAAGAACCCAAAAACTTGTAAGAATGGCGGCTCCCATGTAAGTATCTCCAAATCACGCAGAACTGTCTAAAGATTCAGAGTCCATCTTCAGTTCCAGAGGTATACAACCAAGAAGAACCTATTTATGTTATTTTAGTGACTCCAAAAGACCTCTCATGCAAATGAGGACAGCCATTCTTCGAGTAACTCTTTGTTCTGCAAACGGGTCTTCCTATAATGCTCATAATTGGAAGATACTCAAGTTCTATAGTCATGGAAACATTTCACCACTCACTATAACTGATTGTAGAAAATGGCCAGTACGAAGTGAAAATTTAATCCATTCTTTATACTACATTCCTTTTTAGAATTTGAGGACTAAACGACCACAAGCTGCATTAGTTAAAGATAGAATAGAATAGAATAGAATAGAATAGAATAGAATAGAATAGAATAGAATAGAATAGAATTCTTTATTGGCCAAGAATTCTTTATTGACACATAAGGTATTTGTCTTTGGTGCATAGGCTCTCAGTGTACATAAGAAAAAAATAAAATGTATTAATCAAGAGTCATAAGATATAACACTTAGTGATAGTCATAGGATACTAATAAGCAATCAAATCATAATAGGAAACAAATAAAACAATATAAGTTGTAAAGATACAGGCAACATGGTTATAGTCATAAGTGGGAAGAGATAGGTACTAGGAAGGATGAGAAGAAAATAGTAATTCAGTTTTAGTAGTTAATTTGACAGTGTTGAGGGAATTAGTTGTTTAGCAGAGTGATGGCCTTCAGGAAAAACTGCCCTTTTTTCTAGGTGTTCTGGTGTGCAGTGCTCTATAGCGTCGTTTTGAGGGAAGGAGTTGAAACAGTTTATGTCCGGGATGTGAGGGGTCTGTAAATATTTTCACAGCCCTCTTTTTGTCTCGTGTAGTACACAGGACTTGATGGAAGGCAGGTTGGTAGTAATTTTTTTTTTTTTCCTGGAGTCCTAATTATTCTCTGAAGTCTGTGTCTGTCCTGTTGGGTTGCAGAACCAAACCAGACAGTTATAGAAGTGCAGGTGACAGATCTCATCTGAGTGTGCTGAGCCATTTTTTCCTATTCATCTTGATCTAGCCCAGAATTCCCGAAACTATAAAACAAAGGCTAGTGGAGAGTAGGTGGAACTGGGAGACCAACGAATCTAAATAGCATCCCTATAGCAAGTATAAATATCCTCCTCAAATATTTCCATATTCTAAATTTGGGGTTGGGTGCAGTTAAAATGCCAGTCCTCTGCCTCCTACAGACAAATGCCAAAGTATCAGGCTGTTGACACTGGACCTAAATGTGTAAAACATCTCATAGCAACCATGTATGAAGATGTGAAAACACTACAAGGGCAACATGATACAGTTGATCTGTGTCTCCTGGAAGGAGTCAGATGTTCACAATTGGATCCCTTTGAGAGTAATTCCTGACCAAGGATCTCTTATAATAATCCTTGTCAACATATTTAAAAACCAAGCCAACCATCTTGACTTGTTTTGACAATAACTGCAGACTCAACCTGGAATCACTTGAAGATACAATGATTTCCATGACTCTCTTGACCATTGGTTGACTTTAAGCTAATTGTTTTCTCTCATTTTCTCCATAAAATACAGTTGTTTTAAGGACACAGCTAGAAAAAATAGAATGACTTAGAATAACTTTATTGTCCCTTTGAATGTACATTAATCAGCATACATTAAAATGAAATTGTGTTGCATACAGCTCTCAAAGAGTCTCCACCTCCAATATAATAATAATATAATATAGCATAGCATAGCATAGCATAGCATAGCATAGCATAGCATAGCAAAACATAACATAACATAACATAACATAACATAACATAACATAACATAACATAACATAACATATGAATATGGCAAATTTTAAAGGTGCGAATAGTCACAATGTAATATAAAGAATAGAATCACTTGAGAAAGAGCAATCAAAAGAAAACAATGATAGGCAAGCACATTTGTCAAAGAAATATGAATTGATACACCTATGTTTTGTTCAAATTTGCACTAGAAAGAGAATAAAACAAAACAGTGAATCAATCAAATGCAGGTGGCAGTGATGATGGTAGGAAGTTGGAATTCTAAACATTCATGCAATTCTTCAGCCAAGTAGATAAACTAATTATAAAATGAAGTATCCTTCAAATGCTTCTAGATGTCTCTCAAATGCTTCTATTTGATTTATCTTTTGCAGATTGCAACTCAGCTGTTTCTGATTTTAGGAAGGGTTGGCACAATTGTCTTAGAGATGACATTCCAGTGCTAGATGAGCAATAAGCATAAACAAGAACTGTGATTATCTCATGTAATGATGTCTGATGTCAGAACATACACAGAATACCCTGGATGGAAGGTGGAGACGCCATAGAGAGATGATCTTTGAAACAGATCTGCGATAAGGATTTGACTGTCCCTTGGAACCTGTCTTTGAGAAGTTAACTACAGGACAAAGCAATGAGAAATAGTTTGGACTGAAGAAGAGGGTCAAGGATAACAGATGGTCATGCCACACAATAAAGATTCTGCAGTAGAGCCTTAACATTTCATCTGACTATATTTCTGCAATAAACTGATATTAAATTTAACATTCATTTAAGTAATGTGTAACCACCTCTATTTCATAAATTCCCAAGGATGCCATGGCCCATATTAGCAAATTGCCCTGGTATCTCCCTGAAAGAGGAGGTAATAACAGAAATTTCCACATCCCTGCTTGCACTTGATCTAATGTGCCCCAAACCACTTCAGAGCTGGCATTCATCTTGGAATCACCACTCCCTGCAATCTTGTAGATCTTGTAGTTGCTCCATCTTACCATGACCTCGCATTTCCTCCTGTGTGGTGGTCTCCCATGGAAAGAATGAGACACAGGCTGGTGTACTCGGGATGAGAGCCCAGAGCAAATTCTAGTGCTCCCTTTTATTGAGAATTTTGTACATAGTAAGCATTCACATTGTGGATTAAAATAATTACATATAGTACACAGAATTGTTTACAGTTGTCTGAGCTGCTTAAATGTTTCTGGTGTTTGCTTTTAATTTCCTTGCTTTATCTCAGTGACCCTTAGGCAGACATGTATGTATAAGGTCTTAGACTAATCATTACCCAATATTGAAGTCAAAGTTTATTCCCACATCTCCCCTGTTTTAGTTTTTTGATGATTGCGGATGCCTCGGTAGCTTTTCGCCATCTGCAACAACAGTTCTCCTTCCATAGGCTTCACCCGACACATTCCTAAAAGTCCAGGGAGACATTGGATACAACAGCATACACAAAGAGAAAGTATAAAAAGCAATATCACTCCAACAATTAGGTGACAAATCCATGAACCATCTGGCAACCAGGACCAAAGTGCAGACCACACGTCCAGTCCCTCGTCCTCCGATTGTAATGGATTCTCATTCAGGGTTTGTTCCATATGCTGTATAGTAGCTGTAATGTTTGGAGAATAATCAGAGATATACATGCAACAATGTGTATGAATCACAGCGCAAACTACCCCTTGCGCAGCCAAAATAGTGTCCACCGCATATCTGGTTTGCAGGACAAAGTCAAGGATTTTTCCTTGCTCTTCTTCAAGCAGCTTTAGAGTTTTAATGGTGTCTTTAAACATAGTAAATGTCCAATTGTTTAAACGATGCAAATCTCTATAGTTCATCATAACTCCTAAAGGAGGAATAACTCCCCTTGATATCTGTATCCAGTAGTCATGATTCAAAACAGAGTTTACTTCCATTGCGGAATGCGCATTGCGGATATGAGCAGTCCCCAAAGATTTTAAAATGACATGAGATGGTATTACTTTCCCAAAGGTGCAGACTCCTTTCCATCGTGCTGGCATGCGATCATAGGCCATCCGTCCAGACAGCAACCATAGATTTGCTCCCAGGAGATGACCAACCATATTTGGTTCAGCATAGATTAATTGTGCAAAGGATTCCATTAACATAGCCAAATAAGTGGGCGGTGGTGCGTATTTCCCATTTGCACATTTGGGCAGCTGGTTTTCTCTCGTGGTGGGACAACATGTGGCAGGGATAAATGGACACCCATTTTCATTGATCAAAGATATGACATCAAATTTAGAAATATTATGTACAAAGTAAGTGAGATTTTTAGTTTTCATGTCATCCGGATAAACCCGACTTCCATTGCCAATAATAATTGTTTTGTTACAAAATGGATATGTTCCCAAGTAAGTCATATTCTCTACTGTCTCATTGTGGGTCCAGCAGATACCCGCCACCTCTTGGATTTGGCTTCCAAGATGCAATGTATTTATGTTACTTGTAGTCCAACTGTTAGACCACATCCCTGAACAACCATAGCATTGTCCCCTATACCAGTCACCTTCGTCCAGAGGTACTGCAACCATTGAAAGCCCTGATGTTTTGTGAGTTGGCATGTGCATACATATCCAACAATCAGTTTTATTATGAAGGTTTGCTAGCTTCCCCATGTCCTGGATCAACGTGTTTCTTTTCCATTCCCCCAAATCCATCCCCTTGCCCCTTTGGCTGATGATAAGGACACACACAGCGAGCAGGAACCCAAACAACTGTCCCCTCATCTTCAACAGCAGCGTATCCTCGGACCCAAGTTATCAGCGGGACAGGTCCTTTCCACGTTGGATCTGGTAGTCTCTTATACTGAACTTTCGGTCTTGGCGTACCTGCAGAAGGGGAGGAAGCAAAATGCCTACTGGCTGCTGTAGCAGCGGGAGATCCTGTCATGTTTTAAAAATTTAAAGTGTATAAGGTAATATTAAGAATGTTTTGTATGTAAGGCAAGCCATATCCATTCACTTCCCCCGTTTTTGTTTTTGTGTGAAGGAGCGCTTTTCCTGTGGAAGTGGCCATTGGTCAATCCAGACTGGCTGAGAGGTTAACAATTGTAATTTTTCCATTATCCAATAACAATTTTTGTGCGAAATTGTGACAGCAAATCTCTACCCCACAAGTTTATATGCAGGAGCAACACAAGAGGTTGAATCCTTGCAGTCTCACCAGTTTCTCTATGCAATGCCTTCAACCAACGTACACTACTTCTTGCAAACTGCATACCACCCACTCCACAAACAGCCGGAGAGTCCTCAAGCGCCCATTCATTTGGCCATTCCTTTTGGCGTATCACAGAGACATCTGCTCCGGAATCTATAAGGCCAGAAAATGATTTTCCCTGAATTTCAATTGTCATTTTTGGTTGCTCTGTAGTCAAATTTTTTGTCAGCACTAGCAATTCTGCAGCAACTGGAGAACTTGCCATTTCAGTGGACCCAAAACCACCGATTCGTGGGATCCCAATTAAAGGATTTATAGGGATGTATGGAAGCAATAATAACTGGGCAATAGAGTCACCGGCCATTGATGATGCAGGAGTATCAGTGTACAATTGTATCTTAATAACCCCTTTATAATCTTGATCAATAACTCCTGGAATAACAAAAAAAAAACCCTTTTTCTGATGCAGAAGACATGGGAAGTACTAATCCCACTGTTTTTTCTGGCAGTGGCCCGTGCAAATGAGTGTCCTCAATATACACTTGATTAGGAAAGGTCACATTAATTGAGTTCAACATTTTTAAACTCAAACCTGCACTCCCAGTAATTGCAGGTGATGCTTTTGTGACAGCCTTGGGAGCGGGGCGAGCTGCACGCCCCAAATTTAGTTTCCCGGATTTTGGTTCTGATCAGAGTGACATTGATTTGCCCAATGAAACCCTTTTTTGCATTTTGGACAGACCGATTTTGGACGGACGTCCTTAATTTTGTTTTTGTTAAATGCCATCTCCCCCCCACAGGGGCACGGCACTGGGCTTTAAAATGGCCAGGCTTTCCACAATTAAAACAATTCCCTGTAGGTTTTGTTGTATCCGTCGCGGTAAGGAGACCCAGAGTAAGTGACTTGGTTCAGCTCTTTTATTGGTCCCCGGAACCAGTCTGCCTCCTAGGGAAAAACAGCGGCTTTTTATTCCCAAGCCGCGGCGGCCGCAGCCAATAGCACCACTTTGAATCTCCCGCGATTTGTTTCCACCAATTGCGAGAGATCCGCAGGGGGCCAATCAGGGCGGCTCGCTAGACCAATCGGATCACCCCGCGCTTTGGCCAATCAAAGCGTGGCATTTCAAGAATGTAAATGACTGTACAGAACACCCCTCCCCTCTTGGTTTGGTTCTACGTGACGTAGTCCCGTAAGTAAGCGGGGCTCCGTACTTGCCTACTGGACCTGCGCAGGTTAGTTGTTGGTTGTCTCCCGGCTGGTTCGGTCGGGTTCTCTGTTTCTCTCAGCCTCGTCGATGGAACCATCTGGAAGGCCCTGCCAGGCCGCTTATTGCAGCTCCCTCCCGGTCTACCCGGGCTGGTTGAGCTGCGGTTTTCGCCGCTCCCACCTGGTCTTTCCGGGCTGGTCGAGCCGGCCTGGCTGCTTCTTCCTGGTGAGGTTTCGAGCTGGCTGCTTTCCAGTGAGTCTGGCTGGTTTCTTCCTCTTGGGTTTTGGTTCCCAGGGTATTCCCTCCCCTCTTGGCTTGTGTTAAGGGAATTGTCTGTGTCTGGTTGTGTGTCGGTTGTGTTTCTTGTGGCCGTTCTCGATCTTATTTGATCGATGTGGAATTTCCACGCTCGTCCGTCAGTTGTTTGCAGCCGGTATGAGTGGGGACCTGTCAGTTGGGTTATGGTTGCTGGTATCCATAGTGGGTCTCCGGTTAGGTTCTTTGCGTAGATGGCATCCCCTGGCGCAAAGGACCTGTGCTTGCTGGAGGAGTTTGGGGTTTTTTCTGGGTTGTATGTGGGGTACAGTCTGTCAAGTGGGGACCTTATTTTCCTCCCCATTAGTAGCTCTGCCGGGCTTTTTGTTCATTGTCGTGTTCGGGGTTATATGTTGTATAAAAAGCATTTTATTTATTTTTTCTTGGATTTCCCCGTGTTTGATTTTCTGGATGGTTTTTTTTGTGAATTGAACCATCCGTTCCGCCCTTCCATTCACCGCCGGATGTGCCGGAGCTGTCAGTGCATGTCTTATGCCCCGTTCCGCTAGGAATTTTTCAAATTCTAGCGAGGTGAATTGGGGCCCGTTGTCTGACACAATGACATCTGGGAGGCCGTGGGTTGCGAACAGCTTGCTAAGTTCCTTGGTCACGGCTTCCGTGGTGGTGGTTTTCATGTTGCTTACCTCCAACCAGTTGGAGTAAGCATCTACGGTTATTAGGAATGTATGTCCCTTAGTGGGCCCGGCAAAATCTATGTGGATCCTGGACCATGGTCCCCTGGGGGTTTCCCATTCCAGGATCGGTGCCGCGGGAGGACTCGGCCTGGTTTCTTGGCAGCGTCCACATTTTGCCACCCATGCTTCGATTTGTTTATTCATCCCTGGCCACCAGGCGTAACTCCTGGCCAGGGCTTTCGTTCTAACTATGCCCGGGTGCCCCTCGTGTAACAACTCCAATACCTTCCCTTGTAGCTTTTCCGGAACAACAACCCTATCCCCCCAAAGTACACAACCTTTTTGTAGCGATAGTTCTGTTTGTCGGTTCCGGAATGTCCTGAACGCTTTGTCGTCATCTTTTTCCGGCCACCCTTTTTCTACCCAATGTAGCACCCGCGCCAGACATTTGTCTTTGTTAGTTTTTTGGGCAATGTCTGACACGGTTATGGGTAGATCGGGCAGAGTCTCTATGCTGAGGGTAGTTGTTGTGGGTGCTGGGTCGGTGTCTAGGTCGGGTAATAGCGAGCGGCTCAGGGCGTCTGCGTGGGTGATGGTCTTACCGGGTCGATGTGTGAGCCGGTAGCTGTAGGCAGCAAGGAATTCGGACCACCTTGTCATTCTAGGGGATAGAATGTTCGGGGTGGCCCTGTTCCCTGCCAGGATTCCCAGCAGCAGCTTGTGGTCTGTGATAAAGGTGAACAGGCGGCCATAGAGGTACTCGTGGAACCTCTTCACTGCTGCGACGATAGCCAGGGCTTCCTTGTCCAGCTGGCTATAGTTCCTCTCTGGTTTGGTGAGTGTCCGTGAAAAGAAAGCGATGGGTGCTTCTTTTCCGTCCGGGAGCGTGTGGCTGAGGATGGTGCTGACGCCGAAGGGTGAGGCATCGCATGTGACGGTGAGTGGTAGGGTCTCGTTGTATTGGATGAGGACAGCATCCGAGGTGAGCAGGTCCTTGGTTTTCCTGAACATGGCTTCCTCACATTTCCCCCACGTCCAAGTGGCCGCCTTGTCCAGAGCCTATGCAGAGGCTCCGCCGCGGTCGCCTTTTGGGGCAGGAGCACATTGTAAAAGTTAAGCAGTCCCAGAAATGCCTGCAGTTCGGTTTTATTCCTGGGCGTGGGGGCCTCCTTAATGGCTCTGATTTTGTTTTCAGTCAAGTGGATGCCATGTCAGTCTAGGTCTAGAGGTTCCCTAGGAATTCGACCCGTTCTGTGTAGAGCTAGCATTTCTCCCTCTTCACTTTTAGCCCGGCTTCCTTGAATTTCGTTAGTACCTCCCTTAGACGACCCTCCAGTTCTGTCTGGTTGGCT
This sequence comes from Hydrophis major, assembly GCA_033807585.1. NCBI lineage: Eukaryota > Metazoa > Chordata > Lepidosauria > Squamata > Elapidae > Hydrophis > Hydrophis major. The sequence goes on from CM066331.1 coordinate 146,887,169, forward strand.
GCCGACACCAGCACGTCGTTGAAGTAGGGCGCCACCCCCTTAATCCCTTGCAACAGTCTCTCCATGAGGCTCTGGAAAATTCCCGGCGCCACGCTGACTCCAAACTGGAGTCGGTTACAGTGGAATGCTCCCCGGTGGGTGACTATGGTTTGCGCCTCCGCGGTTTCTGCGTCGACTGGAAGCTGTTGATAGGCTTGCACCAGGTCATGTTTCGCAAAAACCTTGTCCCCCCCCCCCAGTGAGTGTAGGAGGTGCTGCACTACTGGGACGGGGTAGGTGCTTTGATGTAAGGTGCAATTTAGGGTGGCCTTATAGTCCCCGCAGATTCTCACCGACCCATTGGGCTTGACTGGGGTGACTATGGGGTCTCCCACCGGGCATGATCGATTGGTTGTAGGACCCCTTGTTTGATGAGCTTGTCAATTTGCTTGTCTATTTTTGGCCGGAGTGCGAAAGGTACCTGCCTTGGTTTTAGGCGCGCCGGGGGGATGCTGGGATCTAGGCTGAATGATATGGGGGGCCCTCGGTACTTGACTAGGGTGCCGTCGAACACTTCCTGGAAGTCCTGTGCCAGTTGCCATTCCCAGTCTGCCTCTGTGATGTGGTTTATGCCCGTGACCTCAATGCCGAGCAGTGCAAACCATTGAAATCCCAAAAGGCTGGGTCAGTCTCGGTCCACGATTGTCAGGGGAAGCTTAGCTGTGCGGCCCTTGAATGTTACCTTGAACTGTCCGGTTCCGACTGCCGGGATACGGTTTCCCTGGTAGTCCTTGATTATTAATTTCTGGTTGTCCAGTCCCTTCTTGTGGACAGTAGGCACCAAGCGTTTGATTTCTTGCCAGGCGACAATGGAGAGGTAGGACCTGGAGTCCACCTCCATCCTGCAGGGCTCACCGTCAATGCCTACCTCCATGTAAACTTTGCGGGTGTCGGTGGTTGATGCGTGGCTGATGATGACCGTCTGGTGGGTTTCCTCTTTCTGTCGGGCTTCGCCACCTCATCGGTTCCATGCGGCCCGGTCCCATCGGCTTTCAGTTACGCAATCCCTGGCCCTGGGGGGGGGTGCCGTCACGCCTCCGGTTGCTGTGATCCCGCCTTCTGGGGCTGTAGGCCTTCCTCAAGCATCAGACTCAGGCGATGTGACCCTTTTTGTCGCAGTGCCGGCAGACTGCATCGAAGAACTGGCACTCTGCTTGAGGGTGGTCATCCCCGCACCTGGCACATGCGGTCCCCGACTTATGACTCCGCCGATCATGCCAGTCCCACCCCGTCTGGAGTCGGTGAATTTCCTCCTCCTCGTCGGTGGTGTCTGGGGTGGAGTGGAAGTCGCCATGATGGGTGGTGGTCTCGCGGCAGCTTGCTTCTGGGTGGGCCTCGGTCACCCGTTCTGGGTCGGTGGTCGCGGTGCACTCTCCGGTGTCTAGTCGCCGCATGCGGTTCACCGATTTCTGCATTGCCTCGGCTGCGGTGGCTTCAGCGATGGTTTCGGTGAGGGCGATGTCGCCTTTGGCCATCAGCCAACTCTGCAGGACTGGGTCTCAGAGTCCGAGCACAATGCGGTCCCGTAGGGCCTTGTCCATGTCGGCGAACCCGCACATGCCCCCTAGATTCCGCAGCTCCGCCACAAAATCGCTGATGCTTTCGCCTGATTTCTGGTCCCTCCAGTAGAAATCGTGCCTCCTGATGAGGGTGGGCACGGCGGGGGCGTAGTGGCTCTGGAGCAATGGCTCGAGATCAGCCCAGTCCATCTCCTTGACGTCCGCGGGTTTCTCTAGGGCTTTTGCCATCTTGAACACTGCCCGCAGTGTGTCAGGAAGACGGCTCGTTTCTTTGGCCCGGCGGCGTCCTTCATATTGCTACATTTGAGGAACATGAGGAATCTGTCCGTGTATGATTCCCAGTCCTCGCTAGCGGGATTAAAGGGTGCGGGCGGTGCGATGCTGGCCATCTCGTCGGTCTTGCTTCTTCCAGACATGTGCTCGATGGGGGTTAGCCTCGGGATCCCACCTTCATTGCCAGTGTTGTATCCGTCGCAGTAAGTGACTTGGTTCAGCTCTTTTATTGGTCCCCGGAACCGGTCTGCCTCCGAGGGAAAAACAGCGGCTTTTTATTCCCAAGCCGCAGCGGCCGCGGCCAATGGCACTGCTTTGAATTTCCCACGATTTGTTTCCACCAATCGCGGGAGATCTGCAGCGGGCCAATCAGGGTGGCTCGCTAGACCAATCGGATCACCCCGTGCTTTGGCCAATCAAAGGATGGCGTTTCAAGAATGTAAATGACTGTACAGAACAGGTTTCATCCCTTTTTGCAATGCCATAGCCAAAGTCTCCATGTTGTAAGCCTGAGAACCCACCACTGCACATTCCTTTAACAGATCAGCCAGAGTAACTTCACCTCTAGCCACCAAGGGCTGTAAGATACGCTTGCAGTCAGCGTTTGCATTTTCAACTGCCAATTTCAGCAAAAGTTCTTTTGCAGCTTCCTCATTAGAGATTTGCCTGGTAATAGCCAATTGTAGCCTTTCCACAAAATAATTTTTAGACTTAGGTGCTGTTTGCTTAATTTGAGAAAAAGACCGTGCTGGGGTTCCCACATCCTGGATGCGGGACAACGCCCCAAGGACAGCTGCCATAACCACTGGAAATACATGATCAGGCAAATTAGCAGCTTGATCAGCAGTGGATTCAAACAAGCCTGCCCCATAGATTTGGTCTGGCGTATACAGCCCCCCCCCCCGAATTCCTTCCCCTAGTGATAGCTTCCCTTTGGTATTCTGAGTCAAAAACCACACACTGAGTAGAGCTCAATATCATTCTCATTAAATCTTTCCATTCACTAGGAATCATGCGTGAGGTAGCCAAACTTGTCAGGAGCCCCTTTGTAAAAGGACTTTGAATACCATAATCTTTAACTGCTTTTTTAATTTCCCTAAGAACTGCTAAAGGAATTGGAACCCATTCAGTCTGCAGATTGCCTTGAGCATCCACTTGCCTATTGACTGGAAACAAATTCATCTGGGGAATCTCATCAGGCTCTAATTTCATTGAAAGCCTGATGCATCATTGCTTGAACTTTTCCCATTTTTGGTTGGATTTTATCATCCACAGGCATAGGCGCTGTTGGAAATAATAAAGCACACTCCAGTTTTGGGGTAGGAGGGTGCAATACAATTCCTTTATAAGGAGGAGGTTCTACAAAAGTTTTTAAAAGAGGTTGTTGCTGGGTCTCTAAAGCAGTCATAACAACCTTCCAATATATCAAAATTTCAGCTGTTGCCCGTGGCTCTTCATGAAGGATAGTTCCAATTCTCCTCCATGTGTCTAACTTTAAAGAGCCTTTCTCTGGATACCAGGGACATTGACGCCAGATCTCTTGCAGCAGCTCTCTCACATTATCTTTTGAAAGAACTATTTGCTCCCCCCGGAAGGTTTAAAGATACAGAAGTTTGTCCTTACTAACTTCAGCAGCTCACTAACATGCCGTTCCTGTGGCTGAGAGAGTTTTCCCCCCATGTTCCCTGAAAAAATCCTATTGTCCAGCAATAGTTAAGTACGTACTTTACCTATTCCGGGCAAGGAAACATGGAGGTCCGGACACGTACTACCTGCAGTGGATCACGTCGGGGTCACCACTTGTGGTGGTCTCCCATGGAAAGAATGAGACACAGGCTGGTGTACTCAGGATGGGAGCCCAGGGCAAATTCTAGTGCTCCCTTTTATTGAGAATTTTGTACATAGTAAGCATTCACATTGTGGATTAAAATAATTACATATAGTACACAGAATTGTTTACAGTCGTCTGAGCTGTTTAAATGTTTCTGGTGTTTGCTTTTAATTTCCTTGCCTTATCTCAGTGACCCTTAGGCAGGCATGTATGTATAAGGTCTTAGACTAATCATTACCAATACTGAAGTCAAAGTTTATTCCCACACTCCTGGTTCAGGAGCATCCACAAAAGGAGTAGATCAGTGGTGGGATTCAAAGTTTTTTACTACCGATTCTGTAGGCATGGCTTGGTGGGCATGGCAGGGAAAAGATACTGTAAAATCTCCAGTCAAAGGTGATATTTGGCGGTTCTCCAAACTACTCAACATTTCTGCTACCAGTTCTCCAGAACTGATCAGAACCTGCTGAATACCACCTCTGCACAAACCCATGGTAAAGATACTCCCAGGAATCTCTGCAGGAGAGCCAGCAACAGCAGATATGTCTTAACCGCTTTGTGCAAATGATTTGATTTTTATCTTAGTTCCATGATGATATCAGAGGCCACATATGATGCAATTATGAGTTGGGCTTGCAATTTACTTCTAGCTCAGCTACAGTAGAAGAGGGAAGTATTTAAAAGTTGGTTTCAGCTGAAAATGTTAGAGCTATGAGAAACCGAAGGCAGACAAGGAATAGTGGATGGAAACTAAACAAGGGTAGATTCAACCTGGAAATAATGCTCTGGCTGGTGTCAGCTTTGACGGTATCCAGCCACTGTGTTTGGTTGCCTGGTTTCCTTTTACTGCTAATTCTTCCCAACACAATTGCTTTGCATGGCATGGCCAAAATACCAAAATGACTATAATCTCTCTTGAATTCAATGGGAATTACACAAATATAATGATGCAATGAAACAAAAGTATTCCAGCAGTAATGGAAAGTGGCTCGCAAGTAATTTGTTGTGAGCTGAGAAACTATTTTGGCTCATTCATAAACTCACTGAATGGCTTTCAGGGGGGACATCTAATGTAGCTTTAATGGGGTGGAAGCAGGGGTGGGATTCAAATTTTTTTACTACTGGTTCTGTAGGCGTAGCTTGGTGGGCATGGTGTGACTTGGTGGGCGTGGCAGGGGAAGGATACTGCACAATCCCCATTCCCTCCCCACCCCACTAACCTGCTTTCCAGCTCCGTTCTCCTGTGCAGGGCAACCAAAGAAGACCCAGCCGATCAGCTGGGACTCAGGAGGCAGAGGATAGATGGGGGCGGGGCCAGTCAGAGGTGCTATTTGCCGATTCTCTGAACTACTCAAAATTTCCACTACTGGTTCTCCAGAACTGGTCAAAACTTGCTGAAGACCAACCTCTGGGTGAAAGAACTCTGAAATCTTATTCCCTTCCCTAAAAATGCATTCCAAAGTGTGCGTTCAATCCACACCATCCCTTTTTACTGTTCATCTCCATCCTTACGCCTTCCTCCAAATGCAATTGAGGAAGACAATTAAAACCAAACTCATATATCCCGTAATTGTAGTGGGCATTTGTTCTGTTTTAAGAGTCCTCGTAGTGCTTCCTCCAAGTCCCACCTGGATAAATCCTGAACTCTCTTAAAAATGTAATAAATAAAGGCAACATTTCTCTCGAATCAAGCTCAGCTCCTTGTTCACCCTAGATACATCCACACAATTTCATGACTCTTGTGTGAAAAGGACTTGTCAAGGCAAACTTATGAGCTGTTTCTTCAACAGTCTATCCTCTAACCCTGGTGGAATTCCACCCAAGCAATTAACCAAGTTCAGCCTTGCTTAGTTTACCTTATGCCACCAGACTTGAAATTCTAGACCTAGAAAACCTAGAACTATGCCGCCTTCGGTCTGATCTAAGTATGGCATATAAAATCATATATTGCAATGTCCTACCTGTCAATGAATACTTCAGCTTCAACCATAACAACACTAGAGCAAACAATAGATACAAACTCAAGGTTAATCACACCAAACTTGATTGCAGGAAATACGACTTCGGCAACAGAATGGTCAATGTCTGGAATACTCTGCCTGACTCTGTGGTTTCTTTCCCAAACCCCAAAAACTTTAACCTTAGACTTTCTACTATTGACCTCACCCCTTTCCTAAGAGGCCTTTAGGGGGCGTGCATAAGCTCACCAAGGTGCCTACTGTCCCTGTCCTATTGTTTCTTTTTATTTTTCTTATATGTATCCATTTCATGTACTCATAACTATGTCTATACTTACACCTGTAATCTTATAATCACTTGACAAGGTTAAATAAATAAATAAATAGGTTTTTTTGAGATCTGCTAAGGTCAGTTCCAGCTATGTTCTGCCACCTGCTGGAAGAATAAAGTTTGGATTAATACATTATTTATTGTGGATGTCAACAATTCCACAAGCTTCGAATGTGGAATGGAAGAGAGGTGGGGGCTCCTTAATCTTCTGTCCCAAAGGGTACAGGCGCTCTGATGTTCCTCGCTTCTTTCTTCTCACCCACCCACATGACAGAGGTGTGAAATGACATTCACAGCAGCTGTACCCAACCTCCCCCCAAAATCTTCCTGCTGCCACCCCCATCTGCCTCTTGCCAGCTATTTGAGGGCATCTCATCTCCCTGGAGATTAATGTAAAAATCCATATCAAATCCAAATGGCAGAGTCTTTAAACTTGCAGCTGTCCCATGCGGGGCTGGTTTGTCAAGCTTCCTTCAAAACCGGATGTTGGTGGAGAAAACTTTGTTTTCAAGAATAAGACCAGGCCAAGATCCAGCCTTCCTCCATAAACAATTACACAAATCATTTAAATATCATAAACTACAGCACTGAGTATGAAATGGGCTGAACTGAGACTCAAGAAGCTGTTAAGAAGCATATTGGTGACACTATGTTTCCTAAGAACAGGGGTCTCCAAACTTGGCAACTTTAAGACTTGTGGACTTCAACTCCCAGAAATCCTCAGACAACATGGGAAGCCATGTTGAGAATGAGCATGGCTGAGGAATTCAAAAGATCAAAGTTCCATTTTTCCCTTCCAAGTCTTTTCCCATTAAACCCCAAAAGAAAAGTTTCTGGCTTCATCTTTATCTTCATTTTAAGAATTTTCCATATTAAAGTATGAATCTTACTCCAAAATTTATTTGCTTTATCACATGACCACCATTAATGATAAAAAGCCCCTTCTTTGCTTTTACATTTCCAACATTCATTTGAAATACTTTATACATTCTATAAAACTTATCCAATGTTAAATACATCACTGATACATCATCTTATATAAATTTTCTTCAGCAATATATCATCGTATACACATTTTCTTTAAAATTATAGTTTAGTGGGAATTTTAAACTTTTTGTCCACATATTTTCTAATTGTTCAAACATCACATGATATCCAAAGTTCTTTGCCCATTGAATCAAAAAATGTTTTACATGCTCACCTTCCAAATTCAATTTCAACAACTTTTTATAAATCTTAGCAATAATAAACTGTTCATCACTACCACACAGTAAGATTTCCAATTCATTTTTAACAAAATCAAACCCATAATTCTTTGTATCTAGTTAAAATTCTTTCTTTAAATTGTTGATATGTAAACTAATGGCAAACATTCAAATTCAAGTTCTTCCCTTGACTTTAGTGTAGGGTCACGGACAGTGGTGGGATTCAAATTTTTTTACTACTGGTTCTGTGGGCGTGGCTTATTTGGTGGGCATGGCTTGGTGGTCATGTGACTGGGTGGGCATGGCCAACTCAATATCACTCAGGTCAACGGATGCCTCGCCTGGCCCCTCCCCTCCCAGCCAGGGGTGGCATACGGCAGGGTTAACTACCGGTTCAGGATTTACGAGCTTCCCTGCACGCTGTGAGCTGCGCGCCTGTAAATCGTCAGCAGCAGCTGCCTGCAGAGAAGCACCCTTTGAAACAGCCCTCTTTTCTTGCTTTTCTAACTGCAGCTGTGCCTCGTTCGGCAGCTGAAGTTGAAAAATCAGGAAATAAAGATCAGGTAAGAGCCCAGGTGGGTGGGTGTGCAAAAACAGCAGCAGACATAGAACCAGTTCTATGTCTGCTGCTCTTCAGAGCTACCGGTTCTACAGAGGTGGACAAAACCAGTAGAAACCCAACCCTGCTCCCAGCCATTCCTTGTCACACCCATCCTCAACGTATCTATAGTTCTGTAAAAATGTTGTTCACCATATTTTGACTTTACTATCTGCATACTATAGATGTACTTTCATGGACCACTGAAAGGAGGAAATGGCTCACACGCTTTGCCCAAGAGGGTGATAGGCAACAAGCTTTTAAGGGGATGCCAAAAAGAAGGGGGGCAATGTATTTTGCAAAGCACCAGAAGGCAAAAAAGAAGCAATGGATGGAAACTGAACAAAGAGAGAAGCAACCTAAAACTAAGGGGAAACTTCCTGACAGTGAGAACAATTAACCAGTGGAACTGCCTGCCTCCAGAAGTTCTGTATGATCAATCATTGGACGTTTTTAAGAAAAGACTGGACAGCCATTTCTCTGAAATGGTATAGGACTTGAAAAATATTATTTTACCATACGGCCACCAGTCTGGCTTCACCACCATTTCTTTTTCTTTTTTACAAAAAGGCTTTCCTACCCAAAGAGGCAACTTCGTAGAGAACCTTGTTTTCTATTTATTCCAAACTCTTAGGATGGCACCTCTAGCAAAATGATTGCTGAAATCAACATTCACTTTAACTTTATCATACCATTGATAGCATATATGGTAACATAAAATGAACCACCGTTCATTTTAGGTATTGCTTAGCAATTAAAAATTAAATTAGGCTTTTAAAAGATTTCAAAATTATAGAAAAATGACAAACATCAAAAGTGAGGGGACAAATCCTAAAATGGATTATTAGAGGTGGGTCTCTCAAGGGACTAATTAAGGTTGAACTTCCCAACATGTTTGTATGCAAGCCGATGAACTAAATTCTTCGTTCCTCTCCTTCTTCTCTTCTAAGTTTAACCAAAGACAGGTGCATCTTTATTGGATATCTGCCAAGGTTTTGTTTTTTTTTGAAAAGACTCAATGGGAGTAGCCAGGGCTATGTCCACAAAGCCTTGTTTCTTTTTTACATGTGTGGAACACGTGAGGTATGTAAAAAAGGAAGGTAGGATTTCACTTTATGAATGTGGACACCATCTTAACTATTTTGACTCCTGAGGACACTGTTGAGTAGGAAACAATCCAGCTTCTTTAAAACGAGCCATGAGTTCAGGCAACATTTGGAAAAATCCCATCATCTGATTCACTGTAACAGGCCTTAGTTCCAGTGGTGGGATTCAATTTTTTTTACTACCGGTTCTATGGGCGTGGCTTGGTGGGTGTGGTGTAACTTGGTGGGTGTGGCTTGATGGGTGTGGCAGGGGAAGGATACTGTAAAATCCCTATTCCCTCCCCACTCCTGGGGGAAGGATAATGCAAAATCTCCATTCCCTCCCCATCCCACTAACCTGCTTTCCAGCTCTGTTCTCCTGTGCAGGGCAACCAAAGAAGACCCAGCCAATCAGTTGGGACTCAATGGGAGGCAGGGAAGAGATGGGGGCGGGGCCAGTCAGAGGTGGTATTTGCCAGTTCTTCTCACTACTCAAAATTTCCACTACGGCTTCTCTAGAACTGCTCAGAACCGGCTGAATACCACCTCTGCTTAGTTCCTACTTAGATTTTGGGGAAAGAACAGTTTAGAAATGTTATACTAGGGCAGCATTTCTCAACCTCAGCAAATTCAGGTTGTGTGTACTTCAACTCCCAGAATTCCCTAAGAATTAAACTTGCCAAAGTTGAGAAACGCTGTTTTTAGAGAAACTGCTGATCAACAATGAAGGGGCCAGTCTTTGTTGGCATAGCTACCACCCTGACTTATCTGTTCATCAATTGCTATCTCCCATCCTTTAATACTAGAGCTATCATAATTATTTTTTATTAGTTTTATTATAGCCACCCCTCTCCAAAACATTCTGGAATGCAAACATCCTTTATGGCCTCCAGGTGGCAGCCAGGAGTGTATCCTGAAACTCTTTGCTGCCCTCAAGTGGTAGCCTAGAGTCTGTCATCCAGATTATGGTGGCCTACTGGATTGTATTTATCCTCCTTCATCAACTCATGTGCTTTGAATCCAAGTCCAGGTGAAAACAGAATTAATCTAGGATTGGGACAGGTCTGGAAGTTGCCTCATGTTTTTTCAATGTAAAACCTTGCAGAGGGAAAGACCTGCATCAACACCCCCACAAAAGCAATTCTTACTTCCTGGGCCTAATATTTCTACATAGAACTGCTCTGGATTGATTGGTATTTTTCAACTTTGGCAACAATATGTGGACTTCAACTCTTACTCAAAATATACTCCCCCCCCCCATCTATTCCTCTTCAGGAACACCCCCAGCTGTTGTTTGAGGCAGGACCTGTGGGCTGGCTGATAAGTAGCAATAACAATAACACTTAGATGCCTCACTGCCTCACAGTGCTTTTGTAGGCCTCTCTAAGAGGTTTACAGAGTCAGCCTATTGCCCCCAACAATCTGGGCCCTCATTTTACCCACCTCGGAAGGATGGAAGGCTGAGTCAACCTTGAACCTGGTGAGATTCGAACTGCTAAATTGCAGCCAGCCAGCAGGAGTAGCCTGCAGTACTGCTTTTTAAGCACCATGGCTGGCTGATGAAGTTGGCAGCTCCGCTCAAGATCGTATTACAAGGTGGTCTCATTTCTCCATCTGTTTCCTCTACTGAAATGCTGATTTTTTTACCTATGTTTACTCCCAAAGGAGTCAGTTGCATGTATAAAGATAGAACTCTGCAACTAAAAAAACACCAGCATTTTGCTTTTTACTCATAGCTGGTGCTGTTCCATCAGGTTTCCATGAGCTTCTGAAGTTTACAGTCCAAAATCTATGCAGATTCTCAAGTCATCCAGGTCATGGATGTCCCAAAGGTGCTTTTTCAAGAGGCAACTGGACTTCCTGGTTTGTTTGTTTTTTGAAGACATTTTGCTTCTCATCCAAGAAGTTTCTGAAGAGCTGAATAATCTTCTTGGATAAGAAGTGAAACATGCTACAGATATCCACATTGCCTAGAAGTCTTCCAATATCTGAGGGGCTGCCACAGAGAAAAGGGGATTAACCTCTTCTCTAAAGCACCTGAAGGTAGGACAAGAAGCAGTGAATGGCAGCTTATCAAAGAGAGATCCAACCTTAGAAACTATCAGCAAAACGAGAAGCTGTGGATGCTCCATCACTGGAAGTTTTTAAGAAAAGATTGGACAGCTATTTGTCTGGAATGGTATACGGTCCTCTGCTTGAAGAAGGCTTCCAAAGTCCCTTCCAACTCTGCTATACTATTATTTAAAAGTTTGATAAACCGCAGCCTGAATAGGATCAGAGAAATGAGATGTTGAAAGGGATTGCCATCTGGTGGCAGGAAATGTCTCCAAAGTTTAAAGAAGAACACAACCTCTTTAGGTCTCAGTTGTGGACTGAAAGTCGAGGTATCAATTATAAAGAAGTGACTCAATGGAGGAGGGAGGAGATAAGGGTCCTGGAAGTTTGCTCCTGCCATTGTAGCTTCTCAGCAGGCACCCAGAACATCAGGACTTGGCTTCTTCTGCATCAAAGAGCAAGGTCTCAGAGAGATCACTGCTCAGTGAGTTATCAACATCTTGCATCAGTGTTGTGTGTACATACCAAAGCTCTTTGCCCAGTGAGACTAATTTTAAAAGCATATTAATTACAGACAAGGCTTCAACTTTTTGTGAAGAAGCTTTCCAACTCCCTGATGGCTTTGGATCAATCACCTTTAGATATTTTTCCCCTCATCTCTCTCTGGGTGATAAGAGCAGGAGTTCAGATGTTTCTGCGCCACAGGTCTATGGAGATGGACCAAAGAATGTCCAGTTGCCTCTTGAAAAAGCACCTTTGGGACAACCACGATCTGGGTGACTGAGAGTCTCTTTAGACTTTTAGCTATGCAGTTTGGGATGGACACCTTTCGAATGGGGTGGAACAGATTTCCAGAAAGATTGCAGACTACAGGAACCATTAGCACCACTCAGGTGACACTGTCAGGGGTGGGATTCAAATTTTGTTGCGACTGGTTCTGTGGGTGTGGCTAAGAGGGCAGGGCTAGGTGGGTGTGGCCATGTGACTGGGTGAGTGTGGCTCTTTTTTTTTGTTTGCAGAAACACCCCCCTCCCCCAATTTTGGGGCCTTCTGGGCCTCAGGGAAACCTCCTTGGCGAAGCAGTAAGTAAGTGAGGGGAATCCCGGCACAGCTGATCATAGGAACAGCTGATCATCAGGAGAGGGGGAAACAAGAGAAATACCTTAAGGAGTGACTGGGTGGGGAAGAACGCAGTAAGCGATGTCGGCATGTGCGCAATGTTGCGCATATGAGATAAGGACTGGGAGGGGAGGGCAGAGAGGGAAGGGGCCAGCCATTTGCTGGTTCTCTGAACTGCACAGAATCATAACAACCAGTTCTATCAAGCCAGTCCGAATCGGTAGAATACCTCCCCTGGACACTGTGGTCATTAAGGGAAACCATCGTTCACTAAGGTGTGCTTTTTTTTCCTGGAAACCATAAGTAAACACTGATTTCTGGCAGAAGCATTGCAAAACATGACCATGTGACCATGGGGTGCTGCAAATAGCATTAATGTGGGTCAACTGCCTAGCACCCCAAATGTGATCCCTTTACTCTGGGAAGAAGCAACCTTAGCAACTGTAAGTAGCTTTGGGAGCTCTGTTGTAGCTTCAGACTTACTGATAATAAGACAACGTCTCTGATATATTCTTATTCCAGGCCCTGATGTTGCAAAAGTCACAACATTCTATTGCAAGAATGAAAAAAGCTCATAAAAGAGGTGCACAGGAAAGAAAGATCGCTTCAAAATCTGTGCAACAGGAATGGTAAACATTTGGTAGATTTCTTGGTTTACCATTCCCAAAAAAATTTCCCTGTTCTGATGAAGAACAACATAGCTAGAAGCATTTCTGATTTCTCATGCTACAAAGTCTGTTTCTCTGAACTTCACCCAGATCAGGGGATCAAATCAAACTAGATTCCCCCCTAGATAGGCCCAAACTAGACCGGTTATTTCCATAATTCCCAGTTCAAACCTCTAAACTGGACCGAGTGCTTTCTGCAAAACCATGTTTAATATTGTTTTTTGACCACTAGAAGTCAGGGCTATGCCACTGAACCAACACACTTTGGAATAAAACAGAAGTCAAAGATTGGCTTATTGCCTGTGTATTGACCAAGGTCTGCATTTACAGGGGCTTTGGCTATAATAGCAGGAACTCAATTGTTGTGTAGGTGCTCGGAAGAAGGCTCGGGAGTCAGTGACTAGTTTTTAGCTCTTGATTAGTCCTGAGATTGACTCGTTCTGCGGATCGGCTGCGGCTTATATCGTGCTGGCTGCGCTGGCCGCGGCCAATGGCACCACTTTGAATCTCCCATGATCGGTTTCCACCAATCGCGGGGATTCGCGGCGGGCCAATCAGTACAGCTCACTCAGCCAATCCGGTTGCTGTGCGCCCTGGCCAATCAGGGCGTGGTGTTTACAAGAATGTTAATGAACAATACAGAACACCCCTCCCCTCTTGGTATGGTCCTACGTGACGTAGTCCCGTAAGTAGGCAGGGCTCCTTACTTGCCTACTGTACCTGCTCAGGTAAATTGATGCCTGGCCTTCAGGCAGTTCGGTCGGGTTCCGTGTTGCTCTCTGCCTCGTTGATGGAACCGCCTGGAAGGGTGAGCTGGGCCTTTCGTCGTAGCTTCCCCCCCGGTCTACCTGGGCTGGTCAAACTGCTGGCCTTGCCGCTCCTGCCTGGTCCTTCTGGGCTGGTTGAGCTGGCTTGGCTATTTCTTCCAAGTGAGGCTTCGAGCTGGTTGTCTATTTCTGCTTCGGTTGGTGAGTATTCTTGATTTCTTTCTGGTTGGGGTTGGTTCTTGGGACTCCCCTCTTGGTTGGTGTCTGGGTGGTTTTTTTTCCCTTGCTTACATGTCAATTGTGTTTCCCATGGTTGTTCTCGATCTTATTTGATCGATATGTCGTTTCCATGCTCGTCCATCGACTGTTTGTAGCCAGTACAAGCGGGGACCCGTTGCCTGGGTTATCGTTGCCGGTATCCAGAGGGGGTCCCCTCTAAGGTTTTTCGCGTATACTGCGTCTCCTGGTGCGAATGTTCGGTGCCTGCTCGATGAGTCGGTGGGTTTTTCGAGGTTGTATGTGGGGTGAAGTCTATCTAGGGAGGATCTTAGTTTCCTCCCCATTAGTAGCTCTGTGGGGCTATTGTTTGTCGTTGTGTTAGGTGTTATGTGTTGGATAAAAAGTAGTTTGTTTATTTTTTCTTGCATGTCCCCAGTTTCGATTTTTTGGATTGTTTTTTTTGGTAAATTGGACCATTCGTTCCACCCTACCATTCACCGCCGGATGTGCCGGCGCTGTCAGAGCATGTTGTATGCCCCATTCCGCAAGGAATTTCTCAAATTCTAGTGCGGTAAACTGTGGGCCATTATCTGATACAATTACATCTGGGAGACCGTGGGTTGAGAATAGTTTGTTGAGTTCTTTGATGATGGCTTGGTGGTGGTAGTTCTCATGTCGCTTACCTCCAGCCAATTGGAGTAAGCGTCTACCGTTATGAGGAATGTGTGTCCTTTTGTGGGCCCGGTGAAATCTATGTGTATCCTGGACCATGGTCCTCTGGGGGTTTCCCATTCCAGGATTGGGGCGACGGGTGGGCTTGGCCTGGATTCTTGGCATTGCTTGCAGCTTGCCACCCAGGTCTCGATTTGTTTGTCTATCCCTGGCCACCAGGCATAGCTTCTGGCCAGGGCTTTTGACCTAACGATGCCTGGGTGCCCCTCGTGTAACAAGTCCAGGACCCTTTTTTGTAATTTCTCCGGATTAACAACCCTGTCCCCCCCATAGTATACAACCCTTTTGCGTAAAAAGTTCCATTTGTCTGTTCTGAAACGTCCTGAATGTCTCGTCGTCGTCTTTTTCCGGCCACCCTTTCTCCACTCATTGTAGCACCCGTGCCAGACGTTTGTCTTTATTGGTTTCGTGGGCAATATCTGATGCAGTTAGGGGGAGGTTGGGTAAAGTCTCTATGCTCAGGGTGGATGTTGTGGGAGCTGGGTCGGCATCCTGGTCGGGCAGCGGGGTGCGGCTCAAAGCGTCTGCATGTGCGATTGTCTTACCGGGTCGATGGGACATCCGATAACTGTAGGAATTCAGACCACCTTATCATTCTTGGGGATAGAATGTTTGGAGTGGCCTTGTTTCCTGCCAGGATGCCCAACAGTGGTTTGTGGTCAGTGATGATGGAGAATGTCCTGCCGTAGAGGTACTCGTGGAACCTTTTTATGGCGGTGATGATGGCCAGGGCTTCCTTGTCTAGTTGGCTGTAGTTCCTTTCGGGCTTTGATAGGGTCCTTGAGTAAAAGGCGATGGGTGCTTCGTTTCCATTCGGGAGTGTGTGGCTGAGGATCGCCCCGATTCTGAACGGTGATGCGTCACATGTTACTGTTAGCGGGAGGGTCTCGTTGTACTGGATGAGGATGGCATCCGATGTAAGCAGGTCTTTGGTTCGGTTGAATGCGGCTTCCTCCCACCTTCCCCAGGTCCAGGTGGCTGTTTTGTCCAACAGCCTATGCAACGGTTCCGCTGCGGTCACCTTTTGGGGTAGGAAAACATTATAGAAGTTAATCAGCCCCAGAAATGCCTGCGGTTCTGTTTTATTCCTTGGCCTGGGTGCCTCCTTGATGGCTCTGATTTTTTTTTCTGTTGGGTGAATTCCCCGCAGGTCTAGGAGGTACCCTAGGAACTCGACCCTCTCGGCATGCAGCTGGCTTTTTTTTTTTTTTTACTTTTAGCCCCGCATCTTTGAATTTTTGTAGTACCTCCCTCAGGTGACCCTCCAGTTGTTTTTGGTTGGCCGCTGACACCAGCACATCGTCAAAATAGGGCACCACCCCCTTGATCCCTTGCAGGAGTCTCTCCATGAGGCTCTGGAAAATTCCTGGTGCCAAGCTGACTCCCAAGTGGAGTCTCTTGCAGCGACAAGCCCCCTGGTGGGTTACTATGGTCTGCACCTTGGCTGTTTCTGCATCAACTGGTAATTATTGGTAGGCTTGCACCAGGTCCAGCTTTGTGAAAACCT
This sequence comes from Hydrophis major, assembly GCA_033807585.1. Taxonomy (NCBI): domain Eukaryota; kingdom Metazoa; phylum Chordata; class Lepidosauria; order Squamata; family Elapidae; genus Hydrophis; species Hydrophis major. The sequence goes on from CM066331.1 coordinate 146,903,076, forward strand.
TGCCTTCCCCCAGTGAGTGCAGAAGGTGCTGTACTACTGGGACGGGGTAAGCACTTTGTTGTAATGCGCAGTTTAGGGTGGCCTTATAGTCCCCACAGATTCTCACCGACCCATTGGGCTTGACTGGGGTGACCATGGGGGTCTCCCACCGGGCGTGATCGGTTGGCTCTAGGACTCCCTGTTTGATGAGCTTGTCTATCTGCTCATCAATCTTGGGTCTGAGTGCAAAGGGCACTCGCCGTGGTTTTAGGTGTATCGGGGGAACGCTGAGGTCTAGACTGAAGGAAATAGGGGGCCCTTGGTACTTGCCTAGAGTGCCGTCGAACACTTCCTGGAAGTCCCTTGTGAGTTGCTCCTCCCAGTCTACCTCTGTGAAGTGGTCAATGCCTGTTATCTCGATTCCGAGCGGTGCGAATCACTGTAGTCCCAAAAGACTGGGTCGGTCTCTGTCCACGATTGTCAGGGGAAGCCTTGCTGTGCACCCCTTGAATGTGACTTCAAAGTGTCCTGTTCCGACTATGGGGATGCGGTTCCCTTAATAGTCCTTTAGGATTAGCTTCTGGCTTTCCAGGCCCCTTTTGTGGATGGCGGGCACCAGGCACTTGATTTCCTGCCATGCAACCATGGAGAGGTAGGACCCGGAGTCCACCTCCATCTTGCATGGCTTGCCCTTGATGCCCACTTCCACGTGTACCTTGCAGGCGTCCCAGCTAGATGAATGGCTGATGACGACCATCTGGTGGGTCTCCTCTCTTTGTCGGTTCTCGCCGTTTCGTCGGCCTCGTCTGTCCCGGTTCCAATGGTCCTCGGTTTGGCGGTCCCTCATTCTGGGGGGGGGGGGTGCCGTCTCATCTCCGGCTGCTGCTGCCTTGTCGTTAGGGGCTGTAGGCTCTTTTGAGTCAGGAGACTCGGGCGATGTGGCCTTTCTTGTTGCATTGTCGGCAGATCGCGTCGAAAAATCGGCACTCCGATCAAGGATGGTCACCCCCGCACCCAGCGCATTTCAGCCCCGACTTATGACTCCGCCGCTCGTGTCGGTCCGGTTCTGTCTGGAGTCAGTGGATGTCCTCCTCCTCATCCATGGTGTCAGAGGGGTAGTCGAGGTCGCCATGGTGGGTGGTGGTGGTTGCTCATCGGCTTGCTTCTGGCTGTGTCTCGGCTGCTGGGATCATCTTGGCAGCATCATCTGCTGTGGTTCAGTCCCCGGTGTCTGGTCTCCGCATTTGGGCCGCTGATTTCTGGGTTGCCTCGGCTGCGGTCGCTTTGGCGAGGGCATCGGTGAGGGAGATGTTGCCTCTCGCCATCAGCCAGCTTTGTAGGACAGGGTCCCTGAGCCCAAAGATGACGTGATCTCGTAAAGCCTCGTCCATGTCCGTGAAGCCGCACATGCCTCCCAGATTTCACAGGTCAGCGACGAAATTGCTGATGCTCTTGCCCTCTCTCTGGGCGCTCCGGTAGAAGTCATGCTGTCTGATGAGGGTGGGCACGGCGGGAGCATAGTGGCTTCACAACAGAGGCTCGAGGTCGGCCCAGTCCATTGCCTTACATCTTCTGGTTTCGCGAGGGCCTTTGCCATCTTGAACACTGTGGGCACGCAGTGTGTGAGGAATACGGCCCTTTTTTTCTGCCTATTTGTGTCCTTGAGGTTGCTACTCTCCAGGAAGATCAGGAACCAATCAATGTACGATTCCCAGTCCTCAGTAGCCTGGTTAAAGGGTGCAGGTGGCGCGATGCTGGCCATCTCGTTGGTTTCGCTTGTCTCGGTACCACGTGCTCGGTGGGTATCATTTCCACGATCCAACCTTCATCGCCAGCATTGTGTAGGCACTCGGAAGAAGGCTCGGGAGTCAGTGACTAGTTTTCAGTTCTTTATTAGTCCCGAGATCGACTCGGGGTTCTGCGGATCGGCTGCAGTTTATATCGTGCTGGTGGCCAATGGCACCGCTTTGAATCTACCGCGATCGGTTTCCACCAATCGCAGGGATTCGCAGTGGGCTAATCAGTGCGGCTCGTTCAGCCAATCTGGTTGCTGTGCGCCCTGGCCAATCAGGGCGCAGTGTTTACAAGAATGTTAATGAACAATACAGAACATCAATGGAGTGGTTTTTCCTTCTGAAGTGGAACTGGTCTGAACAGTGTTTATGGATCTCTCTTCTTTTGGCAGATTAATTTCAGAAACTTATGCACCCTTAAAGGATTGTCATAGTCAAGGGAGAGAAGAACTAATTAAGAAAGATACCCCAGCTCTGAAAATGAATACAGGGAGACTGGGCTGCAAATCCTAAAAGAGCAGATTTGAATCTCTCTTCTTTAAGAAAGTGTTTGCTTACTTCTGACCACAGTGGCTTCCCCACTGCAGCTGCCCATTTGAAGAAAATGGAGCTGATCCTGAAAACAGCAGCTCCTTCCTCCTTAAGGTATATAACTTAACTTCTCATTCAAGTATAGCTTATTTTATTGTCTCAGCTGTCGTTCAGTGCAACCTTTCTCCCTCCCACAGAGAGGATTTTCATGTAAAAAAGACTCAACTCTTCTTTTGAGGGTTGACCTTGGAAGTGGAGATGGAGAACTTAGTGGTCAGCCACTAGAGAGGGAATGGGTTCTAGATCAAGGAGTGGAATACTTTCTAACAAGGTCAGTTGAAGGTATAGATTTCAGGTGTTCAACCAAGGAGCAACTACATTGAAAGGAGAAGAGACTGTGGATATTATTTCTCTAGAATAGGGGTTGCCAATCAGTGGGTCGTGGACCACTGGTGGTCCGCAAGAAAATTTTGGTGGTCCGCAGAGAAAAGTCACCCCCAAAGCAATTAATCCAGGCTGCATGGGAACACAAGGCTTGCTGCCCACATGGCCCACGGGAACAGGAGGCTTGCATTGCTTGCATTGCGGATAACACAAGGTAGTGAGGGGAGGGGGGAAAGGGCGGAGGGGGGGAACTTGCTCATACACCTGGCCACCAGGCTGCTTCTTTCCGCTTCTTTCTTCTTCTGCTTTTGGCTGCATGCAAGGAAAGCAGCCAAAGTCTGTCTGTCTTTCTCTCTCTCAAACTCTGCTAGACATGAGTCTTTGAGACCCTCCAAGCCATCTTGCTCCAAGAGGCTCCGCCAGCACGACAAGTCTCACAAAGACTCTTTTCTGGTGGAGTTTGGGGGGAGAGAAAGAAAGATTTCTGCTGCTTCTGCTGCTTTCCTTGCATGAAGCCAAAAGACTCTCTCTCTCTCCCTCTGAAAATGGAGCTGGAGGCCATATCCTGCGATCCCAAATAAAGAATGATGGATTGGTAGGAAAACGGGGTGGGGAATTTTCCTGCAGACTTTTTTGGGGATTTTTCCAGAGTCTGTGATCTGCAGGATTTAAAATTATGAGTTTGGTGGTCCCTGAGATCCAAAAGGTTGGTGACCCCTACTCTAGAAAATATCAAGACTTTGGAGTTGTGGGAGGAACAAAATCTATGTTCTGCTTTGCTAGAATTTGTTTTGATTCTTTATTTATTTGATTTATGTTCTTCGATCTCCTGCCCTAGATGTCTATGCCTGAGGAATATCCCAGAAGCTTTGCCTCTAAAACAATAGAAGCTGTGCTGAGAGATAGGGGATTGCAAGGAATTTTCAAGCCACTTTTTCAAAACGTTGCTTTAGATGTCCCTCACCCATATCTTTTCCAGTTGTTTTTGTATCTTGTGTAAGGTGCCCTTTTGAGTTCAAATGAAGTCAGAGTGACTTTATCTTGGGTGATGTTTAATTACTGTTTGAGCTTGTTTGGGTAACTCCACCCTTTAACCTTTGGCTGCCTAATGAGGAAGTGAAAGCTTTTCTACTCTTTCATTTGAACTCCTCATTTGAATTCCTCACGTTTGCTGTTGGACTGAAATGGGGAGACATTCTGTTTTATCGACTCTTCTCAACCATTTAGTAATTTTGTAGGCAAAACTGGTAAGGAAGATCAAGAAAGAGACTTCTTCAGGACCGTTTGGGCACCAACACTCAAAGGTATTGCTTCAAATTGTTCATAAGAATGAGGAAAATGTAAATGTTGGGTTTGTTTAAACCCAGATGGGTTTAAACACCCTTTGGGTGTTTTGTTACATTGATGTTACCAAGGGAAGCAACTTTAAGCTCTGTTGAGGAGGGGGGAAAAAAAATCTTGACGGTGTTTCAAAATGATCCTGCAATATATATTGTAGCCAGACGTACATTTGCTGCATGTTCTAGTTCTGACTTTTCCTTGCACAAAGAAAGTGGCAAATGGGTTAAAATGAGGCTGAAAGGTTTAACACATTTAATAGATTAACAGAGTTGGAAGGGGCCTTGTAGGTCATCTAGTCCAACCCCCTGCCCACGCTCTCGGGGTTGATGTTCTTGGCAATGGAAAGGGATGAAGTACCAACGCTTTGCCATTTTCTCTGGGAAGCCAAAAGAAAGAGAAGACATCAAGGTCCATTGTAAAGTTTTGGCACTCCTGGAAGCTTCTTCATCCCTTTGACTTCTCAAATGTTTCTGAAGAAATTGATTGCTTCAAAGGAGGCTGCATTTCTGAGTTGATTCTCCATCGATTTATCCTTTGGGTTGCATATCCTTTCCCTGTGGCATTTACTCAAGTTTTGGATCTTTTTTGTGCTTGTAATGTTTTTGATGGAATCTTTCTGGAGAACTTGGGTTATTGGGCTGGTGGAAAATATCTCTAAGAAGGAGATGGGCATCCTTACAGGAGAACCTTACTTGTAGGCATCTGGGAGAAGATGGTTAGAAGCTACACAATGTCACTACTTTTTGCCTTCTTAATTTACATGCCCCCCCCCCAATTTAATAGGCAGTTCAAATTTCTTTGGGGATGTTTTTTATTGATTTCCTCCTCTGCAGCTCTCCCCACAAACAGATTGCCACTGTTTCAGTGTGAGCCAATGGACTATTTTTATTTTCATGAAAAATAAACTTCTCCTAGCAGCTGTTTTTTCCCCTAAGGAAGAATTTTTTGTAGTATCAGCTTCCATTGTGGGAAAAGTCCTGGGGGAAGCGGGACAAGGAAATCCAGTTGCCACATGAAAAAGCACCTTTGGGACAACCATGACCTGAATGGCTGAGAATCTCTACAGACTTTAAGTTACACAGTTTGGGATGAACACCTTTGGAATGTTGTGAGATTTCCAGAGGAAAAATTGCAGACTACAGGAATCATTTGCACTACTCTAGCGATCTTGAGGACACAGACAAACCCCCTAGTGGCCTCAACAACTCTCTAAAAACAATGCAAATGACCAGCTGTCTGCAAGGAATATAAATCTTTCCATTCCCCGCTCTCTTGTCAGAGCTGAAGAAGCTTCTGGGATGAGAAGCGAAACGTCTTCAAAAATAAAAAAAACAAGACAGTCCAGTTCCCTCCTGAAAAAGACCAGCTGGCCATTGGCCATCTTTGAGACAACCAGTCTGAATGCAGGCAAGGAGGAAGAGAAGTTCAGAATTCTGTCAGAGTCATTAATCTTTTTTTTTTTTTTTAAATCAGTTCGATTGTGTCTGATTCTGCAAGTCCCTGCAGTTTTCTTGGCAAGGTTTTTCAGAAGTGGTATGTCACTGTTTCCTTCTTAGGGTTGAGAGAAAGTAGCTGGCCCAAGATCTCCCAGTTGTCTTTGTGCTTAATGTGGGATTGGACCTCATAGCCCTCTGGTCCCTACCCTGATGCCTTCACCAGTATACCAAACAGGGTCTCCATCAATGGTGGGATTCAAAAAATTTTTTACTACCTGTTCTGTAGGTGTGGCTTGTTGGGCCTGGCAGGGGAAGGATACTGCACAATCCCCATTCCCTCCCCACCCCACTCACCTGCTTTCCAGCTCTGTTCTCCTGTGCAGGGCAACCAAAGAAAACCCAGCCGATCAGCTGGGACTCAATGGGAGGCAGAGAAGCGATGGGAGCGGGGCCAATCAGAGGTGGTATTGGTCGGTTCTCTGAACTACTCAAAATTTCTGCTACCGGTTTTCCAGAACTGGTCAGAACCTGCTGAAGACCAACCTGTGATCTCCATGTATGTTTGCACGGGAAGGATAAGTAACACAAAATACCTCCTTGAAGGTTATTGAAATGATATAAGCTTATTTGTTGAAAAGAGCTTCTTAAAGCCAATGAAGCACTGCCAGAAAAGGAATGGGCAATTCCATGCAGAAGAAGTGTTTTCATTTCTCAGAAACGAGAAATGAAGCAAGGTGATCACAGTTTCACTTGCGTAAAACTGGCACAAGATTGTTTTTGTACTTTGAACAGTGTCTAGAAGAAAGATCACATCAGAGCTAGGGAACAACGGCTGATATCCAGGGGTGGGAGTTAAAAATTTTAACAACCAGTTCTGTGGGCATGGCTAGCAGGGCATGGCTAGGTGGGCATGGTGATGTGATTGGGTGGGCATGGCTTCTTCTTCTTCTCTTTTGGCAGCCCTCCCCCCCATTTTTTTTGCCTTCCTGGGCCTCAGGGAAGCCTCTCGGGTCAGCATTTTTGCTCCCAGAAGGTTTCTCTGGGGCCCAGGAAGGCAAAAAATGGAGCAACCCCCCCCCTGCACTCCGTTTTTGAGCCTCCTGGGCTTCAGGGAAGCCTCTTGGGTGAAGCAATAAGACAGTGAGGGGAATCTGAGCACAGCTAATGATCAGAACAGCTGATCGTCAGGAGGGGGAAAAGACGATATATCTTAAGGACTGACTGGGAGGGGAGGGGTGGGTGGAGAGGAGAGGGGAGGGGCCAGCCAGGGGCACGATTTGCCAGATCTCCAAACTGCGCAGAATCATAACAACCAGTTCTATAGAACCAGTCTGAACCGGTAGAATCCCACCCCTGCTGATATCCCTAAATGAAACCATCTTCTCTAGGAATAGTTTGCTAGCCATTTCATGTTAGCTTCTGTAAAATGAAGGAAGCAAGGAGATAGAAAACAAGCACCTTTGGTCCATACACTCTTCGTTTGTAACGTGTGACTGTAGAGTTCGTGCTTAAGAAGAAGGTCAGGGCAGCCCCATCCATTATCTGCCAGTCCAAGAGCAAAATATTTTGTAGAGACATTATTTTGCACTTTCTTATATATAAAAATTAGCAGGAATTTTTTTCTTTTGCTTTGTTCCAGACTCCTTTGGTTTTGGGAAATGAACTGTGTATTATAAAATATATATATTTACGCATTTAAAACTGTTTTTAGAAAATATTTTTAATTTCAGCAAGTTTGGTTACTTGTTGCATGACTTAACACAACTGGCTTTTTGTGTCAGTATAATGTATATTTTTTTGTCCTGTTATTAATTGTTAAACCTTTGGGGTAAATGGTCATTTATTTGTACAGCAAACAGGAGTAAATTGAAGAAAACTGGCTAGGAATGGAAGGGTGGATTTTTGTACTATATTGAAGAATCCAATATCTGTTTTTGGTGGTTATGTAAAAGGCCTGAAGAATTACTATCTAGTATGCAATCTGTGATATTTGAATGTTTTATTGTATATTTGTCTCCAATGCAAAAATGTAGAGTAACACAAATACAATACATGATTAAATGCAATAGTTCAGGTACCTTTTTTGTTTTTCATTTTAAATAAATACTATTTACTACAGAAAGAAAGAAAGAAAGAAAGAAAGAAAGAAAGAAAGAAAGAAAGAAAGAAAGAAAGAAAGAAAGAAAAAAAACAGGCACCTTTGGACTTGTGTGAAACCTGGAATTTCCTATGCTTTTCAGGTGTGGCACCTGTTTTATCCATGTAATGAGCATCCTAAACAAAACAGTTGTTTTTTTAACTTGGTGCCCAGGTCATCATTGGGAATGGAGGTATGGAGATATCAGACCTGGCTACATCAGTGAATTAATTTACCAGGGCTTGCTTTATAACACCGGCAGGATCTGGAAGAGTTTAGGATTAGGCCAGGTGAGCCCAATTAAGGTGGGCTGTTGGGCAAATCAAACCCTTATTTCCATATAAAATCACACACAAAAGATTAACTTGTTGGTTTCATTCAATTGCCATTAATTGGTTGGGCCCAGAACGTGTTGAAATCAGTAGCATTAGTCACCCCTTGCTGGTGGGGAAACCCTGTACTAAATTTTAGAGAAGTTGAACATTTGATTTCTGGTGGCCTTTATTGTTGCTGTTTTCAAAGAGAAGAACGTTAAAGAGCTTCCCATCCTGAATCTAATGGAATCGGGTGAATATAAGAAGAAAATATAAGGAGTCGTTGAATTTCTTCTTGAAAGAAAGGCGTGGCTCTCAACAGTGAGAGGTTGGATGTTTTGACATCACCTATAACCGTGATGATGAACCTATGGCATGCATGCCAGAGGTGGCATGCAGAGCCCTCTCTGTGAGCACGCGAGCCATCACCTCAGCTCAGCTCCGCCGTCCATGCGCTCGCGCCTCCCAACGGCCAGCTGGTCTTTGGGTCTCTGTCATGCATGCGCAGGGGGTGGGGCGCATTGCATGGGAGATAGGCACACATGCATATACAGGGGCATGTGCATGGGGATTTACGCATGCACGGGGCAGGGATGCAAGCACAGGGGATGCGTGTGCATTGCATTTTGGGGATGCACATGTGCTTTGGACACTCGGTACTGAAAAGGTTAGCCATCACTGACCTATAAGAACGTTCTTTCGGTAGTAAATAGTATTCTTAGGGGACCACAGGCAGGGGTGGGATTCTACCACTTTGCACCTATTCACTAGAACCCGTTGTTAACATTCTAAGCAGTTCAGAGAACCAGTTGTTAGAAGAAATTACTGGCCTAATCCTGTAAGGAAGGCAGGAAGCAAACATTCTGGGGTTGCTTACAGACACTGCCTCTCCGTTAACCCTTATTACATTCTTGGCAGGACTAGACTTCCTGTCTCTGGAACATCTCTGGAGTTATTTTCCACTGCTTTGCTGGTACTTTGCTTGTGTGGAGTGACCATTCAAAGTTACAATGGCACTGAAAAAAGTGACTTATGACCATTTTTCACACTAACGACTGTTGCAGCATCCCCACAGTCACGAGAGGCCAGGCAAGGAGATGCATGCCTCGATGTGAGTGATATTGAGTTGGCCACACCCAGCCAATCACATGACCACCAAGCCATGTCCACCCAGTCACATGACCACCAAGCCACACCCACCAACTAAGCCACACCCATAGAACCGGTTGTTTAAAAAATTGAATCCCACCCCTGACCACAGGTACGTTTTGGAAGCATAGCTCAAACCTGAATCCGATTTTGAAAAACAACGTGCTGTGTGAGAGGAGAGAAATTATCATCATTTGTCAGGAGTGTGTTTTCTGTTGCTGAGCAATACATTTTAAAAGATTATGGTAACTTCAGGAGTTACAAACTCATCAAATCTTTAGGGATGCCTGGCAGGTTCAAAATTGAATCTAGTTTATCCTGGAGTACAAGGGAGATAGCAACAACTTGTTTCATTTAAAAGCTATGTGTTTAGGGTCTTATTTAATATGACCCAGCTTGTTTTTCTCAGATATTTTCAACAGGAGAATTCATACATAGGGTTAATACAAGCAGCGTGCTATACTTCAAGGCTGAATCTTTTTTAAAAAAATGCCATTAAAGTTTATTGGAGAATTAAATAGAAATACAGACAAAAATTAAGAAAAAGAAAGAAAAAGAAGGAAGTAAAGAGAGATAAGAAAGAAAACATCGTGTATTCTGACTTTTTTCACTGCAGTAGAATTTTTTTTTAATGTTCAGCCTTTTACTTTACATTTATAAATATTTCAAGCCATTTCAATAACCACCAAATCAAGCTAAGTAACAAAACCTTACATTACAATTTCATTTTTTCCTCCAGTGTCAAGTACAAAATCCAGAAGTGGTTTCCAAATAGAAACACAACCAGATCAGTTCTTTAAGATAGTTAATTAACTCCTACCACCTTTTACCATTTTACCATTTGTCAATTCCTACTACCTTTTACCATCCATTGTTCCATTGTGGGAACTACTATCACCTGTTTGTCACTTTTTGCTATTAGAACCATCAATAAGTGGCCATATGTGCTTCCTCTTAGGTACATTTTAAAATCTTTTTATTCTATTGTTTTTATACCCATTGTCCAGGCCAACTCTTGAAGCATCTTCCCACTAAAAGTTTAAAATTATTGCTATAATTCCAAAAACAATGGAATGATAATCGAAGTCACAGTTTGACCAGCTGGAGGTCCTTCAGTCACGATGGCCTAGGAGAAGAAACTCAAAATCTCAAGATGGGAGCTTCAGTTGCTTAACTTCTTTGATTCCCCTCCTTGCATGCCTCAGATATCAGCGATCATCAGTTTCAGTTCTTGAAAATCCAAATTAGCAAATGCAGAGGGATTTGATTTGGGGGAAGCGCATAGGAATGGGCAGCTGAGACAAGACCAATGTTGCTCAACCATAATCATTTGAAGATGTGTGGACTTCAGCTCCCAGAATGCCCCTGCGAGCTGAACCAGACAAATGTCCCCATTGCTCAATGTGCAGTAGCTGTCACGGTTCTAATAAAGGAGAATATTTGTAGCTCAGGGTTGACACAAGGGGGGGGGGGGGTCTTCTGACCTTGCTTGTTTTCTTGCAGACATTTCATTACCCAAATTAGGTAACATCATCAGTGCTGGAGGGGAGTAGGGTTTGTGAAATGATGGAGGAGGAGGAGGAGGAGGAGGAGGAGGAAGACTATGGCATCCTTGATAGTCTCTGAGCTTGCTTGTTTTCTTGTAGATATTTCATTATCCAAACTAGTGAAGAAAGTTAGCACCTACCCCCTTAAAAGAATGAAATATTCTAGGAAATATTAAAAAGGCAGAATATTATATTTTCCCTAAAAGACAAACATGTTTCTAAAGACAGAAACTCAGAGCCTCAGCTCTCTGCCCCAAGTAGAAACTAAGGGGTCAACTTTTAGAAATGCAGATTTGGTAATCCATTCAAGACAGGATTAAAACCCCAAGGAACCCAGCATCTAGGATTAATTATATTTGTTAAAACAAGATAAAAAAAACCCCAACTCATTGCTGGCTTTTGCCAGACAAACTAATTAAAATCAAATCACAAAATGCACAAAGCAAGCCTTGAAGTTACAAAATGGTGTAGAACAAATGGTATAATCCAGGGGTCTGCAACCTGCAGCTCTGGAGCCATATGTGGCTCTTTCGGCCCTCTATTGTGGCTCCCTGTAAGCTGATCCCACCACTGGCTCTTTTTAAAACTCACTTTATTAAAAGGCAGAAACTTTTGTGAGCTTTGATAATCAGAAAAGGTGCTATTCAACTCCTTCTGATTCTTGGCCACCATATCTGAGATGGTTCTTCTTCAGGGATGGGTCTGGAGAGTCGATGGGAAGGGGTCAAAAATATCAAAGCCTCACCTCTTTTTTAATTAATGTCTTACCATTTGGAAATGCCATCTCAGCTGTTTCTGAACCTTGGACTTGGGTATTGGATGTAAAACAGTTTTGTCCAGCTAACATCTTGACATCTCAAAACATTTGTTACATTCCTCAGTTGAGAATTGAAATGGTAGAAAAGAAGGGAGAGTGTTAGAAACTTAAAAGTGACATGGGTTTTCTTCTTTTTGCTACAGAGTGGAGGGACCTGCAAGATGAACAACGAATACAAGAACAACTTGGCCAACATGGAAGAAATCCCTTTGGAGGATACAGACAGAACCAGCGTAGAATTCAGAGTTCTGATGGTCTATGCACAGCGGCGACTGTCTGTGAGCAAATATGGACAATTATTAGAAAGAGAACCCAGAGTCCAGGAAGAAAGGAAACAGGCTGTACAAGTTGATACTGTAGCCAAGGAAGAAGAAGTGATTCTCCCAGAAATTTCTCCAGAAGATCATAAACCACCAAAGCAGAAGGACCAGAAGAAGGCGAAGAAGAAGAAGAAAGCAAAGACAAAGACAAGAACCAACTGGAAATGCTTTTGTATTCCTTCTTGCCTAAGGCCGCAAGCAAGAGATGGCAGGAACCTTCGAGTATCCCTAAAGCAGGACTCCATCAATGGCCATGCCATGAAGCTGACCACCAGAGTGGAGGGTTTACCAAGTGAGCATGCCATGGTTTCCTATAATTTGGGTTGTATACAGTAAGGTGTGATAGAGTTTGCAGCAAAAATCTGAGTCCAGAAAATACACAGATGACTGATTCAGCAGGATCATTAACTTCTTTATAAACATAATATAATATGAGTAAAGTTTACAATACCATTTGTAGATTCTTTCAATGTAACATAAGCAAAAACATAAGCAGCTAAGCCACGCCCAGACTCCCAGCCCCCAATTGGCTAACTCTGTTAACCATGTCTCTGCCAGTTAATGAATATATCTGACAGGTGGATTAATTTTGACTGCATAGAAGCCTTTCTTCAAGGTGACCTTCCCACAACTTATTTCTAGTAACAGTTGACCACAAGACATGATGGAAGAAGTCAAGATGGCAACTGGAATGGGTGCTTGAAGCTTTGTCCATCTTTTATGTTCAGTGATACCTCGGTACTCAACTGCTTTGAAACTTATCAAATTTGGTACTCAATGCATTTTGATATGAAAATTTTGTCCTGATCCTCATTGTGCATGGTACTCAACGCACAAGCTAGAACTTGTCAGCGTTGGCTGCCTTGTGACTCACTACATTATTCCTTATGGGGAAAATTTGTTTGGTACTCAACAAGGCCATAAAATTGGGCATGACTCATTTAACTGCTTAGGAAAGGTACCTTTAGTCCCAATTGCGGTCATAAGCCAAGGATGACTTGTAATCTTTATGGGCTGTTCTCCTTTTCCTCCAAAACACTCTGGTGATGGAGCCAAACTGGATTCCAAAATGGCCACTGTTCATTTTTCTCCCCTAATGACTAAATGCATCTTTGGATCAGTTTTTACTACCGTTTCTGAGGGCATGGCTTGGTGGTTGTGGTGTGGCTTGATAGGCATGGCAGGGGAAGGTTACTGCAAAATTTCCATTCCCTCCCCACCCCACAAGCCTGCTTTCCAGCTCCATTCTCCTGTGCAAGACAACCAAAGAAGACCCAGCCAATTAGCTGGGACTCAATGGGAGGCAGAGAAGAGATGGGGGCGGGTCCAGTCAGAGGTGGGATTTGCCGGTTCTCTGAGATACTCAAAATTTGCTCTACTGTTCTCTAGAACTGGTCAGAACCTGCTGAATACAACCTCTGCTTTGGATGATGCAGCGAAGATTTGTATGTTCCTGAATAATGCATTAGCTGAAGGGAGATGGTTGAATGGAATAATTCCACTCTTATTTTGTCTTGCTTTCCTAGATGACTCAGACATCTCTCGTTTGGCAGAGAAACTTGTTGAAATAGTGGATCATTCCAGATTTCCCAATGGGAAGAAGAGCATCCCGCTAGTGGAACGTGCATTGACTCTAGAAGAAGATGGTGGCTCAACCAGCAAGCCAATCCCACCACTTGGGATTGATGGACTTGGTAAAGTGTTTTGTTTCTTCTTCATGGGGGCATTTCTTGCTTATGATTTTCTGTTCATGGATATTTGCAATCCCTCGCCCACATGAACACTGAAAAAAGTTTCCATTTTAGCACAAGTTCTAGATGAAATCCTAACTTACTTTCTGTATGCCTCATAGCAGTTCCATCCATTTCAATTCAATTATTCTCCACAATATTTTACTGAGGGGTCTTGAACGTATTCACAGGACATGCACAGGGCAAACGATTTCCCAGGCTGTTGTTCAACTGGTAATTGAGAGATTTCTAGATCCTTGTTTCCAAACCATGGCTACTCAGCAGCACTGTTCCAGAGAGGTCATCTTGCTTAGCTAGTCAAAGCAAATCAAATAAAGGACTTGGAAAGGAAGGTTTGGCAAGAATGTATACCCATTGTCATTGGGGATAGCTAAGAGGGGGAACTGAACTCCTCTAGTAAAAAAGAGTAAAATTTTTGTTTATACTGTATATAGCACCATAGTATAAACAAAGGGTACAATCACCATGTGCTTTACTGCTCATCTATTTAACTGTAATAGGAAACTCTACTTAGAACAAAAGAGCATAGAGTATATACCATAGACCCAAATGTGTAAAAACTTTCATCTACTGGTTGAATGCTACTGTAGTTGTTGCATAAAAATACATTCCAACAATGCATTCCAACAGGTTTTCACTTGAAAACCACTTGAAGAAGTGTGGACTTCAACTATGCTGGCTGGGGAATTCTAGGAGTTGAAATCCACACCTCCCAAGTGGCCAAAGTTGAGAAGCATTTTTATATGGTGACATAATTAGAGGTATCATAGTCTGGAACTGCTTAGTAAATCAGTTGTTGCAAGAAGCACCACTGTCCCCCAAAACAGAAACCTTAGCCAGTGATATAAAGCAACTGGCTGGTTCAGTGCCCCATGCTGGCCAAAGAGAGCTGTTGTGAGCATCACAGCCTCTTCCAGCCACTTTGGCTTTCTGCTGCAGTCAGTGGAATTGGTCCCCTTGAGCAGCCAACTCAAGTTCTCCCTCCTGTTGGCCCTGCAGTCAACTTACCCTATAGATCCTCTCTGAGCCAGCCTGGAGAAGCAGGATCATGACAGAGTGTTGTGGTTAGCCGGCTGCAGGTGCGGACGGCTGAGGAGAGTGAGGACTCAGATGAGGGGCCTGGACTATTAGGCAGTGGACTGCTGCCTTTCGAGATTGTGGGGGCTGGCAGCAGTGATGAGGAGGTTCCCGAGAAGCCTGTGCCAAGTACATGTGTGTGCAGGATTGCTCGCAGGAAAGAGCAGCTGAAACAGCATGGGCGACTTAGGAGTAAGGCTGCAAGGTAATGGCCCCTCCTTCAAGAAGATAAAAGCCAGCTATGAAGTGAAACTTCTTTGCAGGAAGCAAAGACATTTTGAAACTCCAGCCTCCTGGACATTGCAGTATCTTAAGTTGGTATTTGAAGACTCTTGTGTTGTAAAATATTTCTTATCTGTTATTCTTGGCAGCCTTGCACAGTTTTGGTGAGGCTCGGGCTTATCAAAGTTAATTAGTTTGTAGCAGCCTTTTAACTGGGGATTCATAAGAATCATTAAAAGGTTTCTATTCCTTTTGGTTCGTGTTTGTTTTATTGGAAATGGGTTTGGGGCAGAACACAGAGATCTTTTTCTCTGGAGGAGACATCTGAGCTCATTTCAGATTTTTCATTTGATAGCAGAAGTAGACATCACCCCTGGTTGCAAGTGACAAAATCCTTAGCATAATGGAAAATAATCTAATGCTTTTATAAGCCACTGTACTTTTGTTTCCCATAAGAGTTAGTTAGGCTTGTAGTTGAAACAAAGAAGAATTTTGAAAATGAGAGGAAGTTCAAGGCATTTGAATGGCTTATTTACTGTTTATCCAGTAATCATTCTTTTTGAAAAATGAAAAAAAATTGTGGTCAAAGAAGGAATTGTAAACAACGTGATGGCACCTAAGCAATAAATCATTTCTAGTAGCACCTTACACAACCATTCATCCAAGAGCTTTGTTATTTTACTTGCTGTGTTAAGAAAAGAAAACCAGCCAGTTATTTTTATCTTTTTACCAGACAATGAAGAAAAGGTTGTTGATGCAATAGTTGCCTTGTTACGGAAGTCAGGAGATGAGCTGGAGGAAAAGGTAACTTCAAGTGGCATGGACTCCAAAGCTCCGTTTGCAAATTAACTGAAGAAACTTTCACTTCACTCCCTTATTTTTCTTCCTTTACGATTTAGCGCATGGATTTCAGTGCTGTCTTCTCTCTCCTAAAAGCCAGGTGTAACCTCCTTCCAACACAGGAAAAAAGATCTCCCCTTGAATTCAGAGAAAGCACAGAGCAATTTGAAGCTTCATTTGATTCTTGGGAGGGTTGCGGTGGCCTAGTGGTGGAGCTCTCGCCTCACAATCAGGAGGCTGTGAGTTCGATCCTAGGTAGAGGCAGATATTTCTCTGGGCATACTGAGAATATATCTGCTGAACAAAACTCCTCATTTGCAACAGGAAAGGCATCTGGCCATTAAAACACAGTTGCCCAGACTCAACCTGGCATGGGATTATGGGGTTGTTAAAAGAAGACGATTAGATTCCCCACCTTGATTTATCAAAGAGAAAAATCCCCCAAGAAAGCAGAAATTGCTCAACTCTGAAATGTCATTATTTATTAGTGCCCCTTTCTATGTTGAGCACAACTTCCCCCACCCCAAAGATCAAGTCTGTGATTTTCAATTATTAGAGCACCTGGAAGTATTCTCACAGACATACATTAGAAATGTGATTTCAGAAAATCACAGAGTCTTTAATCCTAGACGCCATTACCTGGGAGTAAATCTCATTAAAAGTCTTTGGAAAAGTCATGGATAGGGACACATTATTTTTACTGGAATAAACTGTCAAAAAAGCCCACTATTATTGTAAGGGGTGACATTAAACAAGCTAGCTTATGGGCGAGGGTGAGATAAAATATGGAAAGAGTCCTAAGTAACCCATTTACTTCACTCACAGAAATATAATAGGATATACATTTGACACTATCTTAGAATCTAAGATGATGAGGCTCAAATTGTCCTCAGGCATAAAGTCATCTAGGCCAAGAGTTTATAAACGTTATCAAGAGGCACCATTTGAGTGATTGGGCATCTTTGGGGGGTTTTTTTGGTCCTTAATTTCTCATACAACCTCATGAAAATACAGAATAGAATACAGAATAACAGAGTTGGAAGGGACCTTGCAAGTCTTCTAGTCCAACTCCCACTCATGCAGGAGATCCTATACTATTCTGGAGAAATGGCTACCAATCTCTTCTTTAAAAACTCCCACTGATGGACCACCCACAACTTCTCGATGCAAGCCATTTTACTCAGGGCTGGGATTCAAAAATCCCAACAACCGATTCTCTGCCCAGTTGCTGGGAGGGCATGGCCATGGTGGGCGTGGCCTATCAGAACTTTTGGGAGGGGCATTTTTCATCTTCCTCAGAGTCTGGAGGCTTCCCTCAGGCCTCTGGGAGGGCAAAAACTGCCTCTCCCGGGGTCCGGAGGCCCTCCAGAAGCCAGAAACAGGCCTGTTTCTGGACTTCCAGAACTTCCAGAAGGGCTGTTTTTCACCTTCCTGTCTGGAGGCTTCCCTCAGGCCTATGGGTCAGTGAAAATGGCCTTCCCCAGGTTCTGGAAGCCTTCCAGAAGCCAGAAACAGGCCCGTTTCTGGACTTCTAGAACTTACAGAAGGGCTGTTTTTCACCTTCCTGTCTGGAGGCTTCCCTCAGGCCTATGGGACAGTGAAAATGGCCTTCCCCAGGTTCTGGAAGCCTTCCAGAAGCCAGAAACAGGCCCGTTTCTTGACTTCCAGAACTTACAGAAGGGCTGTTTTTCACCTTCCTGTCTGGAGGCTTCCCTCAGGCCTATGGGTCAGTGAAAATGGCCTTCCCCAGGTTCTGGAGGCCTTCCAGAAGCCAGAAACAGACCCGTTTCTGGACTTCCAGAAGGCCCATTTTTCGCCCTCCCAGAGTCTCTGCACGGAACCTGTACTTACCTGCATCAAAAACGGGCCATGTGGAGACTCCTGGAAGGGGTGAGATGGGCGGGACCATGCGGTCAGTTCAACTACTGGTTCATGTAAATGTAGATGTAAATTTAACATCCGGTTCACTCGAACAAGCCAGAACCTGCTAAATCCCACCCCTGATTTCACTGATTAATTAGTTCTTGGTGGATTTCTCCTTGATAAGTTTCCATCCATTAATCCATTCCACCAATTTCTTGAGGAATTCTTGCTGATCTTCATATAACACAATTTGAAAAAAAATAAAACAACCTAGACAACGTGTTGAAGAACTTGGCTAAACAAACAGACAAATAAATATTAAAATAAAATAAAATAGCTCCTCTTTCCTCTTCCAGATGAAGAAGGATAAGACCTTCTGTCAGAGTATCTGGGATATGATGACTTCCTATGCCTTCTTCAGGAGAGTGACAAACCAGTTTCTTGAGGAAATACTCATGGACTCCACAGTCGTTTCGGAGGATGAAGTTAAGAGCATGAAAGTTGCATTGATTATGGAAGCCACAACCAAACTCACTGCAGTGGACAACCATCCCATGAATCTTGTGCTGGGCTTTGGAACAAAATACCTGCAGGAAAACTTCAGCCCTTGGATCCAAAGCCAAGGTGGATGGGTAAGAGATAGTCTAAAACTGGTTTTCTTTTCAGCCGGGGGAGCTTTAAGATGGGTGCACTTCAACTTCCAGAACTCCTCAGCCAACATGCTGTCTGGGGAATTCTTGGAGTTGAAGACCACCCATCTTAAAGTTGCCAGGGTAAAAAAACCTATGGTTTAAATTTAAATGAACTTGAGCCACATGTTCTTAGATGCTACTGTCTGTTGTCCACTTTGAGAGAGATAATTACACATGAGTTCTCTGCAAAGGTATCAATGATAAAGGAAATTGGTGCTTTCATCAGTCTTATTCCTGCAACTGCATATGTTTTCATAAGCTGTTTCAAGAAGAACATAGTAATTGAATTGAAAAAAATTAAATCTTCTCAGAGAATTCCATGCTCTGCAACACGAAGCAAAGGAGGAGGAGATTTTAAGAGCTTTTAGCTATGATAAGTAGGACAACCGCTGGGAATCCCAAGGATTAAATTTTGGTTAATCCACTGATCTTAACATAATACTGCAGTAAAGTTTTGCTACAAGACTTAAACAGAGAAGGTAAGCACTTTGTGGCTTCATATTTACTCAGCAGAGTTTCTGGAGCTCTGGCTGAGCTGAAGGGAAGTCACTCTTTTCTCAACATTGCATGCATTGTGACATTCTGAAAAAAAATGAAGTTTTTTCTCCCTTTCTCGAACAGAATCTCCACGTCCTAAGAGCATCCTTGGAAAAGTTTCTTCCAAGTTAGAGAGATCTCAGGAAGAACTTTGTATAATGTGTTGCAGCTTTCCTTGGGACATGTGTGAAAACAGGTTCTTTATATATCAGGTTCCTCTAAGACAGTGGTGGCTAATCTTTTTGGGCTCTTGTGCCAAAACTTGTGCGCGTGCTAGCATGTTCGTGCATGTGTGCCAGTACCCAGAAGGCAATGCCCTACATGTACCCTACATGCCCCCTACATGTGTGCGCGCAATCCCCACCCACCCAATCCCTTACCTGCACTGCGCCTCACAGCTGATTTTTGGCCAGTTTGAGGCCTTTTTCGGCCTCCCAGAGGCTTGAGGAAGGCTTCTGCAGGCTTTGCAGGCTGAAAACTAGCCCCATTTCGTCACTTCCGATATTGTCGGAAAAACAGGAAGTGACAAAACAGGGCTACTTTTTGGCCCGCAAAAGCCTGCAGAAACCTTCCTCAAGCCTCTTGGACGCTGAAAAAGGCCTCAAACCTGCTGAAAATCAGCTGGAGGCACATGTATGTGCAGTGAGGTAAGTTTGCTTGCAGTTCGCGTGCCGGCACAAATGGTTCTGTGTGCCACCCGTGCCAGACATGCTATAGATTCGCCATCACGGCTCTAAGAGAATTTTAGAAGATGTATAAAAAAGAGGGAACATAGTAGCCTTGTGCTCTCTCTTCTCTTCTTGTGTATGTCTGTCCTGGGCAAACTTTGAGGAGCAAGATGAGGAGAACATTCCTAAAGTAACTCTTCATCACTGTAGCTTAGAAGAAGAGGTCCATGCTACTCAGATGTCAGCCTTGGAAGCCATATTTTACTTAGAAGGTTTGAGGCTGCCACATTTTGTGTCTGGGAAAATAGGAGGGGGGATTTTATAGAGAGGTGGAAGACTCAACAACATACTTCTCTAGAAGTCAAGGACAAGTTATTCTGCACTTGGAAAAGGAATGGTTCATGAAATATCTCCAGTTGGGACGGTGTTTGATTGGACCATATGATGGACTGGTGGGTATAAGGATAGGATCTTTGACTTTCTATTGGGAAGGGAAAACCCAGAATTCTCAGATTTAGGTTTTCCCAGATGTGCCAATAGGACAACTCTAATAAAATGGGACTTTGAGATAATGCTTGTCTCAGAGTTTATTGGTTTGGAGTTTGTTAGTTGGAATGCTGACATCAGAATGACTATACATCTGGTAGTCTTCAGTTCCTACTTTCCTCCTATTCCTCAAAAGTCCTTGAGCAGAGGCTTAGCACAGGGGTGGGATTCAAATTTCTTAGCAACCGGTTCTGTGAGTGTGGCCTAATTTGTGGGAGTGGCTTGGTGGTCATGTGACTGGGTGGGCATGGCTTGTTCACTGGGCATGGCTTGGTGGTGACTGGGTGAGCGTGGCTTGTATGTAACTATTATAAATATTGATGTAAATATTGATTTTTTTATAAAAAAGAGCAACTTTTACCCAAAATCAGGCAAAGCAGGCAAAATCAGGCAAAGTTGCTCACGGAATCACAGATTCATTTAGAGATCTATCTATCTGCAATCGGCTACCTGAGTCTGCACTGAAAAGTAGAAGCTTCAGTCCTAAGGAAGTTTCGGCTTTGCTTTTAGATTAGCTAGAAAGCAAGAAATCCAACGATTTCCTGCTTTCTAGTTAAACTAAATCTCCTGGCAGAGCAGAACAGCTGATGGTCGGGGAAAAAAAAGGAAAAATAGCAACTTACCAAACCAGGCAAGTTGGATGGCTCGTATGCCAGGTAAGGAATGAGTGGGGAAGGGAGGGG
This sequence comes from Hydrophis major, assembly GCA_033807585.1. NCBI lineage: Eukaryota > Metazoa > Chordata > Lepidosauria > Squamata > Elapidae > Hydrophis > Hydrophis major. The sequence goes on from CM066331.1 coordinate 146,923,703, forward strand.
AGGAGCCAGCCAGTGGAGAGATTTGCCAATTCTCTATACTGCAGGCAATCATAACGCGTGTGTGCAGCATTTGCAAGAAATCAGTTGTGCTGCCTGGACAGCTGACAAGCGCTGTGCACGGGTGTGCAGCATTTGAAAACCTTCTTGTTGCCTGCTTTTTCAATCTCAGCTGTGCTGTGCAAAGCAGCGGAGGAGGGAAAAGCAGGGAATAAAGGACAGTCTAGAGCCTGAGCAGGCAGGTGGGCCAAGCACCGAACCAATTCGGTGTTAGTTGCTCTTTGCAGCTACCGGTTCTATAGAACCAGGCCGAACCAGTTGCATCCCAACCCTGGCTTAGCAGCTTCAGGAAATGGTCTTTGTTGTGAAGAAGCCTCAGGGCTGCTCTACCTTTCTCAGTATAACTTGTCCCTTTCTTGCTAGGAAGGACTCCTTCTGAAATGATCAGGTATCAGTCCTCTTCAGAAGAGTTGCTTGCCCTATAATAATAATAAATAACAACAACAACAACAACAACAACAATAATAATAATAATAAGAAGAAAAAAGCAGATTTCTGTAGTAGGGGGAGTTCTTAGGTGACATGGGTGCTTTCCCTCAACCCTGTTTCCAAGCTGGTCACAGGTCATTTACAGTTTACTTTTCATTCCCAGCATCCTAGTTCATGAATCTGGAATGTGAATGCACATAGGTAAAGGCAATGGTTCCCCTCACACATACTTGCTAGTCATTTCCGGCTCTAGGAGGCGGTGTGCATCTCTATTTCTAAGCTGAAGAGCCAACACTGTCCAAAGATGTATCCATGGTCAAGTGGCCAGCATGACTAAATGCCGAAGGCGCATGGATCGCTGTTCCCTTCCCACCAAAGTAGTTCCTGTTTTTCTGCTTTCATTTTTTAATATGCTTTTGAACTGCTAGGTTCGCAGAAGCTGGGAGAAGTAATGGGAGCTCACTTCGGTACACAGCGCTAGGGATTCGAACCGCCAAACTGCCGACCTTTCTGATCAATAAGCTCAGAGTCTTAGCCACTGAACCACCATGGCCCTTATGAGTATGCATACATATGAGAAAATCTTCGAGAAAAAAATCTGCTTTTTGTATAGAGCTTATATAAAGCCAGTGTCATTACAATGTCTAGTTTGCTTCAAGCACATGCACCAATGTGTTTATGGGCACCAGGGTGACCATAGTTACATTAAATAGTGTCTCTGAGCCTCCTACTTAATTTTCTTCTGAATAGGGACATTTTTAAAAATAGCAGATCAGTGACAAGAATATTTATTTATTAAATTTGTACACCACCCATCTCTAGGTAGCTACATATGAGAGTTCAGATTATTATTATTATTATTATTATTATTATTATTATTATTATTATTATTATTATTATTGTTGTTGTTGTTGTTGTTGTTGTTGTTATTATTATTATTAATAAGATTTTGCCTAAGAACAGGCAACATTTCAAATTATTGACTTTGGTGCATTGGTGGGATTCAATTTTTTTTTTTTACTACTGGTTCTGTGGGCGTGGCTTGGAGGGCATGGCAGGGGAAGGATACCGTAAAATCTCCAGTCAGAGGTGGTATTTGCCGATTCCCCATACTACTCAAAATTTCTGGTTCTCCAAACCTGGTCAGAACCTACTGAATACCACCTCTGCTTTAGTGAGATTGGAGAATTTGGGGTATTTTTTTTTTTTCTCATGTCAACGCATGGACCATTTGATGTCAGGGCTATTTTTGTATTAAGTCCTGCCCACTAAACTGTAGGAATAAGCTGTAGAATTAAGCAAGCACATTCTACGTCCTTTAGGAAGGCTATCTTGATACTCAGCAAACTCTAATTGAGCTCCAGCAAAGTTCTGGATACATGTGGCCAACCACCATCAATGTCCGTTTACTTGCTTGGAAGTTGGTAACTCCTTTCATGTCCCTTTCAGGCACAAGAAAGGAGAAAAATCTTATAGGCAATTCATGATAACTTGTTTCTCAATGGAGAAGCATTGGTTGCAGAGGTGGTATTCAGCTGATTTGGACCGGTTCTAGTGCACGGGTAGTGAAAATTTTGACTAGTTCAGAGAATTGGCAAATATCATCTCTGGTTGGCCCTGCCCATCTGCCCCCACCTTTACTTCTCCTATATTCCCTTGTTTTTTTAGCTCAGCTGAATCACACGGCAGAGTGGATTGCCATGCCTCAGCCAAGCTAAAAAACAGCTCAACTTACCAGCATTGACAGAGGTTGAGCTGTCCATATGCATGCAAAGTGCTTGTGCGCGCACAAAGCATGTGTGCATAGAAATGTGCATAGAACTGATAGGAAATTGGAAACCCACCATTGATTGGTTGGCATGTATTCAAGCTTCTGGCTCAGAACTTGCTGTCATCTTGCAAGAAATCCGGAAACGCTTCTAAATCCCACAGGTGCTTTTTCAAGAGGCCACTGGACTTTCTGGGTTTTTTTTCTTCCTTTGAAGACCTTTTTGCTTGTCCTCCAAGAATCTTCTTGAGCTCTGACTGGATGGGTGGGGAATGGAAGGACCATCTAGTCAGAGCTGAAGACGTTTCTGGGATGAGAAGCGAAACTGTCAATTCATAAAACATTTCTAGGCTTGTCTTAGAGTTGCCGTGAACAGAAAGAGGGGAGGAGAAATTTGAAAAAGCAGTGCAGCAGTTTGGAACCGAAAATACATTCCATTCTTATCTTCCAAAGATTATAATTAAGCTACCAGAATTTCTGCGGAGGAAATTGGAGAATTTCTCTAATTGGAGAACGTGATTGATGACTCTTGGCTATGAATGTGTTTCATTGGAGAATATGAATTATGATATATCCAGAGGGGTGGGGGGAAACCAGGGTCAAGGGTGAGAGTAAATTACATGTCTCAGAATCGGTTTCATACAGATCATGCCGACATGGTTGCTCCTAATAAATTCTTTGAAGTTTTTGAAGCTTGGCTCGATTTAATTAGGGCAACTGATTTAATTAGGGCAACTGATTTAATTAGGGCAACTGCCGGAATCCTGACAGAAACGTCTTCAAAGAAAAAATAAACCCAGAAAGTCCATTTGCCTCTTGAAAAAGCATCTTTAGGACAACCATGACCTGGATGACTGAGAATCTTCAGAAACACGTATAAATCCCACTGATCCCCTTACTCTTCTTTTTTTATCCAGCTGAAAGCCTTAGGATTACCAGACCAGGAAGAAGTTGAATGAGGAAAGGAGATCATCTTCAAGAGTGTTGGTTAATATGGAGAAAGGTGATTGGGATGTGAGAGGAAAAACTTAGTCACTCTCATGATTGCCTCCAAGACGTGGGATCTTTTGGAACACCAATAACTGCAGCACTGGACGTCATGGGACGAGGACAGAGTCTGTAATATCTGTTTTAGTCCTGCTCAACCTGAGCAAGAGATGAAAGAGCCGTGAGCCCTAATTATCGGAGGGACCCGAAGTCTTCCAGTGGAATGAAGCTACTTATTTTGCAAATTTGGCTTCTGGGTCTAAAATAAGCATGCAACCCATCCTTGCTTCTTCAGTCTGGATGAGAGCTTTAGGGCAAGAAGGAGGGCTGCCTTGAGCCAGGAATGTGAAGACAAAACATTGCCCTGCTGTGATCTCCTTTTTCTGGAGGGGTGGAGGGGCCTGCAGGGAGGGGTTGCAAAAGGACAAGATGGCTGCTACTACTTGATTTTCTGTGAGCTCCCCTCCCTCCCTTTTCCCCCTGGGGGCATTGTCAGTGTTGCTCACAAACAGCTGCTTGCTTTCTAGCTCTTTGGTATCCCAGTCTCAAGATGCTTGCCTTTTTAATTGAATAGATTTCTCACCCCCTTTCCTTGGAAGGTTTGGCACAAGTGTAAATAGAAAATTGCACAATGGCTTTGGCCAAAGAAGGTGTACTAGGGATGATAGACCTGAATCTGGATCTGAAAGTGATTAAAATCCTAAAAGGCAAAATTAGCTTAAGTCACAAAAATTGATTTAGATGTACATAATTAAGAGAACAATAAAGCAAGTCATTTCCCTTCTTCACTGCATTTTCTTGTTTAGCTACTCTGTGGTGGGAGCTCTGTTCTTCCTTTCTTGGCATCTTAAAAATCTAGCAAACAAATCTGGAATCATGGTGATCCTCTCTGCAAATCCTCTTAAGAGACCCAGATGGCTTTCTTGGTTTTAAATTAAGATTGTTGTCTTAGGTTTTGGAAGGGCCACACATTAATTATTATCACTGTTGTATTTCTCAGCACCTAGCCCCTTGTCCTTGTCTAGTACCACCAACAAAAGCTACCTGTTCTGACCCAGCCTTAGCAAATAATGATAGGGTGCTTACTTGCAAGTACAAACCAACCCCTTTTCGAACAGGGTAGGAACAGTCTTTTATTCATGTGGATAAACACAAATCAAACATAATTAGTCCCAACAGGCCTGGCCAAGAAATCTGAATTGCTTGCTGTATCCTAAAAGCGAACGATTCTCTGCAATAACCGGCCACTCCCAAACCCCTACTACTGGGGCTAGCATCTCTATCTGCTTTTCCCTGAGAGCTGGCTTATTGCCTTCCGTTGCCCTTCTCTCCTCTCCTCTCCTCTCTATGCATATGTGCATCTGCGATGGGCCCCATCTGTTCCTACCCCTCACTCAGCTCAGGCCCCGAAGACAGTGGCCTCTCTACCTGGGGGTGGATGGAAGGCCTCAGCTCTGCCTCTGACTTTGATGCTGTTTCCTTATCAGAGCCTTCCAAAGGCTCCGAAGCTGGCCCAGAATCTCTCCCAACCACCTTCTCATCTGATTCTGCAGCTATCTCTACTGGAAGCCTGTGGGCCACAACGCTCCCACTCCACTTTGAGATGTTTTGTTTTTCCCCCAGGTTGTCCCAGGGACTGATGCTCATCTGAGCGGAAAACATTGACCCACAATCACCCAGCTGATGTCATGCTAAGGGAGGACTAGAACCTGCATCTCCTGCTCTTACCTTCTCCACTAGACCACATGGACTAAGAAGGAAGGGCCAGCCCCCAATCCCCCCCAAAGACTCTGGGGCTGAGGGAGAACTAGAACCCATGTCCATCCAGTTCTAGTTCACCACCATAATCACTACATCAGGGGTGTCAAACTCAAGGCCCAAGGGGGGGGTGGCAGATCAGGGCCAAACGGTGCTTAGATCTGTCCCATGGGGCTGCCCTGGAAACAGTGAAGGACTGGCCAACTGTGCCTCTGCCAGGGAAAATGGAGCTTGGGAGGGCTTGCCATGGTCAACCCTCGTGAGCTCCATTTTCACTGGCATAGGGTTGCAGGAGGCCATCACAATCATAAACAGAGCTTACGGGGGCCATGGGCAGCCCTCCCTAGTCCTGTTTTTGCTGGCAGAAGGTTGCAGGAAGCCACTGCTGCCAAAAACTGAGCTCAGAAGCCTGTTTTCGCTAGCAGAGCGCACAGGCCATCACAGGCGCCCCCAACACCAGTAACTTCGAGCTGGCCACGCCCACCCTGGCCACACCTACTCTGACTCCCCCCCTCCCCGAGGTCATACACAACCCCAATGTGGCCCTCAATGAAATGGAGTTTGACACCCCTGGACTACATCATGCTGGCTTTCACAGTTACCTTCATTATAGAATAGAATAGAATAGAATAGAATAGAATAGAATAGAATAGAATAGAATAGAATAGAATTCTTTATTGGCCAATTGTGATTGGACACACAATGAATTTGTCTTGGTGCAAATGCTCTCAGTGTACATAAAAGAAAAGATAAATTCATCAAGAATCATAAGGTACAACATTTACAACATAGGGTACAATAAGCCACCAAATCATACTAGGAAACAGTCCAGTGGTGGGATTCAATTTTTTTACTACCGGTTCTAAGGGTGTGTAGCTTGGTGGGCATGGCAGGGGAAGAATACTATAATATCTCCATTCCCACCCCCCCTCCAGGAGGAAGGTTACTGCAAAATCCCCATTCCCTCCCCACCCCACTAACCTGCTTTCCAGCTCCGTTCTCCTGTGCAGGGCAACTAAAGAAGACCCAGCCGATCAGCTGGGACTCAGGAGGCAGAGAATAGATGTGGGTGGGGCCAGTCAGAGGTGGTATTTGCCGGTTCTCTGAACGACTCAAAATTTCCGCTATCGGTTCTCCAGAACTGGTCAGAACCTGCTGAATACCACCTCTGAAACAGTCAATATAAATCGTAAGGATACAAGCGAAAAAGTTACTCCTACAGTCACAAGTGGGAGGGGATGGGTGATGAGGGACGAGAAGATTAACAGTAATATTAGTGTAGACTTTGTAAATAGTTGGATAAATTATTGTGTCGTTTCTATATAGAAACCAATCAGATTTTTAAGATTAAAAAAACAAAATACAAATGCAAACATTCAAAACGAGTCCATTGAAGTTGGCCCAGCTTTCACTGAGTTGGCTCTGAAGGGAGGGGTGCTTATAACTCAAGAGATGCAAGACACAAAACTACACGCTTAAGGAATCCTTTGTGGGGCATTTTATCAGAAACCACCAAAATAAAATGAAATTAAAAAAAAAAACCAGAAAATGCAACCGCATTGGAGAGACTGTATCCCTAGCCCCAGTTTAATTCGCCTGAGGACTGAAATCTTTTCTCAGAATGGATAGAAGTGATTTTTTTTTCAAGGTCATAAAATGGGGTTTTTGATCAGGTGGTAAATCTTGCAATTATGAAATTATGGAAGAGCCCCACAAAGGCTGATTCAGTGTGCAGTGGCAAGGGGAAAAAAAAGAGTAATTCAGTGGTGTCGTATTAAGAAAGTAAGAGAAGCATCACTGAAAGTATTATAATGCTTTTAGGGATTGCTCACTCAGCTTTTTTTGTAGTTGGCCAGCAGCAGGTGTGGATGGTGGAGGAGAGCAAAGACTCAGATGAGGGGCCAGAACTACTTGGGAGTGGACTGCTGCCTTCAGAGATTGTGGGGGCTGGCAGCAGTGATGAGGAGGTTCCCGAGGAGCCTGTGCCAAGTACGAGTGCATGCAGGATTGCTCATAGGAGAGAGCAGTTAAAACAGCACGGCGACTCGGGAGGAAGGCTGCAAGGTAATGACCCCTCTCTCTCAAGAGGATAAAAGCCAGGTTTGAAGAAGCGTTCTTTGCAGAAGGCAAAGATGCTCTGAAATTCATCCTCGTGGACATTATAGTTAGTATTTGAAAACTCTTGTAAACTAGTTCTTATCTTTGGGTTTTTGACAGCCTTGACAAACAACTTGGCAAGGCTCTTTCTTGTCGGAGCTGATTAATTGGAAGCAGCCTTTTATCTGTGAAGAAACAGAATTCGTGGATTAAACCTTACTTAAAAGGTGGGGGCTGCTGCCTTTGTCTTGTGTTTGCTCTTTTGGAACCAGGTTGGGTCAGAACAGTTTTATCTTAGAGGAGATCATGCAATTTTTGCCAATAACCACATTAAAAAAAAAGCTTCAGGGAAAATATTGCTGAAGAGAAAGAGTTGGTCAAAACCCAGGTATTTCATTGGCTCTTGATGTCATCCATCCCACTTAGTTTAATTAGCCAAGACAGACTCCCCTGGTCCATTTCTTTCTTTCTTTTTTTTACAAGAGTATATTTTACTGAGAACAAAGCGTTTACAGATGAGAGCAAGGCAGAATCTGTTAGCATGGCATGAAAAGGATGCACTAAGTCCCCCCTTTTCCCCTGACCAATCCCCTAGTTTTCACTCAACGTCCAATTAACAGATAATCACAGTTGGAAGGGACCTTGTAGGTCATCTAGTCCAACCCCCTGTCCAAGTGGGAGACCCTACACCATTTCTGACAGATGGCAGTCCAATTTCTTCTTGAAAGTCTCAAGTAATGGCACTCCCACAACTTCCGAAGGCAAAGCTGTTCCATGGGTTGATTGTTCTCACTGTCAGAAAGTTTCTCCTTATTTCCAGGTTGAATCTCTCCTTGTTCAGTTTCCATCCATTATTTCTTGTCTGGCCTTCAGGAGCTTTAGAAAATAGCTTGACCCCTTCCTCTCTGGGGCAGCCCCTCAAATATTGGAGCACTGCTATCCTATCTCCCCTGGTCCTTCTCTTCCCTAGACTATCCAAGCCCAGTTTCTGCAACCGTTCTTCATATGTTTTAGCCTCCAGTCCCCTAATCATCCTGGTTGCTCTTCTCTGTACTCTTTCTAGAGTCTCAACATCTTTTTTATAATGTGGTGACCAAAACTGGATGCAGTACTCTAGGTGTGGTCTTACTAAGGCTTTATAGAGTGGTATTAGTACTTCCCTTGATCTTGACGGTATCCCTCTGTTAATACAATTTAGGATTGCATTAGCTTTTTTGGCTGCTGCTGCTGCACATGGCTGGCTTCTATTTAGTTGGTTGTCCACTAAGACCCCAAGATCCCTCTCCCAGTTCCTGCTACTGAGCCTGGTTTCACCCAGTCTATATGTGTACTTTTGGTTTTTCTTGCCTAAATGTAGGACTTGACTTTTCTCTACATTGAATTCCAATTAAAATTCTCAGGTTGTTCTGGAGAGAGCCAGGGGTGGGCTGCTAGGGATCGGCGGGGGTTCAGGAGAGCCCCCTAGCTAAGATTCTGTGCAGTTCGGAGAACCCCCAAACCCCATTCCTGGATGGCCCCGCCCCACCTAACCCACCCCTCCCAGGACTCCCCACACAGCCTACTTTGGATGCACGTAAGTGCAGAGCACGTGGAGGTTCAGGGAGAGTGTGAAAAACAGGCCTCCCGGAAGTTCGGGAAGTCTGTTTCCGGCTTCCAGAGAGCCTCCGGAGCCCGGGGAAGGCAAAAATGCCCCCCTCCGCTGTGATTCAAGAGGCTGGCTAGGCCACATGCACCATGGTGATGCCCACCCAGCAACCGGGCAGAGAACCCCTTGCTAAAATTTTTGAACCCCACTCCTGAGGAGAGACCCTGCATTCACGCCTTTCTCATCTCTGCGTTCCTTTTGCTGACCTTGTGTTGGATTGGCATGATTCACAATCAAGGGCTGACACGGTTTCAATCCCAACCCCCTTTAACCACCCACATTCCGATCTCTCCGCTTCTCGCCCCCCCCCAGTCCCCAGACAGCTTTTTCCCAAGACGGCATTGCCCCATCAAACCTGTGGTCCATGCTTCCTTTCATTCCCATATCATGTGAAAGTAGAGATGGAGATGGAATGTTGTTATGGAGAGCAACTAGGAGGGTCTCAATGTTGGGTGTAACTGGAGAAGGAAGGAAGGAAGGAAGGGATACATACGGCAGGGAATTCTTAACAGAATAACAGAGTTGGAAGGGACCTTGGAGGTCTTCTAGCCCAACCCACTGCTCTGGCAAGAGACCCTATACCCGTGATGGCAAACCTATGGCACATGTGCCACAGATGGCACGCAGAGCCATTTGTACCAGCACGCAAGCTGCAGGCAAACTTACCTCACTCTACATGTGCGTGCCTCACAGCTGATTTTTGGCGGTTTGAGGCCTTTTTCGGCCTCCCAAAGGCTTGAAGAAGGCTTCTGCAGGCTTCTACAAGCTTTGTAGGCCGAAATCTTGCCCTGTTTCGTCACTTCCGGTTTTTTTGTGAAAATACTGGAAGTGATAAAACAGGGCTAGATTTCGGCCTACAAAGCTTATAGAAGCCTGCAGAAGCCTTCCTCAAGCCTTTGGGAGGCTGAAAAAGGCCTCAAACTGGCTGAAAATCAGCTGTGATGTGCAGTGAGGTAAGAGGGTGGTGAGGGTTGGGTGGATGGGGATTGTGCGAGCACGTGTAGGGGACATGGAGGGGCACTCATTGCCTTGCTGGTGCATTGCCAGCAAGTGCAAGCACGCAACCGTGTGCACAATTTTTGGCAAAGGAGCCCCAAAAGGTTAGCCACCACTGCCCTACACCATTCCAGACAACAGACCATCTAGTCTCTTCTTAAAAACTGCCAGTGATGGAGCCCCCACAACTTGTGGAGGGAAGCTGTTCCACTGGTTGATTGTCCACACTGTTAGAAAATTCCTCTTTCATTCCAGGTTGCTTGTCTCCTTGATTAGTTTCCAACCGTTATTTCTTGTCCTCCCCTTCAGGTGCTTGAAGAATAGCTTGACTCCCTCTTCTTTGGGGCAGCCCCTCAAATACTCAAATACTGCTATTATTATTATGTCACCCCTAATTCTTCTTTTCTTTACACTAGCCAGACCCAAAAACCTGCAGCCGTTCTTTATATGGTTTAGTCTCCAAGCCTTTGAGCATCTTAGTTGCTCTCCTCTGAACTTTTTCCAAAGCCTCAACATCTTTTTTGTAGTGTGGTGACCAAAATTGGTTGCAGTGTCCCAGGTGTTTGTCTTACTAGGGTTTTGTAAAGTGGCACTAACACTTCACATGATGTACAACCCAGGATTGTATTAGCATTTTTTGGCTGCTGCTGCACACTGCTTACTCAGTGCTTTACAGCCCTCTCTAAGCAGTTTACACAATCAGTTTACACAACTAATCCTTGATTGTTTCTTGTCTAATCCCATTGTTTCTTGTCTTGCCTTCCTTTGGAAAATAGGTTGACACCTTACCCCCCCTTGCTCTTCTTTGTGTCTCTTTTCTCCCGAGGATGAAAATATCCACTGCAAAAACTCCACATTGGCGACAAGAAGGGCAGCCAGCCAGGAATTACTCAGCTCCATTCCATTACCCCGACTCCACCCCACAAAAGTCATTAAACTACAAACAACAGAGTTGGAAGGGACCTTGTAGGTCATCTAGTCCAACCTCTGCTCAAGCAGAAAAACCTATGTGGAAGCCCATCCTCCTTTTCCACCCTGCCTTGTTTTTTTAAAAAACCCATCATGGGCCGCCAAAGATTTTCAGCGTATCTGACTCCGTCCTTTTTTCTGCAGAGTTTGCATTCACTGAGCATGTGCAGCTTCCTGTTTTAAGCAATGGGACTCAATTGTCTTATTTTAGTACATGTTACTTCCTTAAAATAACCCCAAAGTCAGCTTATTAATTTCTGAATAAGAGACAAATGCTGTTTAGCTGAGTTCAGCCCCTGGTGATTGCATCCAGTTTTCTTAGCAGTAGATGGGAATAGCTTTCTTTTTTCCAGGCTGGTCTCTCCAGTTCCCCAGACTCTGGTGCATGCAAGGATTAATCTGGTTTAAATTCTGGCAATCAGTTGAAGTTGGCTTTGGTGCTGCCACCTACTGTAAAACTTGTACTTTGCTTAGAATAAGGATGAAATTTATCAAATAATGGATGGAACAACGTGATAAAATTGCACTGACAGATAAAAGCAATATGTGTAATGAATATAGAAATGAAGTAAGAATCTTAGATAATATTGTAAAACAAGACATGAGAATATGTTAAAAAAAATGAAGTAAGTTAAGAAGATATGAACTGGAATTGGATAAAATAAGTATAACGAAATTAATATTTGAGAATATTTAAAGGAAAATAGAACAAATAATAATGTGATATGAAATTGAATAAGATGAATATGTAACTATGGTCATGTTTGTATTGAAATGCAAAAGTCTGGAACCACACTGTTTGCCAAAAGATATGTTTTTTAAAATAAAAAAATTATGTTTTAAAAAAACTTGTACTTTGCCATTTTTATTCTATTGTGCTGAAAAAAGTTAGAAATCAGCATTTTTCTTTGTTTTTTCCCCTAACCCACCCTTTTTGCTTTCCTCCTTTTTATTTTCATTTTATGTTATATTGCAAAATGTAATAAAAATTAATAATTATACACATGATTATTCGCATGTATCCAACTTCCACTGCAATCCAGAGTCCTTTCCATTAACCATGTATCACTGACATGATTTGAAATTTGTCATACACAACCCTAATTTTTCTGTCTCCTGTACTGATGTTACTTAGCAAAATGTTTAACAGCCTAAAAGATAACCCAGACTACAACATCAACTACTGGTTCAGTGAGTGCTTGTTTTGCATTTCAAATGCATTTGTCTGTTCCGCCACATTTTTAGTCTTTCCGCCATTGATCATTTCAAGAGATTTGGTCTCTCTCAGACCCCTTCACTGAATGAACTGAATAATAGGAGAGGATATTACTTGATTACAATAATTACCTAGGAGCAAGACCGGATGCCACAAAATCTGATCCCACCAAGTATAATTTATATGAGATGCAATTCTCCGCATACTTAGCACACATGGAAATGTGCTGCTAAATTCAGAGTAACATTTTGGAACAGAAAGCTTTCAAATCTTCTCATACAGCCAGGTCATAATTCATAGGTGCAGTTCTTTAAACAGCTTTGGCAAAGATTTTGCTTAGTGGAACCAAGCAAACTGAGCCCACTTCTATCCTCTAGTAACCCATCCTGACCTCTGGGCTTCTGCTGTGTAATAGATGGAGTTAAACTTCCTGTTAGGAACAACCTGGCTTTAATATCTTCAGTCTCTAACAAACATAGGACAGCGAACCAGCAAGAGGTTTGCCTTCTCTCTGATACTTAAGCCGGTTGATATTAGCTTTTCTTAGAGCTATTGGTTTTATTTATCAAATTTATAGAGTTGCCTCTTCGCCCAAAGTGGGTGGCACACAATAAAACTATTTAAAAAAACACAAGATATCAAATATAAAGCTTCATATTAATAAATATCCTATATCAGACAACCAGAGGGATAAAAATGGCCTTTTCAACAATAAGAATCACCTGTAAAAGATTGTAAAATCAGATTTGGTCATGCAGTGACCTGCTTTACAGCTATCACCACCTATTAGCATAATTGTCACTCGATTTCAGTCATCACAGGAGGACTACCCTAATGCCATTACACAGAGTCCTAATTTAACTGCTATACCTTACTTTTTCCATTTATTAGCTTGGATCTCTTAAGCCATCGATGCACTGAATAGATTTTCGGACCAAATGTATTATTAAAAAAATCAATATATTTATTACAACTCCATTTATGGTAATAATAAGTGAAAAAAAAAGGATGAGGATCTTTGTACAAGAGTTATGTACAGCTTGCAAGTAAAACATTCTTTTATTTTACAGTACAAACATTAGCGATTCGAGTGAACTGGGCTGACCAAATGTTGGTCGTCATCATATATCCTTGCAAAGCACCATCATACAGACATTTATGAACGTATTATTTGGGTTAAAAAAAGAAGACGACAGTGACAAAGTTTAAAAGTTACAAAAACAAAGCAAGAACATTCAAAGGTTAAAAAGCAGCACAGGATCCTTCACATAGAGCAGGGGTGGGTAACTGCAGTCCCTTTTACGACCTATGAACTTCAACTCCCAGAATTCCTGAGCCAGCATGGAGAATTCTGGGAGTTGAAGTCCACAAGTTATTTAGGGGCCATAGTTGCCCAACCCTGATTTAAAGACAAGTTTTGCTTTAGCTCCTAGCAGTCTCTTTGCTCAGAATTTTTTCACCGTTTCCCCCAAATTGTTTTTTTTTTAAAAAAAAAATGGCATAATTGAACAGGAAGACCAGACTTCATTTTCATTTGGGGTTGGGGACAGGGAGGAGTCTGGTCTTCCTTTCTTAGTATGTTTAATTTTGGTGTTAAAAAGGGAATTTTGTAAACAGCCGTTTCCATGGACAGCCTTGGTTAAAAATATTTGCAATATAAAAAGTGGGCCCTGGGATCAAATTAACCAGGACCTTTAACTCATCTATCAATGTAAAATACAAATCCTCCTTTGTAGCTTCATTCAGCACAAAACTGGATGAATAAGAACACACTTTATAATTCCTATGAGGTATTTCTTAATAGATTTGATTATGAATTAAACTTCCTAACCTGCCTATGTTTGGGATATGTGCTGAAACATTCCATTTTCCATTTATAAAAAAAATAAAATCCATTCCTTTATAAAGATTTAACCACTGGTCAAGCTGTTTTGATTACTCCTTTTATACTTTAAAAGTATTTCACACATTTAAACCCCTTAAGTAAAATGTAGCAATGTTGTTAAGCATGTTTCCATGGATTTTTACAGGTCATTTTTACTTAAAGCAATTAAAAATAACAATTCTAGGTGTTTTTTTAAACATTTAAATACTGTTTTTTTGTTGTTGTTGTTGTTGTTGTTATTGTTGCAGAAAGTGTCCTGGGGTGTGTGTGGAGGTTTATTTTAAGAAAGAGCTTTTTAAAACCAACCACAAAGCTTCCTAAAACTAGTTGTCCTAGCTTTATGTCTTCACTGAAGCAAACTAATCACTTTTTAGAATGAGAGAGAATATGAGGAGGTGCAAAATGTTGAAATAAGGTACCACAACTTTCCTTGCCTATGGACCTGCAGCTATCACACATCTGATGTGCAACTAAAATTGTGGCCTATTGAAGATTTTCAAGGAGTGGCAATAAATGAGAGGAGACACACACACAGCCACACCAAAACACATTATCTGCAAAGGTGGCTGCAAAAGTATACTACTTTTATAGCCTTTGACATGACCAGACTTATCAAATTCATTATGGTTGCTGCAAAGGGTTAATAGGCCTTTTTTTCAGTGCATCTTGATGCCTGCCTTTCTTAAAAGTCTGAGGATTAATCTACCAATTTTTCTGAGCTTGGCTGCCTGCTGAGGGTATGTCCCAGCCTGAGGAAAACATCAAGAACCCAACAATGCAGCTCTGAGCTATTTGTATCTCTCGTATTGGAATGGTTCTGTTTTTGGGCTCTGCAGCTTACGTTTCCCTGCTGGGATGAAATTTTATTGTGAGAAACAAGAAATTACGGAGAATGGGAAGAAACCTACTTATTTGCCTATTTACAGGCAAATCAAGCCTTTAAGGATGATACTGTTTCGTTACATTTGCATGGAGCCATCCCAACAGGAGGTAAACCTTGGGAATCCTTTGCCTCCAAAAGGATCTCCAAAACTTGTTTAATGTCTTTGTGAATCAGAAGTTGCCTCCATTAGAGGCATTAAACAAGTTTTGGAGATCCTTGATGCAAGTCAAGTCAACATAATATAATTCTCTATATATGGTTTTTGAAAGTCCACATATCCCTAATCAATACAGCAATGAGAACACTTAGTTACAGTACTCTGTATTTATGAATCCAGAAGGGTTTAACGACTTGTGCCCCAAAATCTGATAAAGGTTATCAAAGTGAGGTCAATCTTATCTTCTAGGGACTGTTTAAAATCTCTGCATGTTCTTCAGTCCCAATTCAGAGCATCCTGAATAAAAGTTTCAGCTGCTCCGTCTGCTTTACAAAAATAGCTGAAAACTGGTAACATTGGAGTGTTTCTCACATTTTTTTCAGTAACATAAAATGAAGACAACCGAGCAACCTTTTTTTTTTTTATATTACCAAGTTAAAAAAAAATTAAAAGAGCTGAGAAATATTTTGACAAAGAGGAGGTCCAAAAACAGGCATTCACAGTGGTTCAGGCTTCAGAATGGAAGTTCTGCCAGATAGCAGGAAGCAGCAGGTTGATGTCACACGCTGCAAACTCTGGCTAACTCCAAGTGAGAAGCAGCATTTCCAATCAAGGATGCAGCCAGACGGACAAAAAAGAAATGTTTGCAAGTTTCTTGATAAAGGGGATGGTGGGAAACAATAGCATGATTTAAAATACAAATCTGCATGTGGTGATTCAGTGCATGTAGAATCACTGAACGAACTGCAAGAGTACATGTTCTCTTTTACATGAAACTAAGAATCCAACGTTCACTTTCATAAATATGCCACCTATGTGTTTTACTCTTTGTGTGATTTAAAAAAAAAATAGGGCTCCTCTTTTCGGCCCCTGAAGCCTACTGAAAAGCTGGGAGGAAAGTTTTTTAGAGGTAATCACCCTTGTCTCTGGTCTGAAAACACCAATGACGTGGTAGGAGAACTAATCTGATTGTACTGGCAGAAAGAAATGAAAATCATTTCTTGCATATACCCATTTCTCTTTCTCTCTCTCTCTCTCTCTCACACACTCACTCACTCACAAAGAGCCTGTTCACCAAGGACTCAGACCCTGGGATTCTACACAAGTAAGGAAGAAGCAGAGATCCCCAATGGTATTATCTGCTCCCTCTCCTGTTAGCAACAAAAAAAGAAAATATTGGCAACAGAAGCAAAATCCCACAATTTTTGGAAGAAGAGAACACGCCAATTCCCCCCCCCCCCCAAACACCTCACTGAAATGGATGACTTTCCCAATCTTGCATCTTGTGTCAGGGAAGGGGTGTGTGTGGTCTAGCTAGGGCACTTTCTCCTTACTAGATGGCTGCTTCATAAGAAGCCACACATTTTCCTGGGCTCGCAATGGGGTCCCCGCAGGCTCAGGGGGGCACGTGGCTGAGTCCAATAGGGTACAGCCACGTTGTTGCCAGGGCTCCTTAACTCAAATGTGTGTTTTTCTGGGACTCAGTGTCTGCTCCCCCAAGTCCAGGAAAAGGCACCGTTTCCTGAAGGAATTGTTAGCAGGTAGGGGAAGTGCCCCCTGTCCAGATCTCAAGCATCTTTGTCCACTTTGGATCCAACTACAAGACATCTCTACAGCCTTGGGACAAAACCACATGGAACACAATGATGGAACTTCAAAATAGGGACAAAGAGCTGGTAATATAGAACATCTAGGACCAATTTCCATGGTGGGAGTTCCAGGTAGTGCTCAGAAGCGCTAAGATGAGCATGAATTGAGTGCCCTGACAGCTCCATTTTTGTAGAAAACAAAGTTCTTGGTGTACTGCTCTATCTCAACTGTTTTTCTTTAAAAAAACAGCTTTCCACAAGCTTAATTTAATTGCTCACCTATCAGAGTAAAAAACATTCAGTTACTCAGCTCTTTGCAGATATTTTTAAATGTCGCTTTGTGGCGCAGGTCCTTTCATTTTTTTTTCTTTGTTTTTTTCCTTCCTCTTTGAAAAAAAACCACTTCCTTCTTCTTTGTCTTCTTTTTTTGATATTTGGCTCATCGAACATCATCATCTCTGGGTCCTTCCGTTTCCTTACGTGCTCAGTCCCTTCAGGGATTTAAGGCATCTTCTTGGGTTCCATTTGGAAAAATAATAATTAAAAAAAACTTTGTATACAAACTTCTTTAAAAAAAATTTTTTTCTTATGTCACAAAGCAGCAATTTCTGTTTTAGGAAAAATATATAAATAACCTCTTTGTTCCCTCCCTCTCCCCATTCTACAAAAGGCAACCTCCCCAGGTCAAATATTTTAACTGTACATAGAGACTCTGCCCCCATGTCCTCAACAAGGGCAAGTGACACTATTTACACAGCTGAGCTGGACGCAGTTGAAGGGGGGGGCGGGCGCTTCCCTCATGAGGAATCGGTACAAGGAGAAGGTGGCGGTGGGTAGAGGTGGTGTGTGTAGCTCCGCTCTGTGTATGGGGAGGGCGGGCAGCTCTCGTAGTTCTCCTCGGCGGACAAGTACTGGCTGCGTGGGGTTGGTGGTGGTGGCGTGGGCTCCGAATCGTAGTTGAGGTCGCTGGCATAGCCTTTGCCCCCCATGACCATCACTCGACGGCTGGGCGCGTAGTCGCTGTCACAGACATCGGTGCTGCACGGGGTTGTGGGAGGGGCAAAATGGCGGTAGCTGTATGGCCTGTAACTGGGGAGGAAACATTAAGAGGCGTGTGAGCATCAACACCGAAAACAGCCAAAGGTCTTCTCGAGCCATGTGACATTGTCATCTGTTGCCATCACCAAGGAAGTAGGACATATCCCAAGGGTGCTTTTTTTCAAGAGGCAACTGGACTTTTTGGTTTTTCTTTGAGGACGTTTCGCTTCTCCTCCAAGAAGCTTCTTCAGCTCTGACTGGATGGTGGGGAGCCGAAGAAGCTTCTTGGAGGAGAAGCAAAATGTCTCAAAGGAAAACCAGAAAGTCCAGCTACCTCTTGAAAAAAAAAAAAAAAAAAAAAGCGCCTTTGGGACAACCATGACCCGGATGACTGAGAATCTCTGTAGACATTCAAGGAGGACATGATTTTTGGATCAACTTCCTCTTACAGAGTGAGGGGCTCTTATATGAAATGGAAGGTGGCTCCATGAAGCTTCTAAAAACTGCTTCCTATTTTCATGGTTGCTGAACCAGCAATCAAGACAGAAGGATTTCGTGCCTTCTACAGAAAGGCTGGCTCCTTCTTTTCTCCAGATGCAACACACATCGCTGCCAGAAAATGTCCTGAACCTATCGGGCAACAGCACAAAATTCAGGCTGGGGACATGTGGCCTTACCTGTACGATCTGTGCGTAGAAGGACTGTTGGACGAATAACCAAATTCCATTGTGTAGCGGGAATCCTCTGTTGCTGGTGATGGAGGAGGGTTCAAAATCTTTAAAGGGAGAATAGAAGGAGTGTCAGCTTCTAGAGAAGCACCGCATTTGTTCCAAGGAAATATTTTTCTCCATCCTAGGGAGGTATCCGTACTGAACACCAAACTGAAGTTTTACTCATATATACTACAGTGCTGCTTTTGTAGAGGTATTTTCTTTTTGTTTATTACATTTAAATCTAGATGTGAGAAGCACATATTCTTCATAAATAAAATTTAAACTGACCAAGAGAGTACTTTGTTCACCACAGCCAAAAATCTTCCATCAATATACAAATTAAACCTTTTAGATTAGCCAGGATTCCATTCAATTACTCCACTAGATCTCCACAATCACCCTGGAGTTTCCACAATGATCAATAGATGCCAGAACAATCAGTATCAGTGCCCTTCCCACAAGGATGCTTAAGAATTTCCCCCCTTTTCCTGAAATTTTAAGTAAATACTTTGATTTGAACTTTTTGAATTTCCCCCTTTTTCCTGAAATTTTAAGTAAATACTTTGATTTGAATTTTTGAAAAGAGTATATAAACAAGATATATTTCACATTTGGGGTAACTTTCTTGGCATAACCACCCAAACCAAAGTGGAAAGTACCAAAAGGCCTTTTAGTGGTTTTTCTGACTAAGAGGTCACAGTCTTCCTTCTGCAAGTCCAAACTGGGAAGCCAGGAAAAACAATTGTTAAGTTTCTACTAAGATCTTTGATTGGTGCCCTTTGTTCATTGTTAATTGGTTCAGGTTTGGATTTCTGTAATCTAAAATTTGACCATGTATTCTAATGGCCTGGGAAGAGTAAGCAAGCAAGTGACTAAAGAAATAGGGAAGGGAGGAGGGAGGAGGGTGGGGAGAGAGGAAGGAAATAAGGAAGGAGGAAGGGAAGAAGGAAATAGGAAGGAAGGAAGGGAGAGGAGGAAGGAAGGAAATAGGAGGGAGGGAGGGAGGAATGAAGAAGGAAGGAAAGAAAGAATATAAATAATGAAGAATGGGCCCTTCATCATAAAATGCTGCCAATAAAGGGAAGTGGGATAGGGCAACATGGTTAATCCCAACTTTTCATGCAAACTTAAGCTCACATTTTCTCCCGTGTTATTTATATGGTTCCATCAACTTTACTGAATTGCTTCAGTTTGGGTTGATAATCAATCTTTCAGATTTAGATTTTTTAAAAAGCCTCTTACTGGAGGGAAGTAGGTTCCTTTGATGCTGGAGGAGCTGCTGGAAGACGCCCCAGTGACGTGAGCTCGATCATACGGTGGGCCGCTGCTTCCTGCCATGATGCTAAGTGAACTGATCACAGATTTACCACGGGACATTCCTAAAGAAAACCAAGGGAATTCAGTTAAAGACTTAAGAGGAAAAGATATGTAGTTAAGCATCACGTCCAACCTAATTTAACAGGTGTCCTTTTACTTTATGATCACAATGACCCAGAGGCCATTCTGAAGATGGATTTCCCAGGAACAATAGAGGCATTCTGGGGAAGGAGACAACTCAAGACCACAAAAAGATGTGACTGAAGAATCTGTTTGCCCTCCCTCTAAACTTACACACTAAAGAAGAGATGCAATTATACTTTTGCCTTCCCAAATGCAAGTCGCAAATCTGTACCCTTTTTACAAGATTCCCAGCCACGTTGGACATTTTCTTAACAAGCAAAACGCCTGTTTGATTTCTCCACATTCTCCAAAATGATTTTGATTTAATTTCCTTTCCAATTAACCAAGGTAGCCCTGGCATTATGATTATCAGGGTTATATTACGGCTCTGTAGCCTATGGTTGTGGTTGGTCCCTTTTGCTAGGAGATTGCCTAGCTCTTTTCTTCGGTCCAATATTTCATTTCCACCTGAAACCAGGGTGGACACAGTTGGATCGGCCTTCCCTCCATTCCAGAGATTGATGGACAGATAACCCCCTGAGCAATTTTAGTCACTGTTTACAATTTTGCATATTGCTTGAAGAATGATGGTGAAAAACGTAGAATAAATTCTTACAGCTATGGCAGTGGTATCAATGGCCATAATAAATTCTCAACAAAAATGAAAATGGCTGGAATAGGTGTACATTATCTGTGCAAAAATATGGCAAATAACCAGCTGCTCCTTGCACTGCTACTCCTCCCAGGTAGATTTTGGACATCTTTTGATGCACACCCACAAGGTAGTCCTCAACTTATGACCGGTCACTTAGCAATGGAAGCTACAACAGATCCCCCCAAGGTACTTATGACCATTCTGATTCGAAGTTCCAATGGCTAGTTCACACCCCGCCCTTTGTGGACAGTGACTTTGCTTAACGACTGATGTGTTTGCTTAATAACCATCACAAAAAATGTTGTAAATTGAGTTGTTGCATGTGTGTGTCTCAACTAATGACTGTCATGACATAGAACAGAAATGCCAGGCTCTATTATTGTTGTAAGTGGAGGTCTGTATGTCAAACCACTCTAAAAGAGTGTTAGTTTAGTTTAGTTTTAGTTTTTTTTAACAGGAAAAAGATAAGTGGAGAAAGGCAGGATAAAGATTAATAAAAGGATGCATCATATGAAGTTATCAGGAGTCTGGCTCAACTCAAGCATTGCAAGATGTTTGAAATATTTATTTGCTCTATGATTTCCTGGGTGAGTTGTCGCATCATTGCTTTCCTGGTGTAGTATCTGTGCACCAGTTTGCCAAGTCTACTTTAAAGCACCTACTATTGTTTTCTGAATCATTTTCCAAGCAGTGAAAAAGCTTGTTAAAAAAACCTGGCTGAGTCATGTCAGCAAATGGTTCACGGGCCTATCTATCGAGGAAGAAGAGAGGAAGTATAAATCTGACCTGGAAGAGATCCGGAAAGGGAGCTTGGGTGAGGCACATAACCCAGAGGCACAGAAGACGGTCCGTGGACAACGTAGTCATTGGTCATTGTTTCTCCATCTCCTTTCATGCGTGGGCACAGCACTCTCTGACAAACGAAGTACATAGCACCAACGACAAAAACCGTAAGGATCACACCTATGATGGAGCCAATTGTATTGGTGGTTGGTGGGGCTGGTTCTTCGGTTGTGTCTAAAAGGAAGGAGAAAAATCAGACTTAAGACAAGATCACAGCTCTGTAAAACTTCTTTATTCCTTAATACCAACAGCACCTACTTATATACTGCTTTACAGCCCTCTCTAAGTGGTTTACAGAGTCAATTGCCCCTCAACAATCTAGGTCCTCATTTTACCGACCTCGGAAGAAAGGAAGGCTGAGTCTACCTTGAGCCTGGTGAGATTCAAACTGCCAAATTGCAGGCAGCCAGCAGTCAGCAGAAGTAGCCTGCAGTACTGCACTCTAACCACTGTGCCACATAATGTCTTATGACTATGTATATTTACCCATTAGTATGGCTGTTTAACTTATTATCCTTTTCATCTTTTCTACCATCTTCTCTAATGGGCTTCATTAGTATGATTGTTATTATTCTGTCATTTTTATGTACACTGACAGCTTATGTACCAGAGAAAAAATAAAGTATAGTATAGCACAGGGGTCTCCAACCTTGGCTCCTGGAAGCCTGGCGGACTTCAACTCCCAGAGTTCCACAGCCAGCAAAGCTGGCTGTGGAATTCTGGGAGTTGAAGTCCACCAGGCTTCCAGGAGCCAAGGTTGGAGACCCCTGGTATAGCACAACACAGTATTAGCATAGTATTAGTTTAGTAGTATTAGTATAGTATAGTGTTAGTACAGTATAGTATGGTATGCATAGCATGATATTAGTATTAATGTTAGTATAGTATTACTCTATTCTGTCCTGTCCTGTCCTATTCATGGTGGCGCAGTGGTTAGAATGCAGGCTAACTCTGCCCACAGCTTGGAGTTTGATCTTGACCGGCTCAAGGTTGACTCAGCCTTCCATTCTTCCGAGGTGGGTAAAATGAGGATCCAAATTGTTGGGGGCAACAGGCTGACTCTATAAACTGCTTAGAGAGGGCTTGTAAGGCACTGTGAAGCTGCATGTAAGTGCTATTGCTATCCTATCCTATCCTATCATTTCTATTTCTATTCTAATGTGTTCTAAAATCTGCCCAATTAGAATAGAATAGAATAGAATAGAATAGAATAGAATAGAATAGAATAAAACAGAATAGAATAGAACAGAATAGAATTCTTTATTGGCCAAGTGAGATTGGACACACAAGGAATCTGTCTGGGTGCAAATGCTCTCAATATACATAAAAGAAAAGATACATTTGTCAAGAGTCAAGAATCATAAGGTACAACACTTAATGATAGTCATAGGGTACAATAAGCAATTAAATCATACTAGGAAACAGTCAATATAGACTGTAATTATAATTATATGGAAAGAGGGAAATATTATGAAATAACTGACCTATTTTACTATATTGATACTTGACAGAAAAACTGAATTTTTGTAAAGCTGAGTATCTTCACACATGAGCAGCCTTCCCCGTGATATACAAATTAAAGCAAAACTACAGAGAACAAATCAAACTGTGGGGTCCTTGGTGCTCTCACTCTCCCTTGGTTATTTTCTTGCAGGTGTGTCATTTCCCAAATTAGGT
The DNA here is from genome assembly GCA_033807585.1 of Hydrophis major. Classification (NCBI taxonomy): domain Eukaryota; kingdom Metazoa; phylum Chordata; class Lepidosauria; order Squamata; family Elapidae; genus Hydrophis; species Hydrophis major. Next base: position 146,946,505 of record CM066331.1, read on the forward strand.
CACATCAACAGTACAAATCAAACCAAACACAACCATGTTTAGTTGCACACAGAAGCAAATTTTATCATTTACTTATTTTTGCATGCTGCTGAATAATTCTGATTCCCTGCAGATTACAACAAAATTAAAGACAATGAAACACAACAAAAAAGAAAAACATATTTGGGTATACTTACAGCAGCCCTGTTCATCTGAATTGTCATTACAATCTAGGTTGTGATCGCATTTCTTGTTTTTCCCAATGCACTGACCACTCGCACACCGGAACTGGTCAGTTAAACAAGGCGCTGGAGGACGGAAAATAAATCCGTCATTAATGGACAAGAAAAATCTTTAAAATGGCAAGTTAGGTGTTCAACAAAAAAAAACATAAGACAACTAACCGCATCAGTGAATGTTTTAGACTGAACAAAAACAACCATTCCTTATCTTGGATCACCTTTATTATTATATATACCTTATTTTAAATTTTGCAGCTTGTTCTTTATGGTAAAATTTTCCCAGGGAAGTGTATAATGAAAGGTACACTTTCAAAGCCATGATCTGGAGAAACTAAACATGTAAACTAGATTAACAAAGAATTTCAAAAGGGGCGGATGGCTTATTCAGAGTGAAATTGGGCCTCACAGTAAGTTACACTGCTTAGGCTAACACCAGCATTGCAAACAATGCCGTAATTGCATTGCCAAGGAACAAAAAATAAAAATAAAAATGGAGTTGCTGGCCACAAATGCACAACAACTCCCCTCAGTGGACAAAACTGCCAACTACAACTAATCCTTAACTTACAACCATAATTGAACCCTGCAATTACAGATAGCCCTCAACTTACAACAGTTCACTTAGTGGCCGTTCCAAGTTACAACAGCATTGAAAAAAGTGATTTATGACCATTTTTCCCAATTACGACTGTTGTAGCATCCCCATGGTCACGTGATTTATATTTGGATGCTCGACAACTGACTCACATTAATGACGGTTGCAGTACCCCAGAGTCATGCGATCCCCTTTTGCGACCTTCTGACAAGCAAAGTCAAAGGGGAAAGCCAGATTCACTTAACAACTGTGTTACCCATTTAACGCTCCTGTGATCCACTTTACAACTGTGGCAAAAAAGCTGGGGGCAAAACTGACTTAACGGCTGTCTTGCTTAGCCATGGGAATTTTGGTCTCAGCTGTGGTCGAAAGTTGTAACAATTCCTACTTTGCTCAAGAACGTGGAATACCTTCACATTTCTTTTCGTCGGAGTTATCCTGACAATTTGGTTCTCCGTTGCATAGCAGGGCGGCATCAATACACTGCCCGCTCTCACACTGGAACTGAGAATCGGAGCACAAGGGGCAGTTCTTCTCATCACTGGCATCTTCACACTCCGTGAACCCATCACAACGCCAGGCCACAGGGATGCAGTCAATCTCTCCTGTGTAACAGGTGAACTGCTGCGGGGAGCAAGTTGGAGGCTCTGACGGGGAGAGGAGGGGGGGGGTGAGAAATAACCCTCTACTTTCAGATGCAACCAAAAGAATAAGCGAAGTAGCTGTCTGAATACAGTGAAAAAGTATCTCTGCGCAAACTGGAGTTACATACCTGGAAAACTGGGATTTGCTTGAAACATGCACTGATTGAACTCTCTCTGCCCATGATCAATGACTCTAGGAGCCATAGTTGTACATCAACGTACAATAGCAAGAGCGCTTAGACTTATATACCACTTCACGGTGCTTTACAGCCCTCTCTAAGCAGTTATTGTCAGCCTATTGCCCCCAACAATCTGAGTCCTCGTTTTACCCATCTTGGAAGGATGGAAGGCTGAGTCAAAGCAATATGCTGACTCTGTAAACCGCTTAGAGAAGGCTGTAAGGCATTGTGAAGCGGTATATAAATCTCAAGTGTTATTGCTATTAACATATGGCATTGTTACAGTAGCCAGGAGACCACAATGCTATTACATAGTAGTAGTTGGGCTTGCTAAGGGTACCAGCCCTATTATAGGACATGCTTGTGCACTTCCCAAAGGGTGCCACAGGAAGGTGAGACAAGTGGCTCTTCCTGCAGCATCACCCAAGGCTTCCAACCCTTTGCAGAGCTGCCTTGCAAGTGGGAAGGTTCAGAGCTGCCAGGTATTTGCCTGCCCACACAGAGCACCAGCTCCATCTCCTCACTGAAGTGGTACTCATATATCAACTTGCACAGAAGATGTTTTCGAATTGTTAGTTGGACAGAAACTAACCACTCGCACACCGGAGAGTTGACAGGAGCTCCTCCTGCCACACAGTGCTTGGGCTCGAACCACTGGTGCTGAGACCATCTCCAGCATCATTAAGCCACAGAGCCACTGCACCTCTTTCTACCTAAATCAAGACTACCTTAAAAAAAAAAAAAAGTCTTACCTCCGCAGGAAAGTTCATCTTCAAGCAGGACTAGATGCATGGGACAGGAGCAACGTGTAGTTCCATCACTTTTTATAACGCAGATATGAGAACAGCCACCATTATCTTGGGAACAGGGGTGCTGTCCTGAAAGAGCATTCACAGATGGTATTTTATATCTCAACCACCTGTTTGCTTGGGCTTTTTTTATTATATACTGTCATGACATGGGGCATGACACAAAAATAACAGTCACAAAAGTAGAATAAATTCCCTTTAATGCCTCCAACTTGGGTCTCAATGTCCAATTATCCTCGACATGATATCAAACTCTTCCAACAAACAGTCTATGAAGAAAGTAAATGCAGTCCGAACCAAAAGTAAAAATTATTAGAAATAAAAAACCCCAACACAATCCACACTGGAGTCATTAACACAGCAAGCCAGGATAATAAATGCAGACTTCCACAAGATAATGCAGCAGCCACAGTTGGGAAGACAACAAAACCTAGACAAGCCTCGACCAAGATAAAGCAAGTTTTGCTTCCAGCAAAGAGCTATTTAAAATGCCCCACTTACATCCTGTTCTTCCAGGTAAAACTAATGAAAGGGATCAGGGCCTTTTCCTCTCCCAAAAGACACGTTGCTCCCTTCCCCGTTCCTCTCTGCATGCCCCTAGGATAAAGAGGGGGTGGCCCTGGGTCTTCCTCTGAAAGCCCAGTCAGACTGTGCCCTTCCCTTGTTTCTTCCACAGCCACCGGAGCCACACTCCCATTCCCTGTCAGCTCCTCAATCTCCCACTCAGAGTCAGACTCCAACAAGGGCATGACATATATTATGGATTTCAGACTGCCTCCTAGGAAACCAAGAGTGGCTCAAAATCTTCACGAAGAGCAGCTCTCCAGTATCAATAATTCTTTGGAAAAGTACAAAATAGTTTAAGCAACATAAAGGCAAACTTTAGCACCAAAACTTCTTTTCAATATCTCAGAATGCAAATGCGAAGCTATCTCTGCATGATGACATTTCTGGGATGTTCTAAAGTCAGTATAGTATCCCAACATGTGTAAGATGGCCATCTTGTCAAACTTAACTGATGCACTTTCCTTCCAAAGAAAGTTAAACAATAAGAAATAAGCTGCAAATCTAAAATCCCTGGGGGGAAATAAGCTGCAAAATCTAACCTTTTCCTGGGGCAAAAATTCTTTCTAGCAATGCCTATCATTCTGATGCAGCCAAAAGCAGATGTTACTAGGCTGATGCCAAAATTTCATATGGGAAGGAACAAATCACCATGGTTTTAGAACGTTAAAAAACATTAACTACAATCTAAAAAACTGAAACATGTGAAGTCTCTATGCTGTGAAAAAGCAGAAGTGCTATAGTATCCTAGCCAGGCCATTATGAGAATAGGTGTAAAGAAAGAGCTGCTTTCTCCAGGTATCTCAGGTACCTGCTCATCTGAGAAATATATTATTTTGCATGGGATCTACTGTAAATGGAACTCTTCTAATTAAACATCAGGAGCTTTTAGACCAGTATTTCTCAAACTTGGTAAATAGGAGATGTGTAATCTTCACTCTCAGAATTCTCCAGCTGATAAATTATAGGGAAATTGTTTTGAGAGAGATAGCATGCAAGTTCTTCTTCAATGTGGTGAAACACTTACGGTATTCCTGCATGTTGAGTTCTTTTACAGCATGGATGTCGCTCAGCTGAGCAATTCGAGCCTGAACCTTTGTACGTCCCTCTTGGCGAGTCACGTCAATTTTCTCAATCATCTGTTGATGACGATCAATCCAGTAAAGCCATTTTTCAAATACGGTCAGGCCTATAGGCTGCAGTATGTTGGAATCTTCTAGTACTATCCGGTTTGCACCTTTGAAATGGGGGGGGAAAGGGGGAAACTGAACCAAAACAAAATGTTTCTAACTTCACATATGCTGAGACTGTCTCTTAATGTGAGATGACTAAGCCATCATGCTGAATGAGCTCAATAAAATGCACAACAGCTGTAAACAAATTTCATACGCTTCAAGTTTATGTTTGGAAATAAAAGGGACCAAAAGATTTGTCTCCTACTCTAATAATACAACATCTCCTAAGCTGATTGCCAGAAGTTTCAACATAAAGACAATATAATTTGCATAACAGATATTAAATTGATGGGGCATCCAGTCACAAGATTTTGACTTTAAAAGTGGACTACCCAGATCTAGTACAACAACAACATCAATATCAGCAACAAATAAAAGTTCCTGATTTAAGTTGATTAGCATGCATTTCAACAGAAAGTGAAAGGTAAGTATATTTAACATGTATCTAAAATTGATCTGAATGGAACCACACCTGTTCTAAGACATGATAACATCCCTGGGGGGAAGGGGATAATCTTCCTAGCAAGGCCTATCATTCTGATGAAGCCGAAAGCAGATGTTGCAAGGCTGATGCCTAATCTCATATGGAAAGAGGAAAACCCTGCCTCCAGGAAATAGGGTTTTAGAACATTACAAATCACAATGTTATCAACTGAGCTTAACATTACAATCTAAAAAACTGAAACAGGGAAAGTCTCTATGAAATGCTAGAGTGTCCTAGCCAGGCCATTATAAGAATATGTGGGGGAAAAAAGTCTGCTTTCTCCAGGTATCTCACCTGCTAATCTGAGGAATACTTGCTACTACCCTGTTTCCCCGAAAATATGACCTATCCTGAAAGTAAGCCCCTAGCTTGATTTTTACACGTGTGCCCAATATAGGCCCTACCCCCAAAATGAGCCCTAATTAAGATCCTGCTCACTCCAGAGTGGACAGGTAATAAGACAGACCCTTATTTTGGGGGAAACACTGAATCAATACCTGTTCTTCCTCAGAAGATCTTCCCCAAAAGATTCTCCCTCCAAACTCCAGGGATTTTATTCTATAGTATCTTCTATTCTGGGTGGAATTGGGGCATTTGAAGAATCACTGGGGTCACTCCTAATTCAGAAGTTTGTACTGGTTTGTAAACCTGACTCATCGTCCTTGACAGGGATTGGTGAAAGCGGAGGTTTTATTTTTTTAAAGGAAAATCAGTGGTTCCAGCTTACCCACCAATATAGCAATAATACTCTCTAAATCTCATCCAACCAAACCACAAGAAGTAATTTTCTAACCACAGAATAGGTCTTCCAGAAACCCCAATTATGACTCGCCAATGTGTTCTATCATACAGAAAGAGAAGGGGAAAAAAGAGCAAGAGCCTTAGTAAAAATGCTCTTGTGGTTTATCGTAAATCACTATCTGTAAGGAAAGCAGAGGTGGCAATACAGATAGTCTTTGACTTACAACATTTCACTTAGTGACCACTCAAAGTTACAGCGGCACTGAAAACAGTGACGTATGACCATTTTTCACACTTACAACCTTTGTAGAGTCCCCATGATCAAAATTCATATGCATGGCAACTGATTCAGACTTATGGCCGTTTCCCAAGGTTATGTCATCACCTTTTGACAAGCAAAACAATGGTGAAGCTAGATTCACTTAACAACCATGTTACCAGCTTATCAACTGCAGAGATTCCCTTAACAACTGTGGTAAGAATGGTTGTAAAATGAGGCAAAGTTCACTTAACTAATGTTTCATTTAACAACATAAATTTTGGGCTCAATTGTGGTGAGAGAGAACAATGCTGGGCTGTATTAGATCTAGTGCCATGCATTTGGGTTCTTAGATTAGCACAGTAAAACCATGGCATATTCTGGAAAGTGCTGCATTGCAAGCCAAAGTATAAAAGGAATGTGGTTAGAGCACAACTTTTGTAACAAGCCGTTTTAGTTTAGTTTAGTTTACTTTATTGTCATTGCACCTTGAACAGTGAAATCAAACACCATCTTCAGTGCATCATGATCATGACCTTGAAAATAAACACAGACACACATCCTTCACCCTTCACACATTGAACCGGAACCCCCTGACACCACACCAACACATACAGCAGAATTCAAAAGAGCTACTGTCCTGGGATAGAAGCTGTTTTTCAGCCTATTTGTCCTTGTTTTTATTATTCTGTACTGTCTGCCAGAGGGTAATAGTTCAAAAAAAAGGGGTGCCCAGGATGAGATGGATCTTTGAGAATGTTTTGAACTTCCTTAAGGCAGCGGGAGCTCTTCCAAAGAGGGGAGAGGGCAACCAATGATCTTCTGGGCAATGACATTAACCCTCTGGAGTGCTTTCCTATCTGCCACTGTGCAATTGGCAAACCATACAGAGGTGCCAGTAAGTTAAAATGCTCTCTATGGTGCAGCGGTAGAAGGTCACCAGCAGTGTTTTCATTCAGTTGTTGTTTTCTGAGAGGTCTCAGGTAATATAATCTCTGCTAATTTTTGCAACACAGTTTGATTTTCAAAAGGAAGGTATGAAGAAGGCTATTCATTAGGGATGAACTGAAATTAAAAAAACCTTTATCTTACCAGAAAGATCGCTGCTCTCGATTCTCCGCAGATCAGAGTCTGCCCAGAATAACTTCCCCAAGTTGCTATCAATGGCCAAAGCAACGGGTTTACTCAGACCACTGGAAAAGAGGACCTCCCGTTCAGTTCCGTCTAACGCTGCCCTCTCAATCTTAGGGGGAGATCTTTCTTGGAGATTGGTGAAATACATGTACCTGCAAAACGAAAGACAATCAAGTTATTTCACGCGTGGTCTTTGTTTCCTGTCCCCCCCACTGAATAAGCAGACTGGATATTGTTGGACTGCTTGTGGATCCAGGTAGGAGAACATTAACTAAAAAGGACATAAGAGGTGGTAGCAAACAGCTGGTTTTGAAATAATTAAATGTGGGTAGGAGGCTATAAGAAAATCAGACGCTCAAGGTTGAATAAAGGTTCTGGAAAAAGACAATTCCACACTATTGCCAAAGAAGTGGCTTGGAGTTACATGGAATTCAACTTTTTATGTTATTTAAAACTAATTAAAAACACAACCAAGAAAGTTTGCATCCAATTTTCCAAAGTTTTGATGGATCAGGGTTACTTAGGGTTCATAGTCTGAAATGCAGATAATCTTATGTCAATTTTTTTAAAAAAATAATTGTATTGTTGTATTTGAAAATAAACAGAAAAGCTGCATGTTAAAAAGCAGTTAATATCTTAATCTGTTAATTATGACTGCACACATAATTTTAAGCTCTCATTAACGAAGTACAGTACATTAACTAGAGCTTAAAACGCCACCAACTGTTCTGGATTTTCTCCCCCTTCACTTTCTAGCAGGAAGAATATTTAAATTTTTAAAATATTCTGTAGTTTACAAAAATGTGAGACTAAATAGTTCCTAAACATTTTATTTTATCCTTCTGCTTCTATAAAGATTAGGAAGCTGCTTGATTTATGGAGGATTCTCCTACTCATTTATTTTATCTGTATTGCACACACTATTTACAAAATTCTGCTACATAATCCTTTAGTTTCATAGATGAAGACATCATTAAAATTCTTAAGATGTTATAAAACAATTTCACATTTCTGTACTGATTTATTATTACAATTATGTGCGCTCTTTATTACAAATATTGCACCACTGATTTTAACTTGTTTATTCCATGTTTTCCTGGACCTATTTTTATTTTGTGTAATATAGTTTAAATCAGGGGTGTCAAACTCAAGATCCACGGGGTACTAAAATCCGTCCCACGGGGTTGGCCTGGAAATATCAAGGGACCAGCCCGCGGTGACTCTGGTGGCTAAAACAGCCTGCATGTGCCCCCCTGCGCCTCGTTTTCACCCTCTATGGCCTCCTGTGGCACTCTGCCGACCGAAACCAGGCTGAAAACTGAGCCCAAAACTGTCCGAAAACCAGGCCCAAAATTAGCCATGCGCCGCTGGCCCGCAGAGGAGAACAACAGTGCTGATCTGGCCCTCAAAGAAATCCAGTTTGACACCCTGGTTTAAATCAAGTGTTTTTCGAACTTAGCAACTTTAAGATGTGTGGACTTCAAGTCCCAGAATTTCCCAGCCAGCATGTTGAGGGAATGGAACTGTTAAGGAATTGAGGAAAGTAATAAAAAAATATTCCCACTCTTGTAAGTTTGATAAATTTGAAAAGGCATATAAAAAAACTTTTTTTTTTGGTTCATAATTTTCCCTTTTTTCTCTCATGGCTTCCTAAACGCTGGTGCTTCTTGAAGTTTCTAGAAATCAAAAGTGAAAGTAAAAAAAATTGTACCAATTCCTAGAGTTGTTCCTTGCTTTTCCTCATGATTTACATACCCGAACTAAAATATGCGCAACCATTAAAGGCATTTCATTCATTTAGATAACGCACATTTTAGAATGTGAGTGTTAGCGCCTCAGAATTTATATTGTGATATTGATTTTCTTTAACACATTCAAACATAAATCGGTTGACATGGCACAGCAGAAAACAAGACCAGGAGAAAAGTTAAAACCAAGAGATAAAAGGAGCTGGAATGTCTATAAACATTTCCCATCCTGCAACCTGCTTACCCCTTCTCTGGATTCACAACAATAGCTCTGGGCCGATCCTGTTCATTTTTCAACACCACACCCATCAACCGTCCATCCAGGCGTGTGACGTTGATTACGTTTGTGGCTTCACAAGTCCAGTAAATGTAACGGCTGTAAATATCAATACTCAGATCATATGGCTGGATATCTGGATTTTGGTTGGGGACAGGACTCATCACAATAGTAGAACTCTGGAATGAAGGTGCAAGATACAAGATGCTTCAAGGACTCCATCAGAAACAAACTGGAACTTGACACAGACCTACTTAGTTTATTACAGAAATTATAATAAATTATAAACAAATTATAGAATAATAAATTATATAATTAATTATAAACATATTATAGAACTCTGCCATTCTCCCAACCTGGTATTCCTCCTTCCCCCAAAAAATATTTTAGACAGTTCCACCAGCTAGCATACACAATGATCAGTAGTGGTAAAGGACAATAAAGTTTGTTATTGTTCGTTCTTTTTCACTGAAGAAGAGATAGTAAGAATGATAGCAGCATAAATGGTGAAAAAAAGAATCAAATTCAACTTTCCCTGTTAAGCAAATATTGACAAACTCTACAATTAACTGTATAAAAATACTTTATGTGATACATACTTTTTATATTAAAAAAAATATCTCTAGAACTGTGAACACTACATTAGACTGGTTTGATGTTTTTATCATTGTTTTTATAAGCTACCAAAGGTTATGGAATTTAAGATTATTGCCATGTGTATAAATCTTATAAATAATACGTAAATAAATCTCATTAGGTTTGTGTCATTTTTTGGGCTACCCTCCACAAATGGGAGGATTTGTGAATCTTGCTATTCTGATAAAACATCAAATACTCAAAAGAGAGATACACTCAAAAGAAGATAAATTTTAAAAGTCGTGTTTCACTGGCATCACAGGCTGGTCCTTTGCTGTTTCCATGACAGCCTTGTGGGCCTGATCTAAGCACCCTGCTGGCCAGATCCAACCCACGGGTTTTGAGCTTGACCCCCCCTGGACTAGGGGTGTTAACTGTGTTCCAATATTTGAGGGGTTGCCACAAAGAAGACAGGGATTGACCTATTCTCTGAAGCATTTGAGTGCAGAGTAAGAAGCAATGGAAAGAAGCTAATCACAGACAAAACCAACCTAGAACTATGGAGAAATTTCCTGACAGAACAATTAACCAGTGGAATGGCTTGCCTATGGTACTTGTGGGTGCTCCAACACTGGAGGCTTTTAAGAAGAGATCAGATAGCCATTTTTCTGAAATAGTATAAAATCTCTTGCTTGAACAGGAAGTTGGACTAGAAGACCTCCAAGGTCCCTTCCAACTCTGTTTTTTTTTTTGTTAATTGTCTTGAAAAAGCATGTCTTTTTAACTCAGTTCATCTCTGGCCCTTTCAGTATCAAAAATTTGAATGTGTCTATTAAGATCTCATGGTTTAAAAATTAAGAAACTGGCCTAATCCCATGTCTACGAAGATAGAGAATTATTGATATATACGACACATTTAAACAAAGACCTTTTGAATATTGCATTTGGTGAGGTGCTTTATTCATGTATCTTTAATACATTCATACTGTAAAATTAAGGTCTAATTAAATTCAACGCTGAATTTGCCCTCCTCTACCCAAAATTAAGATATTTCTATTTTTCCGTTGATTTCCATCTATCAGTTTAATAACCAGCATATTCTACTGCACAAGCAACAGCATTTATAAAGTGTTTCAAACATTAAATACGGTAAGACAAGAATTGTTTTGCCTCTTGTCTCTCTTTGAAAACTGAACAGCCCTCATTTAGGTACCTGACTGCCATCCTCTTGTGACCTTCTGATAATGTTTTGACGAGAGTCAATCCAGTAAAGCTGCTTCTCCAGTGGATCATAGTCGATTGCCCGAACATTTCTGAGGCTGTGTATTGGAAGGATGATCTCTGGACTCTTCAACCCATCAATTACCATACGATTGATTGCATTCTTTTGGCTGAAGAGCAAGAAACTTGTAGGGGCTTACAGAGAAATGCAAACACAGAAGGGAAAAGTGTAAGTTAGGCTGAAGATGTTAAGATCAAAACTCTGAAAATATTCCAGTGTCCCACTGAATGAAAAGATAGCAGCAATTAAAGGAAAAGCCTTCCTTTGTAGAAAAAATTGAGCCCAAATAGAAAGATTGGAGAAAGGAAGGTGCTATTCAAAGGGAAGTTTGTTTAGGGTGATGAGTAGAGAAATTGTAACACCATCTTTAAAAATATAAAATACTTTTTAGCCACATAGGTTAAAATATCCAAATCTGGTTTGCAAATCTAGTTAATAATGTTCCCAGGCAATATTGTTAAAAATAGCAATTAATGGGTAACCAATGCACCTCTAAGAAGTGTGGGGGAAAAATCATAATCCTACAGGTGCGCCTCTCAAAAATTTTCCATCTTCTGTAGCCTCTCCGGATTTGAAAAAAAGATGCCAAAACTTTGTGATTAGGAATAAAAAAATAGCCTTGGTTCAATTCAACAATCTTATCTAAGTATCAGCATAAAAAACACTGGCCTCAGTTTATGGCAAGTGAACCTTTAGGAATGCAAATTAACACCCCCGTCTGTGTTTCTGGCTTACCACTACATGTTCTGTTGTCGGGGTTCAAGGAGTAATGAGCAGGACATCCACAGACAAAGCCACCTACAGGCACGGCCAGGCAGAGGTGGGAGCAGTGCCCGTTGCTGGAAGCGCATTCATTCCAGCCAGCTTGCCGGGATGAATGGAAGACGAGAATGTCCATCACATAATCCAGGTGGTTTTGGATGATGGTCCGATTCTGTCCGCTGGTCTTGTTGGCTCGTTCAATGCTACGTCGGCTCCAGTCTGTCCAGTAGATGTAATCTTGGTATTGAGTCAGGCCAAAGGGATGCGGTAAATCATCGGCTATAACATCACGGTCAAGGCCTGGATTTGGGGAAGGGGATGAAATGAAATGAAAGAAAGGTGGAAGATCACTAGAGGTATCACCTCTGCAGCCTATCACTAACACCCTAAGAAATTAGCTACAGGTAGTCCTTGACTTATAACAGTTCATTTAGTGACTGTTCAAAGTTACAATGGCAATGAAAAAAGCGACTTATGACCATTTTTCATACTTGCGACCTTTGTAGTATTCTCCATGATCATGGGATCAAAATCCAGACACTTGGCAACTGGTTCACATTTATGACCACTGCTGTGTCCCAAGGTCATGTGATCCCCTTTTGTGACCATCTGACAAGCAATGGGGACATGATTCACTTAACAACCGGGTTACTCATTTATTAACTGCAGTGATTCACTTAAAAACTGTGGCCAAGAAAGGTGAAAACTCACTTCACAATTGTCTCATTTAACAACAGAAATTTGGGGCTCAATTGTGGTCATAAGTTGAGGACTTCCTACCCTTGACTTACGACTGGTTGTCTAGCAACTGTTTGAAGTTACAAATGGTTACCCTCCCCAGAATGTTATTTATGCCCTGGTTCTGAAATTCCAGTGGTTGTCCCCCTTCCCCGTGGTCATGTGATCAAACATTGGGCACTTACAATTGGCCCCAATTTATGACAATTTAGAGCGTTCCATGGTCACATGACTCAACTTATGACTTTTTGCTGAAAATGACTCATAATTAGCAATAGGATTGCTCAACTGATGCAACTGTAAAATTGGGGCAGTCGTGTGGGTGACCTGCTTTTCCCCATCACAATTTACAACTGAAGAGGGGAAGCTCTATTAAGACCGTAAGTCGAGGACTACCTGTGTGTTGCCATGAATGCCCTGCTTCACACGCATTGCTCATCCCTCACGTACAAAGTAGAATCTGTATCACTTGGAGTATTATGAAGCTTGTAAATAAAATACAAAATGGCCCAAACTGTTGCAACTTATCAAAGAAACAAACAATGTGTACAATATTAAGAGCCATGGTGGCCTAGTGGTTAGAATGCAGTACTGCAGGCTAAGTCACTGCTCAATTCAAGTTCAATCCTGACTGGCTCAAGGTTGGCTCAGTCTTCCATCCTTCCAAGGTTGGTAAAATGAGGACCCAGATTATTGGGGGCAACAGGCTGACCCTGTAAACTGCTTAGAGAGGGCTGTAAAAGCACTGTGAAGTGGTATATAAGTCTAAGTGCTATTGCTATGTGTATAATATTCCACTGCTGGAATACAGGTGCAGGAAAAATGTTATTTTTTGAATCATAAGTATAAAAGCCTGTTTCTCTTCTTCAGAAAAGAAGTCTAAAGCTTAGGCTGTCTGGCTCAGGTAGCAGCATCATGTCAAGTCTTGGTGGTATCTGAAAAACACTGCTTCCCTTTCACCAGGTGGTCATTAAGAAATTTATTCAAGGGTGAAGGACACATCTTGGCAATAGTACTGAAATGGTTTGGCACTGCTTTCCTTTGAGATACTTTTTGAACTTCCAAGCCCTGAAGAGTTCCTTGCGGGCTCCCATCCAAGTCTTACTCAGGCCTAATTTTCCCTATCTTTTGGCCATCATCTGTAAAATGTCTTATTTAGCTAGTGCCAAAAAGAGATTAAGCTGACAACCAGTGTGCCTGCAGGGAGAAGGAATTTCTTAAATGGGGCCCCATAAGGCCTCGCTCGTTCTGAAGAGTTCAGACATTGGAGTATGGAGAGTGTCTTCTTGAGAATATCGTGGCCCCAAACTGTTTTTAAATTTAATTCAATGTAATTTTTTGACACTGTTCAGAGTCCAGTACGTGTCTGAAAAAAGATTAGCTTAAGCTACATTTCCATTATCTTTCAGGAATCATAATCGCAAAATGGGACATTTTTTTCTGATGATAATAGTTTCATTTCCCACTTCTGGAAGACAGTTTGCAAGGGTTCCATTTGAATCTGCTTTTATTTTGTGGTGTTAATGTGTGCATTTTGCTCCATATCCAAACAGCGCTAAAACATCAATGGATATAATTTAACTTGCAGAAGATAGTTCTTGATGAATTGACTGTGTCATAAATCAATGTCTAGAACTTTGCATAGTTGGTATCAAATATTTTTTTCACCTTTTCGCCTTTCTACTAATTTTGAGGTAAAAGGTAAAGGTTCCCCTTGCACATACGATTTGCTAGTCTTTTCTGACTCTAGAGGGCGGTGCTCATCTCCGTTACAAAGCTGAAGAGCCAGCACTGTCGAAGACGTCTCCATGGCCATGTGGCTGGCATGACTAAACGCCCAAGGCACACAGAACGCTGTTCCCTTCCCACCAAAGGGGCCCCTATTTTTCTACTTGCATTTTTACCTGCTTTCGAACTGCTAGGTTGGCAGAAGCTGGGACAAGTAACAGGAGCTCCCTCCATTACGTGGTGCTAGGGATACGAACCGCCGAACTGCCGACCTTTCTTATTGACAAGCTCAGCATCGTAGCCATTGAGCCACCATGTCTCTTAGTAATTTTGAGGTGTAACTTAGTAATTTTGAGGTGGCTAATACTAAATGAAACGTGAACTACAAGAAGTCATTAAATTGTATGAGGAGCAATGGAAGGCCCCGAGAAGGCTTTGGAGAAGACTGAGAGGGAGATGCAGGAGGAAGCTCCTTCCCAAACGTCAGATAGCGTTTGACTTTGCAGTGGGAAATTCCACTCCAAAAAGTCCTGTCCTGCATATCTTAATTCCAAAGGAAAAATACCCTCCCAGAATCCCTTGTGCCCCACCCCTTATGCAGCTGGCAAGCAGAGTTTTCAATACAGGACTATCCTCCTTGCAATAGAGACACCTGAAGGAGAGAATTCCCCATCATCCAACTGACCTGTGGAAATCACACTATCTACATGACCCACGTTTGTTAAACAGCACACCCACAAACCTGCACGATCCTGGCATAATGAAGACTGTTAGTTGATAATTACGGCCAAGCAAAACTCACCCAGCATATTTGAAGATTCAATCAAATTGGTATCCAAGTCAGTCCAATATAATCTTCTTTTGACGTAATCGATTGTCAGACCATTTGCTCGGCCCACATTTGGCACTAAAGTACTACGTTCACTACCATCCATGGCTGCTCGGTCAATCTTGGGTTTCCCACCCCATTCGGTCCAGTACATAAACCTGAAGGCATAACAAATATTCCATGTTTATTTCATAAAGATGCACAAGCAATCAGAAGTAGAAAATAATTCTGAATGATAAAATTTTTGTTTACAGAAGGGAACTTTAGTACAAGATTATCACTGTATCTTCTCATTTGTGTAAAACTTTGAATTGAATTTTAAACTAATTTGGTGCAATTGCACTGGCTGGCCAATTCAGGGGAGTTTTATGCAGATGTAAATAATAAAATAGCTAAGAAAAACAGGACTAAATGGAATTACCCAATTATAAAATCTAGTGCATTGTTGTATCACAGTTTTTTATCCTTATTTTGATTTATAGATGTATTTCTGCCCAATTTCATAAACTATCTTAAACTGGTGGGTATCTTACAATATCTGATGGAATTTTTTAGGGCTGATTTCTCAGACATCAGGAAATAGATTAAAATTTCAGTTTAGTTGCTAAATACCAAGAATTTGAGCAGCTCACCCTTCAGCAGGATCGAGAGCCAGCGCCCGGGGGCTGTCAAGATCTTTCCAGACTAGAACTTGCCGATGTTGTCCGTCCAATTTTGACACTTCGATACGATTTGTTCCCGTATCTGCCCAGTAAAGATTCTTCCCTAACCAATCCACAGCCATGCCTTCTGGATAATCCAATCCAAACTCAACCACGTGTTCCAGAGCACTTCCGTTCATGAATGCTCTACTGATGGTCTGCAAGGAAGAGAAAGGGTGGGAGGTATGAATATTTATGTGCCTGTGCTACCTTATCAGTATAGTTGAGAAAGGATCCAAACAGACAAAGCTATTTATCAAATAGAGCTTGATCTCTAATAAAACGCAGATGCATTTTTATCCCTCCTCGTTGGAATGATACT
Source organism: Hydrophis major (assembly GCA_033807585.1). Classification (NCBI taxonomy): domain Eukaryota; kingdom Metazoa; phylum Chordata; class Lepidosauria; order Squamata; family Elapidae; genus Hydrophis; species Hydrophis major. The sequence goes on from CM066331.1 coordinate 146,962,333, forward strand.
ACTAACAAGCATGAGAAAACTAAAGGGGCTACACATAGTCCTTGACCTACAATGATTCATTTAGTGACTGTTCAAAGTTACAACGGCACTGAAAAAAAGTGACATACGACCGTTTTTCAGAGTTACAACCTTCATAGCATCCCCATGATCCTGTGATCAAAATTGAGATGCTTGGCAACTGGTTCACACTTATGACCATTGCTTATCCCAAGCTCATGTGATCCACTTTTGTGACTGTTGGGCAAGCAAAGCCAACAGGGAAGCCAGATTCACTTAACAACTGGGTTACTCACTTATCAGTTGCAGTGATTTGCTTAGCCACTGTGGCAAGAAAAGTTGTAAAATGGGACAAAACCTACTGAACAAATGTTTCATTTAACAACGTAATTTTTTGGGGGGACGGGGCTGTGTGTCAATTGTGATCATAAGTCAAGGATTACCTGTACCTTGTTTAGAAGAGGAAAGAGAAGAGAAGACGTATTAACATCTCCAGCATTTGGACTTTATTTATCTGCTACAAGAACAAAGACTTGGGGTCCGGTGAGTCCGGCTTGATAAAATGTTCTTTAATCAATTTTAGTAATACACTAGAGATATGCTAACCATGGTCAAGGTGTGACCACATTACCTTCAACGAGATGTCTGTCCAATATATGCGATTGTCAGTCACATCAAAATCCAGGGCAGAGGCTTCCTTGACTCCTGTTAGTGGAATAGCAACATTATTGTTGTTTGTCTCGAGAGAGATTCGCCTGATATCGGCTCTACGGGAAAAGAGCAGGAAGGCTTCTGGGACAATGCAGGTCTTCATGTCACTCAGGAGCTCCAGGCCGATGGGGCAGGCACAGCGCAATCCTTGGGGCCTATACAAGCAGAGGTGGCTGCAGCCCCCATTGGATTCAGCACAAGGATTTGTACCTAAAGAAAGCAGAAACAAAGCCTTTAGTGTTGCTAAATCTTTATCATTGCTCCATAGCTGTCAGGTCCAAAGAATGGAGTTACTTCTGAACTGTTTATGGCTGTTCGCCCACGGACAGAATCTTGCCTGACTAAAGCAATTACCTGCAATAACTATAGATATGCTTTGTGGAAGGATCTATCCCTGTCCTCTTCTGCCCACCAGACATTCCAAGCTCTGCTGTCTCTTAGCTTCCTGGGAAAGAGTGACTTGCTCCTGCAACTTCAGACTACATTCCATCCTAATAGCTAATACAGCCTGTCAGAAAATGTGACAAAACTGCTTTCTCCAATACAAATATAGGTAGTCCTCAACTTACAACAGTTCGTTTAACAACTGTTCAAAGTTACAATGGCATTGAAAAAAAGTGACTTATGATAGTTTGTCCCAATTATGACCTTTGCAGCATCCCCATGGTCATGTGATCAAAATTCAGATGCTTGGCAACTAGTTCATACTTATGACCATTGCAGCATCCGGGGTCATGTAATTACCTTTTGCAATCAGTAGAGGGTCTCCCCCACCTCCCAATTTTAGATGGTACTGAAAGGGTCTGTATTGAGAATTTTCAAATCCTCATAAATTCCTTATTCTTGTGGTTAGGGTACTTAAAAGTATGTATAAATTCACAAAATGATTTCTTTGGTTTACAGGGGAGGAGTTAGATGTTTAAGACACTCACCCAGGGTCTTGTGGACGTTGGTAGCCTTGAGGCCCATGAGATCAGGTAACTGGTCAATTAGGATCTCCCTTTCTGCTGTCCGCTTATGAACCCGCTCAATACTTCTTCTTTGCCAGTCTGTCCAATAAATATACTCCCCCAGCAGAGTGAAACCAAAGATGTGGGGCAGCTTGTCTTCCACAAGGACTCTTCTGCTGGTTCCATCCGTTTTCATGACCTTCACAAGTACAAACACACACACACACACAAGATGGGTTTGAATACTTTAACTCACCTGCTTGCAACAATGCAGTTCTTGTCAGGCAATGCAGTTCAATAAATCTCAAACTGTAACTCAGAAAATTAATACCGTGTTTCTCCAACAATACGACCTCCACCAATAGGAAGGCCCAGCATGATTTCTAGGCAGGAGGTGAAATTAAGCCCCGCCCCCAAAATTTAGGCCTATTTAAACCATGCGTTTCCCCACCATTTCTCACATCGTTCGTTAGAACTACTCGAGGTGAAGAGAAATGGGGGGAAGGGAAGTGGGGGGAGAACACTTGCCTTTAGGAGCACCATGCAGGTAGCCTAGGCTAGAATACCCTGATCTACTACCAATAGAACATCAGCCGATAGAAGCTCCCCAAAGGCAGGGGTCACCAGCTGCTTTTATCGGCCGGTAGAAGTGACCTCGGGGTGAGTGCCCATGCTCACTCCCTTCACCACGAGGCCGTTTCTATCAGCCGATGGAAGCTCCCCAAAGGCAGGATCACCAATCGCTTCTATCAGCTGGTAGAAGCGGCTGGTGACTCTGCCTTTGGGGAGCTTCCATCGGCCGACAGAAACAGCCTCGTGGTGAGGGGAGCGCACATTAGTTGTCTTTGAATCTACCAGCGGGGCAGGAGAGAAAGCACACGCGTATCTGTGTGTGGATAAAAATTGTGAGATTGCGACGGAGGGAATGGGAGAAAAGGCCTGAGCCCAAATGTGTTCTTGTTTTGCTTTCCTGCCCATTTTCTGATCAATCTCTCCGGGGCAGCTTTTCGCCTAAAATCACCCAGGTCTCCCTTAGCTAAAGGAGAGGGGAGTTCTCCAAAGACCATCCCTAACCTCTGCCATTTGAGAGGACCGAACTCATTGCTTCTCAAAGTTAGACCCGCAAGTTTTTCAAAAGTTCTTCTGAATGCCTCAGACGTCCGATGAAATCCAGAAATGTCTTGTGACTGAACTCAATTAAAAAAGAAAAAGAAAAAAAAGAACCTGCACCTCGTCGCCAAGTCCCTGGTTTTACGGCTCCTCTCTCATCCCGAATTATGCTGAAATAAGGGATTCCAAGGCTGGTGTTGGTTAATTAGTTAATGACGGGCGCTCTTTCAGGCGCTCAGAGAGAGAGAGAGACAGAGACAGAGACAGAGACAGAGAGAGAAAAGGAGGCATCCCTGAAGTTTTCAGACTCCCCCCAACTGTTAGCAGCGCCACCCGTGAGCTGTGGCAAGGTTGCCTCGGATCATGTGCAGAGTGCCCTCGCCGTTCAGCTCCCCCGCCCCATGACTCAAGGTTCATACTGAAATTAGGCCTTTCCAACCAGCCCCTGCAAATATTCGGCCCTCACCAGAACAATAGAAAGGACGGTTTAGCTTCTCCCCGGCCCTTCTTCGCTCCAGCTCCCTCCCACCCTCCTGTGCCGCAGCGACGACCCTTTCACACTCACCCCCCATTTCCCCGCCGCATTCCCACGAGGACCACTCCCGCGTCTCCTTTCAGGAGCCCACCCGATCTCCCTTCTAAGGGTAGCCGAGCTCTGCTGCCTCCTCTTCCCTCCCTGGTGCCCCCCCCACTCCCCAAACCAGCGGTGGCAGCAGGTAAAGGGAGGTCGGCTGCCCTGGGACTTTGGCAGGGTGCCCGGAAAAGGCCTGGCCTGGGGAGGGGAGGGCGGCAGTGGGAACCCCACAGATGCTGAGACCTTCCCTCGCCAGAAGGGCTTGGCTGACCCGGTGCAGGGACGAGGGCTTGCAAGGGTGGTGTGTGTGTGTGTGTGTGTGTGTGTGAGAGAGAGAGAGAGAGAGAGAGAGAGAGAGAGAGAGAGAGAGAGAGAGAGAGAGAGAGAGAGAGAGAGAGAAACTCAGCTTGCTTTCCTTCTGCTAAGTAAGTTTGCAGCCACTCTCCCACATGCACTCCGTTCACCACGAAGCCTTTTCTATCGGCCGATGGAAGCGGCTGGTGACTCTGCCTTTTGGGAGCTTCCATCGGCCGATAGAAACGGCCTCGAGGAGAGTGTGCATGGGGCGCTTCTCTCAGGAGCTCCCTGCGGGCAGCCACGCCTCACCCCAAAGCGGCTGGTGACTTTGCCTTTGGGGAGCTACCATCGGCCGATAGAAACAGCTTCGTGGCGAGGTGAGTGCGCGTGGGTGCTCGGCCTGAGGCTGCTTCTACCAGCCAATAGAAGCAGCTGGTGACTCTACCTTTGGAGAGCTTCCAGTGGCGGCCTCATGGAGAGGTGAGCGCGCATGGGGCACTCTAGGTGGAGGTGCGCGTGGGGGAAGAAATTAAGTCACTCCTGAAAAGACGGCTCCAAAAAAAAAAAAAAAGACCTAGCCTTATTTTATGAGAAACACGGGTATGTGCCTTTCTGCATTAACTTTATCTGCCAAACAATCTTCTTTCATAACATTTCCTGCTACAAATACCATGGCACCTAATTGGAAACTAGTAGGCTTCATATTAGACATGGAGAGGGGGGGGGGCGACCGTGATGGCACAATGGTTAGAATGCAACACTGCAGGCTAACTCATTGCCTGCTGACAGGAGTTCGATCCTGAATAATGGCTCAAGGTTGTCTCAGCCTTCCATTCCTTCAAGGTCGGTAAAATGAGGACCAAGAATGTTGGGGGCAAATATGTTGACTCTGAAAACTGCTTAGAGAGGGCTGTAAAAGCACTGTGAAGCGGTATATAAGTCTAAGTGTTATTGCTTTATAGAAGTCTGACTCAGGATCTCAGTCTTAGGTATTTTCCCCCAACTCTTTCTCCAAGTCAATGGGTTTTTGACATATTCTTTTTCCAGCCTTGAATGTGGGAGACACTTTTTACATATTTATTCAGAAATTCTGTCTGCACTATAAAAAATAAATAGCTTCTCATGGGAAATAGATTTATTTTGGCTATGCTGACTATTGCAAGACATAACAAAGATAAATTACTGATTTCAGAACTTGAGTACTTACTAGAGGGGACTAAAGTGAAGGAAAAGCAGAAGGAGAAAAAAGCACACCAATATTTAATGCTGATTAATACTGGGACTTATAAAGTGACACAAAATGTAATGACAAGAGAAACATTAGCCACTGGTTAACCACTGGTGGCACAGTGGTTAGAATGCAGTATCACAGGCTAACACTGCACACAGCCTAGAGTTCAATCCTGACAGGGTTCAAGGTTGACTCAGCATTCTTATGAGGTCAGTAAAATGAGGGTCCAGATTGTTGGGGGCAATATGCTGACATTGTCAACTTCCCAGAGAGTGATGTATAGCACTATGGGGGGGGGGGGGGGGTTCCTAAGTGCTATTGTTATTAAGAGATCTTTGAAGAATGGGGCCAGAAATCAGCAGCTATAGCATCAATAGTATTAGTAATGATGTCTACTTCAATTTGATAGACTATGTCCAAAAGAAAGTACTAAAAGTGGCACTATAAATTACAGGTCAAGAGAATGATTTGGAAAAGGCCACTTTACTGGATATATAAAAGAACATGTCTGAAGTTTTAAAAATTAAAAGGGAAATACAAATACAAGAGAATGATCTGGAAATGTTTTCTTACTGGATCTACAAAAGAGAAAACACTGTACAATGGGATAAAGAACTGGGGAAAAATCAAATACTATGACAATATTTGATTGAATTCAAGATTAAGACTGTTAGAAGTACAAGGGAGGAATATAAATTTGTTTTATTGGATTGAGGTTAAGATTTTTTTAAAAAAGTTCTACAAGCCTTTATGGATTATTTGCCAATACAAGGATCAAAAAGCTGATGTTTTAGGGTTTTGCTTACAAAGAAGGGGTGCGATCTGTTTGTAACCATATAGGGGGTAAAGAATGATTAAATTTATTTATATTTATGAGGAAGATTGGAAGTCACTTCTTTATACTGTAATTTTTTCATCCCTTTCTCTTTTTTTTGGCTTGCACTTTTTATTCTTTCTTTTTCTATTCCCTTTCTCTAAGTTTAGTTTTTACTGTTGCAATAGTAAAAAAAAATAGATTAAAAACTACAGGTATATTTAGAAAAATAAGCAGGATAAATGGAGAAATGTGACTCCAATATACGGTACTTAGAAAAATATCCCAAACGAGGAAGACTTGTTTACACTAAATTCTATTACTCCAAATTATTTTTCAAAAATGATACCAATCACTAACCTGGATTTAAAACTGTACTGAACTCATAAAAATGATGATTTGCCACTTTTATTATGGCTTGCCCCTTAAAGCAACTGCTTCTTTTGCAAAACACTCAGGCCAAAAGGGTCTTTGGAGAAAGGATACTTGATACAGAACTCCAAAATGGAGGTCAACTCTTTTTCAGCCCACATTAGAATTCCTACAACTTATTACAGAGGGCAACCAGGCAGAGTTTAGTCTCTCCTGCCCAATTTTATTCACTTATTTTTATAAGGAAAATAATGAAATTCTCTCCATCTGGCAAGCTTTTTTTGTTGTGGGATGAGTAATTCACCAAAACTAGGGAGCTGATCCAAGTCCATTTTCCTGTTCCAAGGTAGCAGAGCCACTGCCCTTCAAGTGTGGAGAGCAGCTGCTGGAGAGGTGACCCCAAATCTGGTTTGAACTCCCATAGTGGTAGAATGGTTTCTTTTTGTGTGTTAAACTGCTGCCTCCTTTTGAACTTCTGGGACGGGTCAGGGAGAGACAGTGAGTGGAACCAAACATTATAACAAAGAGAGATGGGATGGGGTTCTGCTGCAGAGAAAGGGAGGAAGGTCATAGCTGGGCTTCCTTCCTTTCAGAGAGCCATCTAACTAAGGAAGTCGAGGTGACAGAGATGATCCACCTTCCAACCAGATGTTCCTGCTCCAGTTCAGTGGCTTGTTCTGTCATTTATTATCTATGATTTCCTCTCGGAGGAAAGTGCAGACTTGGTATGTTTTATAGAGGCTGGCTGAGAAGGGAGCAGGAAATCCTTTCCTTTGCTGCTGTCTGCTAAAACACCGTTCCCCAAACTTTGTGGGTTTGTGGCCCGGCCCGGAAGAAGGGAAGAGGGGTAGGCAAATTAAGCTGTGGACGTGCACACATGCGCCAGCCCACCACTTACTTAGGCCAGTTGTGAACAGGTCCCGGCTCACAGGCTTGGGGGGGGGGGAGAGAGAGAGAGAGAGAGAGAGAGAGAGAGAGAGAGAGAGAGAGAGAGAGAGAGAGAGAAAACAGACAGACAAAGGACATTTCCTTTAATAAAATGAACACTGTCTCAAGTCACAATCATCTGATCACAAGATGCTGCAACCATCATGAATTCAGGCCGGTTGCCAAAGCACCTGAATTGCAAGCATGAGATTTCAGGAATGGTGGGATAATCATAACTTCAAAGGATGAGAAGTAAGAAGCCACTTTTTCTAAGGCTGTCATAATTTCAAACCATTGTTAAACAAATGTTTGTAAATTGAGGATTACATGCATATGTAGCTTCTATATTGTTTATGTATAGTAACTACTGTATATAAGCCACACCACATGTTATTTATTATATATAAGCTACAAACTGTATATAACAGGGAGCAAACCCCAATTTCCTTGCACTAATGATGTAACCTAGTTGGATAATGAAGCATCTGTAAGCAATCAGCCAGGCTCAGAGAGTACCACAATTCAACCCTGAGCCACAGATATTCTCTTCTATTGGATTCTCTCACCGTATGCAGCATTTACTACACTTTTAAAAATTTGCATATATTGGATTTATAGCTATCTTCCTTATTTAAATATACAAGGATGTGTGCGGGAGATAACAGTTTTACTATCCTACTATGAGAGGGGAAGATGGCCCCTAGGAACAACCCAGAGGTGATATTCAGCAGGTTCTGACCAGTTCTGGAGAACCAGTAGTGGAAATTTTGAATCATTCAGACAACTGGCAAATCCCACCTCTGAATGGCCCCACCCCCATCTATTCTCTGCCTCCTGTGTCCCAGTTGATCGGCTGGGTCTTCTTTGGTTGCCCTGCACAGGAGAACGGAGCTGGAAAGTAGGTTAGTGGGGTAGGGAGGGAATGGAGATTTTACAGTATATCCCTCCCTTGCCACGCCCACCAAGCCAAGCCACGTCCACTAAGTCACACCCACAGAACTGATAGTAAAAAGTTTTGAATCTCATCACTAGAACAACCCCAGAAGCAGACCCGTTCTTTGGAAGCCAATTAGCTCTTCTATGTTGGCCAGCTTCCATCTTTAGTTACTGTAAAAGGATTTGTTTCTCACCTAGCAAGCATCAATCCCAAGGAAAAAATGAGAACGAAATGCCAGTATTTCAAGATGGCTGCCGAGAAAGTAATATGTTTGCAGGTTATTACAGCTAAGTAACTTTGTAGTAAGACCAGAAGTGATGATCAAGCTTTTCCACCCATTCAAGATGACCAAATACCTATTACAGTAAGTGCTTCAGGTACAAAGTCCCCCCCTTTTAGATGGAAACACAGTTTAAATAAAATAAATTCCCAAGTAGGGAATATTGATTTACGAACAGAAAGTGAGAACAGGCTACAAGTAACAGCTGCTTGTTCTTTTCCTGACTCTTGAGACTGTATTTCATGTTCCTTAAATAGAGGTCCTGTCTAGCAAAATTCCTGGCTCCTCACAAGAGTATTTGAAAAGAAGAGAAAACAAGGCAGAGAAGAATATTTCAATGCAATTCAGTACATCGGTGCCAAAACTCTACATAGTCAATAACTTTATATGGTAAGGATTCTTCTCAAAGAAATCACAAAGTCTGCAGGCAAGAATCTCATCTAAATTTCAGCCATTCTCTAACCTTTGGAACTGATTTTAACCACAGTGTGGATGGATTTCATAATTTAAGATGGCTCTTAACTACACGGATAAAAACAACAGAAAACATATGTGGCTTCCCAAATCACACACTAGTGACCAAGCTCCAGGTGCACAGATGTCCTGCTCTAGAAAATACTAGCAAGCAAATATTGGTACCAACTCAGATTTGCAGGGCAACAGATGTACAGAAATGTTGACTTGCTCTTGAAGTCATACGTCCCTTTTAAAAAAATAAACTGCCAATCAATTTTCAAGTAATACCAATCTTTTTTTTTTTTTTTTTGGCTGCTTCTGAATGGCTTTACTGAAATTATTCTTTTCTCACAGCTTCTCATCCAAGGTTCAGCTCCATAAAGCATTGACAGGGATTGATGATGAATCCCAATGACCAGGAAACCTGACCCAGAAGGGGGTCAAAGAAGTCACTATGGCAGCCAAGACCAAAACCCTGCACTTTTTATGTGTGATTGTCGTCATGATTTTTTAAAACCCATCTTGACTTTTACAGATGTTCCTGCAGGGCAATCGATACTTCCTTTTATTTATTGGCTTACTTATTTTAGTTAACTACTGCCCAGATGACTTTGGGCGGCTTACAACTAACAACCAACTTATTAAGAGAAAATACCGCAAACCAGAACAGCAAAGTACAGAAGCAAAACAAAATGGAAACAAAACTTCCTTCAATATTCAAAAAGTTTAGCTTTAAGGATAAACCAACCCAAGAAAAGTAGAATAGAGATTTGTATTCTATCAGTATTTTTGAACTCAGCACACAAAAGTGCCAGAGGGCCACTGTACTTATCCATATGCAGAGGGAAAAGTGACAGAGAGGTCCAATAGAATAGAAAATTCTTGAAAAATGGAGGGATTAAAAACATGGAATCTCTGTAAAAGACCTGAGATTTGCCACACAAAAGTAGTTCCGCAACAAATTCATATTGCATGTATGGCTGTTCCAAAGAGGAGAACATTTTGAACAATATTATGATTAACACTTTACTCTGTTCTACTTCAGCTAGTGAATGGGGTGACAGAAGCTACTGAAGATTTGCAGAGCAATCTCCAAGGGATCCTTCTTCCTTCAGAAATCTTTGCATGAATGGATCGCAGAATATCGCTTTAACTTAGACATTCTGCCTCTGTGCATTTTTTAAAGCTTCAAGGAGAGCATCACAGAAATTTGGTCAAAAGTTGAGGACTATCTACATTGTGAAGTTTGTCTTTTCTCCATAAAATATAGAAATATTTTTGCATCTGCTTTCCCTGTTCCAAGAAGACATTTTAAAGACCTATACAATTTTAATATTTAGCAATTGTCATAGGCATTACTACTTTTAGTAAATCTTACTAGACTGACTATAAAGCAAATGTACATTTATGGTATTAGCATTATATTCTGCCTGGAAACAGACTTTAAAATGTTTTTAGAAAGGGCTGTGTAATTAGGGCCTCAGGCACACACACCGTATCAAAATTCATTAGGATGTGTTGGAATGGTTGGATCAGCATAGAATTACAGAAAGCAGCAAGTTGGCGAGATCTGTTTCGTCTGCATTCTTCCCTCATTGCACAAACCCTGGCACTTGGTCAATTTCTCCAAGCCTCCCCAGTCTCATTTCTCTCTTACAAAAAGTGGTGCAAAGGGAAGTAGGAATCGAGCAGCAAGTCTAAAGCATGATAAAGCTGTGATAAAGCTGCCTTGGAGAGAAAAAGCTAATCACAAAGGGTTAGGATAATGGATTGGTTTCCCCGCACCCCAAATTCCTGTGCAGGAAAGGAATGAAGCAGGCTCTCCAAAAAGTACATCTGGAACCTTCTCCTGCTTTGGACTCTTAACGTTGGAGGAGGAGATGATTATATTCCATACCGTGAAAAATTGATTAGATAATGGTTAGTGTTTTGGAGGAGGGATGCTCCAAAGCTCATCACAGTGCTTGTTGGGGTGTTATTGTTTTTTAACCTTCGTAGAATAAAAAACACAAAGATCAAAATTAAAACTGACAGAGACCCAGCTGCAAGGATGCAGACTGTTTAAAAGGGGTGCCAGACAGATCCAATGAATCCATCAGTGCTGGATGTTTTGAACAGAATCCTCATGGCCACGTTGGTGATTTCATGCCCGCCCTGCCCCCTCCAATTTCATCTCCAGGCAGAAAATAAACCTGTAATCCCAACCAAACAAAGCAGATCATGCATTTTTAACCTCATGGCATGACAGAGAAAGAAAAGGAAGCCAGTGAGGAATTGTCCCTGTTCATAAACAGCCAACCGATCCAACAGATGTTTTGTAGGTGGAAAAAAAATTGATTGAGATAAAGAAGGAAGCCCCAAACCGCAGACTTCCCTCTTCTTCTCCGCCCCACTCAGCTGCAGGCTGCCAGATAAATAGGGAACAAAAGTTCCTGCTAAGACCCCTGCCAATATCCATTAGTCCCTGTGGAGGCTTTATTATCTGGGGAACAGCCACAGTGCAACATGAATCAGCAACCTTGGAAAAAAAACCAAAACCACATAATCATGTGGAAAACACAAGAGGCGTAAAAAAAAAAAATTCTAAGATGCAAGATCAGGTTTTGCAAGAGCCCTGATTCTTTTCCTTTATTCTACAAAACTGTCACCTGAGAAATGCTGCTTGAGGAAAACAAAAAATATACACACATACACATTTTAAATTGGAAGTCTTAAGAGTATCATTTTATGCACCGCAAAATGTTTGTGTATTTTGTTCTACATGTAACGCTTGAGTTACAACAGTTTGTTTCGTGGGCATTCCAAAGTTACCACATCACTGAAAAACAGTGACCTATGGCCATTTTTCTCACTTATTGCAGCATCCCCATGGTCATGTGATAAAAAAATTTTTTTCAGATGCTTGGGAACTGATTCATATTTATGATGGTTGCAGTAACCCAGGGTCATGCAAACATTTTTTGCAACTTTTTGACAAGTGAAGACAATGGGGAAGCCAGATTCACCTAACAACCACGTTACTAACTTAACAACTGCTGGCGATTAAAGGTTGTAAAATGGGGAAAACTCACTTAACAAATGTCTCGCTTAGCAATAGAAATTTTGGGCTCAATTATGGTCATACGTTGAGGACTTCCTGTATTTGTTATGTGAATGGGTGTGATGACCCAGGGTGGGATACAAAAAAAACACAGTCACAAAAAACAGGTGAAGCCCCTTTTATTCCTTCAGTTTGCTTCCAAGCTCCGAATATCTTTGATAGAAGACAAAAAAAACTCCCACAGTCACACGAAGAAGGGAAAAAGCAACACAAACCAGGCAAGATAAGGGCTGGAGGACGTCCACAGATAACAGAACACACACTGGGAAACACACCAAATTCAGAGAGGAACCATAAACTAGAGATATTTCCACAATACGCAGGTCCAAACTCATTATTCAGTTGTCACACCTGCAGCCCATGAAGAGGATCAAGGCTCTCTCCTCCCTTGTAGACCACATCTCTTCCTTATCCTCTCCTCCCTGCCTGCCCTAGGATGGATAGGCCTGGGCCCTCCCCTGACTGCTCAGCCGGCCTCTGCCCTTCCCTAGCCTCCTCCACAACCTCCAGAGCCACACTTCCCCTCCCTGTCAACTATTCCTCCTCTCCCACAGAGTCAGTCTCCACCAGGGGCATGACAAATGGGGATCACTCACCATTGTTTAGAATCTTTAAAAAACAAACAATGCAAAATGAACTTTAAATATTCCTATTTATTTTCTATTGCTTCCTTCCCCACTGGGGTATAGCTCACGAATTATGACATCCAGCCAAAGAGAATAAAATAAGAAATTTACAAAGGTAGCCCTCGTCTTACAACCTCGATTGGGATTGCAATCTTAAGTCTTTGAGTGAAGCAGTTCCTCAGCAAGATGTCTACATGACTGCTTCACGCAATGATGGCTGTCCTAGTTATGGATGTTAAGCAACAGTGCTGATAGTTAAGCGGGAAGAGAAAAAGAAAGGGAACTTTTAGAGCCGTGGTGGTGCAGTGATTAGAATGCAGTGTTGCAGGCTAACTCTGTCCCACAGCCAAGAGTTTGATCCTGACTGGCTCAAGGTTGACTCAGCCTTCCATCCTTCTGAAGTCGGTAAAATGAGGATCTAGATTGTTGGGGTCAATATGCTCACTCTATAAACTGCATAGAGAGGGCTGTCAAGCACTGGGAACTGGTATACAAGTCTAAGTGCTATTGCTATTGCTAACTCCCATGGCAGTTTGCAGAAATGGAGTTTGGGCCTTCAGGATCCAAGCTTCCTTTTTGCAGCAAAGCACACAAGTTTCTCTTCCCTTCTGTGATGGGCTGGAGAAATGAACCACAACCACAAAGGTCTGAGCTGGATTTCTACCCTCCCCCCACCAGTGCCCAGACTGGAAGGAAAATCCTTTGGTAGGCAGCAGCCTGACAGTCTTCCCTGCCAGTTTTCTCGCTGTCTTTCTGGAGAAGCTGCCAAATCAATTTGCAAATGGTGATCTCATAATCACAACATCCCCATGGACACATTATCAACATTTGGACACTTGATAGCCAGCGAGTTTTTAATCAGAATTTACATCTTTACAGTTTACAATATGAGATTACATCCCAGGGTGATCTAATTTCCATTTGCGATCTTTCTGGCCAGTTTCTGATAAGCAAAGTCAATGGGGCAAGCAGGATGTGGTTAGTGACCTGATTCCCTTAACCATGGAAACTAAGATTTAAAAGTGGACACAATTTGCCTAACAATTGCCTTGCTTAACAACTGAAATTCTACTTCCCAACTATGGCTGAAATTTAAGGATTATTTATTATCTATAGGAAGCTACTCTCCAAATTACTGAAAGAAAGAACCAGATCTTGAGGAAATCTCCTGAGCAGTGTTTGTCAACCTTGGCAACTTTAAGCAATGTGGACTTCAGAATTCCTACTCCAGAAGCTGACAGATAAAAGTTTCAGGGATTCTTAAAGATCTACTCTAGATTTGAAAACTATCATACTTTCTTTGCCCTATAGCAGGAATCTCCATCCTTGACAACTTTTAAGACTTATGGACTTCAGTTTCCAGAATTTTGGGAGCTGAACTCTACAAGTCTTAAAGTTGTCAAGGTTTGAGATCCCTACCCTAGAAGAATGGCATTATCCATTGATATAGTGACAGGAACAATGTTCTTGAGATCTTTTTTCTTTCTTAGCCTTCTGAAGAAATGTGTTTGTATGTATAATACAATTTATTTCAGAGAAGCTTGTCCAAATCTGCTGAAAAGATCGGCAAGTCAGTATGGGGTTCGGTTGCTAGTTTTGGAAGACTGGAATACCAAATATGAAGCTGCTGAGTTGAGAACTTGGAAATCTAACCTATTAAAATACTGTGCAGCTGTGGCAGCAGCTGAAAACTAAGGACTTCCAACATTGGTGGCATCATACAGCAGTTTCCTCAGTACTGTCCATAAACCATTCAGATGATTCAGCCTTTCGCAGATGATTCAACAGGCAGCAACAGGAAAGTTAGATCATGACTGGAGAACATCAGCAGCTCATATTACCGTGTTTCTCCAAAAATACGGCCTACTTAGAAAGTAACTCCTAGCTTGATTTTTACACATGAGCCCAATATAAGCCCTATCCCCAAAATGAATCCTAATTCAGATTCCACCCACTCCAGGGTGAACAGGTAAAAATTAAGCTAGGGTGAGGATGGGTGTGGTGGAACCGCCCTACTACTTACCTTTGGATAATTGCAGCCAGGCCTCGCACATCTCCGTTTCTTTTGCTGCAGCTGGAAAAGCTTTCCTGAAGCCTCTGTAGCTGATAACAGAGCTCTGTATCAATCCGGAGCTCTGTTATCGGCTGCAGAGGCTTTCAGGAAAGCCTTGTTGGCCTTGCCAAATGAAGAAGTCCCTGAAGGCCTCTGATAGAGAAAAAGAGGCTGGGGGCAATGCATGCAAGTGAGGTGAGTAAATGAACCCCCCTCCCCCCCGGGAAAATAAGACCTGGTGCCTTTTTTGGTGGAAAAAATATAACATGGGGTCTTATTTTCAGGGAAACACAGGTAATATGTAAATCCAACAATTAATGATTCTGATTCTAAAATCTGTTTTCTTGTAACTGATCCTAGCCATTCGTTTCTCATCAGGAACATAAGCTGAGCCACTGACACAAAAACAACATCTCAAGGAAATACTTTGAATATTGGACTAAGGAAGAGAAATGGAAACAACAAACCTCAATTTTGTCTGTTTTGGCATCTCCCCAGTATATCATGTTTTCAATGTAATCCAGTGCCAATCCATTAGGCCAACCAAGTGAGGTATTTACCAGTACAACTCGGTCAGATCCATCTAAGGCAGCCCTCTCAATCTTTGGAATCTCTCCCCAGTCGGTCCAGTACATGTAGCTAAAAGGAAAAGGGTAAGATGGAATAAAACAGGGGCTGGAAAAACCGTGCAGTGGTAGTATTCACTAGAGCAGGGGTCTCCAACCTTGGCTCCTGGAAGCCTGGCGGACTTCAACTCCCAGAATTCCACAGCCAGCTTTGCTGGCTGTGGAACTCTGGGAGTTGAAGTCCGCCAGGCTTCCAGGAGCCAAGGTTGGAGACCCCTGCACTAGAGACTAAACTGTGCTTACTTTGGCACGTGGCCTGTACTTTCTGCAGTTGAAATTATTTGTCTTAAACATATCTGCAAAACTGTCTGGTTGAATTCCCGTGACAATCTGTGGTATAATTCTCATAAATGTACATGGAATATATGCCTCCCCCCCCCCTTTTTTTTTTTTTTGTTCAATTCTGAACAATTCTGAGAAACTGCCTGGACAAGTCTCTGCAGTTTTCTTGGCAAGGTTGTTCAGAAAGGACTGAGAGAGACTGACTGGACTAAGGTCAGCCAGCTGGTCTCATGCCCAAGATGGGACTAGAACTTACAGTTTCCTGGTTCCTAGCCACGACACCAAGCTGGCTCGATTTGCTAGAAAAAAAAATTCCCAAGGACCATCATTTTTTTCTCCCCTTTTCTTAAAAGTGTAAGGGGTGATTACAAAGACATCATACAAGCTAATGTTTTAAATATGTGAATCCAGACTACATTCAAGTTGCAGATCTGTGACAGAGCTAAAATGTTTTACACCCTATTACTAATGGGCTCAAAAAAAAAAAAAAAAAAAAGACTAACACAAATGGAAAGCAACCTAAAACTGCCTCAGTTCACTATTATAAGGGGGGAAAGATCAGTATTCAAACAGGTTCACAATAGCTTACAAAAGGCAACTCAGAAAATGTGTAATGACGCACTGTGGGGATCCCTTGGGTAACAATGAAGAAGAGGAAGCAGATGGGCTGCACTTTTTTGATTTTGTTATGGTTTCAACCAATCTACTGCAGCCTCAGCCTGGTCAATACCCTAGGAAATCCATGTAGAAATTTCAGGCGCTTTTAAAGGGGGCCTTATATTCCAGGCTAATCTTCAGTTCAACATCTACATTTCTCATCAGTTTCACACTGTAAATCAAATCTCATTCTGGAGGAAGAGAGCAGATGAACTGGACATGTTCGTTGGAATTATGGCTACTCTGAAACAAGCTAAAAAGCTTTTATTGGTCCCAAATAATCTTAACTTAGGTACTCTAAAACTGAGAACGATCAACAGAAATTATTAAGAGTAAGGTAACAAAGGAAGATTCGTATTTCTGAATCAGGGAAAGCATCTTGAAATGAACATTAGATTTGACTTGGAGAATATGGTCATTCTTAATTTTTTAAAACCCGCATATTATATAAAAAGGAGGGCCCTTACCCAATCATAGGATCCAAAACTATAGCTCTCGGCTCTTCTAGGTTTTCTGAGATCAAGATCTTCCTCATAGTCCCATTAAGCCTTGTGATTTCGATGCGGTCTGTCCCCGTATCTGTCCAGTAAAGATTTCGGGCCACCCAATCCACAGCAATGCCATCCGGGTGTGCAATTTGTGCCTGTACAACAAACTGGCTAGCCGAGCCATCGAGGAACGAACGTCTGATGGCTCTCACTTCATCATCTGTCCAATAAATGTACCCTTCCACAGGGTCATAGTCAATGGCAATGGCGTGACGAATGTCTTCCAACTGCAGCACAATATCCGTGAAATCTGGAGTGTCCAAGGAGATCCGCCTCAAATCCGTCCTTCGGGCCAGCAGTAGCAACTCCATGGCTCCTGTATAGATAAATCCCAACAAATTAGAATTAAAAGTCACTTCTACGGTCGCCTACCTCTTTATTGAATGTCATGGTTATGTAGATCTCAGTGACATCACGGGTAGCCAATGGCTGATCCAATGTCAGTCCATGAGTCCAGCAGTGGGAAAATGTTAGCAAAGGAAGAAATGAAGCCATTAACCTTTGCAAAGTGGTGGAAGAAAAAGCTCAACATTTCCTACGAATGAAGGCAAATTGAATTGTTGAAGATAGCCAGGGAAGTGATTGAAGCCTGGGAAATGGCCCTCTTGTTAGTTAACAGGAGTGCTGATTTATCACAAGCTTCTCAAGTACTTAGGAGCCCAGGACTGGCAGCCCTAGGAAATGACAGCCAACAGCCAACCATCAGTACACCAAACTATCAATAGGAAGCCCCGCCCAACCACATAAATACAACGTACAGAATAGCTCACAGCATACATTTCAGTATAGAGAAGCTCCCTGACAATGGGCTCCAGCATGAGTCCAAAAGCTCAGAAAACTAAACCTCTAGTCCTGGTGACTGACCTAGACTGGTTCCTCACTATTTCCTCCTTGCGGCCATCTCGAGACTCTGGACTCCCCTTGCCATGAACCGCTTAAGAACAGCCTTCTCCTTTGACATAACTTCATTCATAACTTCTAACAATTGGAGGCTCAATGATTCTTGAAATGTTTTATAGAATTCTGCCAGAAGCCCATCTGGACCTGGTGTTTTCCCATTATTTTGTTTCTTAAGTGCTTCATTAAATTCCATCATTGTTATATTGCTTTCTAGCATTTCTTCAGTCTCTTTGTAGTCCATGGGCCAGGCCAGATATCGGTACCATCTTGGGTGACCAAATCTTAATGCTACTAAAATGTTTATGGGTCCATACCAAGTACATTAAGATGTGATAGCCTTTTCAGATATGTAGCTTTGTATGTTTTTTAAGAAACCATCAATTTGACTGAATAGCGGCCTTGTGATATCACATGATAACACATATATTTGCGAAATGAAGCTGTAAATCATTAGAATTAAACCTAATTGATGTTGATAATTTATTAAAATCATGTGCAGAGACTTTTTGTGGTAAATGTAGAGCATCATAGCAAATTAAAATGTATTTCGTAAATTGCTAATATGTTTTTTTTTTCTCTTCCAACATCGTTACAAAGAGTTTTGAACTCAATTTCTCAATGCGGACTACTGTTGAATAATTGCAGTTCTCTGTTATATTGTGACAAACTACTAAGGCCCACATGATGGATTCAAGTGGAGACAAGGCCACTGCATTGCCAAAGAAAGGAGTGCGGCCAGGCTGCATTATTCACTGTTCTGGTGAAGACACGTCTACCTTCGTGTTACTAAAAGACTTGGACTCATGGAAGACACTGCTAAGAGCAGCAGAGATTAGACAACATGCTCCACTTCTGGACATTGCAAAAGACTTGGAAGAAGGCCAAATACCGCAGATCCAGTATCATCGCAAATGTCGCAGCATCTTTACCATGAAGAAGACTCTCGACTCCATCCTTTCTAAAGACAGGCCGAGTGCAGAAGAACAGACTGGTGTCCATGGTGTCAGAAGATCATCTAGGGATGCACCGAGTACATCAAGAGTGTATGACAAGACATGCATCTTCTGCTGCAAGTCAAGCAAGTACCTGAAAGGAAGACAGACAAGGGAACCTATCATCCAGTGTGTTGAGTTACGTGCAGATGACAGAATCCGCAGTGCAGCAACCCAAAAAATGGACCAGCGAATCCTCGCGTTGTTAAGCAGAGACCTTGTTGCCGCAGAGGGGCACTACCACAAGTCGTGCTACAAAGTGTATACAAAGGAAGGGGCATCCACCAGTTCTGGTGCATGCGATGAGCAGGAGCAGTCTGAGCAGGCAGTATACGAGGAAGCCGAGAAACAATCCTACGAAGAGCTATTCCTATATATCAGGAATGAACTCATTCTCAACCCTGAGGTGCTGCCTATGACAGATCTGACAGCTAGACTTGAGAAAGCCATGCACTCTCGCGGAATTTCTCAGATCAGACCATCAACCAAGAAACATGTCCGTCGTAAACTTGAAAGTGAGATAGGAGGATCGCTTTGCTTCGTTTCTGATGAGAAAGGGAAGCTTCTCATATATCCAGAGAGCTTGTCATTTGATGAGCTTGTCAAGCATGCCTACAGACTAGGGAAAGAACTCCACGAAGCAAGGGCTGCCAACTCTGGGATCTTCTTGAAGCCTACAAGATTGGAGAGGAAGCGTACGAAACCTTCAAGCAAGAGCGCTTGCAAGAAGATATCCCATCTACACAGTTCCATGACAGGATGAAAAAGAAGAAGCTGCACACTTTCTCTGACATCAGGAAGAAGACGAACACCAAATTTGGCCGTGGCAAAGAGTTGGTGCTAAAGGCTGACAGAAACCTCTTTGGCCAGATGGTTCTGATTGCTGAGACCAGAAAGCTGCAGATGGGTGAAGTCTTGGCCCATCCACTGGGACCTTTACCGTGGGCACTGGCCAATGGTGATGGGTCACTCCGCAAGACCAACAAAGCGGCCCTTGCAAGAGAGTTGGAAAAGAATGTCGCCCCAGCTGAAGTGATCCCAGAGCCATCAGCGACCATCATTGATGGGATGAGCCTGGTCCAGAAGCTGAAAGGGAATGACCAAACCTTCTTGCAGCTGGCAGAATCAGCCTTGTCCCATGTCATCCATGAAGGTTCTAAGAGCCATCGTGTAGATATTGTCTTTGACGTCTACAAGGAGATGTCCATCAAAGATGTCGAACAAGCCAACAGGGGTGCAGGCACAGGAATCCAGTTCAAGGACATTGCACCTGGGCACAAGATTCAGCAGTGGCGGAAGATCCTATGCAGTCCAGCTAACAAGACAGCCTTGATCAAGTTTCTTGTGGAGCAGTGGAAGGATCCACAGCTGAGGGAGAAGCTCCGAGACAAGGTTCTCTTTGTTACCTGTGAGCATCTGTGCTTCAAGATCACCAAAGAACACTGGGAAGAGGTCTCAGAATTGAGATCATCACAGGAAGAAGCTGACACCAGGTTACTTCTCCATGCTCTCCATGCAGCAGAGTCTGGCTATGAGTCTGTTGTTGTCACAGCAGAGGACACAGATGTCCTAGTTCTGTGCCTGGGGATGTGCAACAAAATACCTTGCCACATGTACCAGAAGTGTGGAACAAAGGCCCGGACAAGGTTCCTTGACATCACCAAACTCAGCAATGCACTGGGGTTAAGTGTCTGCAGGGCCCTGATTGGTATGCATGCTTTCACGGGTTGTGACACTATCAGTGCATTCGCTGGTCGCGGCAAGATGACGGCTCTAAAGCAGATGAAGTCTGACAGGTCTCAACAAGAAGCCTTCGCCGAACTCGGGCGTTCATGGAACGTATCTGAAGAGCTGTCAGAGAAACTGCAAGAGATCACCTGTCAGCTGTACCATCCTTCCACTCACACAACAGAGGTGAACAAGCTCCGTTACCAGATCTTCTGTGCCAGGCGTGGAGAAGTGGACTCAAGCCAACTTCCTCCTTGCAAGGACTGCCTGTCCATGCATATGCTACGTGCAAACTATCAGGCTGCCATCTGGTGGAGATGTCTTGAGCCTTTGCCATCTGTCCCAAACCCAAAGGACTGTGGCTGGACAACTGATGAAGATGGGAATCTCGTTGTTGAGTGGATGCGTGGCTCCCCTGCCCCTGATGTTGTGCTACAGCTCCTCTCCTGCAAGTGTGTGCGCTCATGTAAACTTCCAGTGTGCACTTGCCTCAGCAATGGTCTCAAGTGCACTGACATGTGTAGACTACAAACCTGCAGCAACCAGGCAACTGACGAAGAGGCACAAGCAGAACTAACAGACTCTGATGTTGACCAAGATGATGGTGGGGAATAACGTATGTATGCTATAGTGTATTGATTTCAGGATCTGTTATTCTTGTGGAACACTGTAGCTAATACAAATCGAATCTGCTCTTCAGCTAACATTAAATTGAATTATCAAACAAAAGTAGGCCTAAACCAAAAAAATTAGCTAGATCAACCCTACATGTAATTGGAACTTCCATTGCAAGTAATATGAACATTACTTTTACTGTTGAAAGTGCCTGAATGCTGCTTTGTATGGTATTGAACATGACTGTACTAGAGTCATGGGCGTCCTGAGAAAAAAATGCAGGGGGGGGCAAAAAAAATATTTTGGGTGTTGGACTGGAGGATATGTGCAATGGAGCGAAGGAAATGTGCGTTTTCTAAGCACGGTAAACACATATTTGAAAGGTAGAATTTAGCTGTTCTAGAGATTGTAATTAGACTTTGAAGGTGGCTTTGAGAATAAAATGGTGTTATTATTTCACCAATCAAAGGGAGAAGCTCAATTACATCAGCTGCGTCGGAGAATATTGATTATTGATAAAAATTTTATAAATTTTTATTATCGTCCATATCTTTTTTTTAAATCTTGTATTTCTTTTTATTATTTTTTTCATTTTCCACGTGGGGGGGGGGGTGGCAAATGACCCCCCTTGCCCCCCACCCTCCCTCCGGACGCCCATGACTAGACTGTTCATGCATACTAACAATGAAAGGGTTCTGGAGATATTTTGGATAGTATATTTGGTCATTAGCATAAACGTGGTGATGTTCAGAATAGAGAATATTGTCAAAGTATGTGTTCACCCTTTCTTTCCGTGTACATAGGGTGCATCTATTCTAAGAGTGATAACCTCGATTAAGCTACGAGTTAACAAGGGCTATCACATCAAAACATAAACTAGAGACATAAAAGAAGCCAAAAACACCTAAGATTATTAGTCACCTCGGGTTGTACCAATATGTGAAAATTCAGGTCTTGGCTCATGGACTATTGGAAGTTAGCATTCTGTAGATACTGTTTGACTTTTTCCTCATCAATATTCTCTTGTTTATATAGTTGCCCATAGAAATCTCGAATAATTTCCTTTTTCTCCTTATTGCCATAACAAACTTGGCCTTGATCATCTATTAGCTTCAATATTTTTCTTGATTCCTTCTCCTTTCTCAATTTATATGCTAGCCATCTACCTGGTTTATTTGCATCTTCAAAGTAATTCTGTTTAGAATTTCTAATTTTCTGTGCCAATTCTTCTTTCTCTATTAATTCCATTTTATGTTTAATTACATCCGGCTTCAATTTAATATCTTTTTTCTGTGGCATTTTCTGTGATTCTTTTTCAAATCTTTTATACTCATCTTCCAAGGCCTTAGAAGCTTGCCTTTTCCTAATATTCTTTTTTCTTGTATAATCTATTATCAAACCTCTAGCATATGCCTTCATTGTATCCCAAACATTCTGCGTTGAAGTATCTTCTTTTTTATTTTCTCTAAAGAAAAAAGCCAGTTCCTTCTCCATCTGTTGTATAAAATCTTTTTCCTTTAAGATAGTATTGTTTAATGTCCATCTCAATCTTTTTTTTTGTCCCTTCCATTTAATTGTCATTGGGCTGTGATCTGCCCAAGTACTTGTTTCAATATTTGTTTCTTGAATATTAGATATTAATTCTGTTGAGATCCAAATCATATCTAATCTGGACCATGATAAATGTCTATTTGAATAAAAAGTATATTGTTTAGCTTTAACATTTCTTTCTCTCCAAATATCTTTTAAAGTTAATTCATCTGTCATTTTAAAAAAAGACCTTGGGAGAGCCTTTCTATTTTGCTTTGTTGTTGTTGCTATATAGTCCAATTTATTGTCCACAATTCCATTAAAATCTCCCATCATAATTATATTAACATAGTCCAGTCCAATTATTTTCATATGTAGCTTTTTATAAAACTCTTCTTGTTTATCATTCGGAGCATAAATTGCAATCAAGAGTATTTTTATATTATTGTCCATTATTTCTACTATTAATATTCTTCCATCTTCATCTGTGTAAATCAATTTTGCTGGGATAGCCTCTTTAATGTATAGAACCACTCCTCTTTTCTTACATTGAGTCAAAGAAGTAAATATTTTCCCCAATTTTGGCTGTACTAACAATTGTTCATGTTGTTTTTTAATATGAACTTCTTGTAGACAAATTATATCAAATTTTAATTTCATTAATTTATGAAAAGTTTTCCTTCTTTTAACAGCTGAATTAAGTCCATTTATATTCATTGTAATCAGTTTTCTTTCTTCCATGATTATGCTTTATATTTAGGTCTAACAGCTCTCGTGGATCTCACTTCGCGCTGTTCTTTACTATCCACCTGTCCACCTACTGCACCTTTCTCTTTTTCAGTCTCCAGTTGTTCCTCCTGAAACTCAATTAATGAGACCTCTTTCTCTGCCTCCTCTTCTCTCCTTCCAAAAAATTCTGCATGGAAAAGTTCTGCTTTCTCAATTGAATCAATTCTATGTCTCCGCTCTTGCCACGTAAACATTAATCCTTCTGGAATCAGCCATCTATAATTCACTTCGTTTTCCAATAACGTTTTGGTCAGAAATCGATATTCTCTTCTCATCTCTCTCGCTCTTCTGGGTATTTGTTTTGAAACCACAATCTCTTTGCCTTTGTATTTCAATGTCTTCTCTCTTACCACTTGTAGTATTTGTGTTTTAATGGATTTTTTGGTAAATCTAATATGGACTTCCCTTGGTAATTTATTTCTCATCGCATATCTTGTATAAACTCGATATACCTCATCTACTCCATCCATCATCTTTTCCTCTGTAATTTCCAAAGCATCTGCCAAAATTTCTATCATTATCACAGCCAAATTTTGTCCTTTTTCTTCTTCTATATTTTGAAATCTAAGATAAAATTCTGACCTTTCCATCTCCCACCTCAACATCCCATTTTTATCTTGTTCAACCACTGTTAATCTATTGTCAATATTTCCAATCTTCTCCTCTCTTTGTTTACCTTCTTCCTCAATTTTTTGGAATCTCTCCTCATACTTCACCATCATTTGTTTAATATTTTCCACTTTTTCATCAGTCTTCTCTATTCTTTGTTCAATAGTGTCTGTTTTTTTCTTGAGATCTTGAATTCCTTGCATAATCATCTGTAAAGTCACTTTTTCTTGTTCTTTATCTTGCTTCAACATTGTCTGAATTAAACGTTGTCCTCCAGCTGGTGGGGAGGCAGAGGTAGAAGTAGAAAAACGCCAGATGATATTGGTTTCCTGCTCATTTTAATGCTTCAAAAGCTTCAAATTCTTTTTAGCTTTTAATCCAACTGGTAGAATAGCCAATTATAATCCAAAATGGAAAAAGCCAATAGTAAAAAGCCAAAAACCAAAGAAGAAAAAGGAGAAAAAAAGAAGAAGAAAAACCTTCAGGTTCTTCTAGACCCTAATCCAATTACGAAGTAGTCCACCATAAAAATGAAAAATAGAAAGAAAGAAAAAAACCCAAAAATAATAATATTGATTAAGAAGAAAAAGAACAAAAATAAAGAAAAGAAGAAGAAATTCGTTCAGGTTCTTCACACCTTAATCCAATTGGGAAGTCTCAATAATCAAAAAGAAAAAACAGAGTGGTCCAAAAACATGGATAGAAAAAGCAAAAGGATCCCAGTGAAGATAAGGAGAAAAAAAGAAAAATACAGAAAAAACTCTGAGGCTCCCTTTGAAATAAAAAGCAAAAAAAGGATATTACTAGAATTAAAATTTACAAAGAGGCTGGTGAGTAGGAGTATCACAAGTAAAAGAGAAAAAAAATAAGAAAGCACACTGCACTTTATTTAGTTGTCCAAGGCTCTTATTATGACTCTCTCCTCCACTAGCCTCAAAGCCAAGCCTCAAGTGTTAAAATATTGATAAGAGTCCAGGAGAACACCTGTAATAATATTTTGCTGTGCTCTCCCTCTATCTTATCACATTGAAATATCCTTGAGAAGGAATCTTCTTACAGTTCTCTCCAATTCAAATAAAATATTTTCAAGCCTCTAGTTGGCAGTGTTACAAAGTTTCTTAATACTCTTCCCCACCAGAGCCAGAAAAAAAAATATATAAAAAGAAAAAATAGCCAAAGGGAGCCTCTATCCTAAAAGAAAATTAAAAAATCAAAAGGAGCATAAAAATATGTGTAAGAGAAATTCAGTCCGGTTACCTACAAAGTCACACTAAAGTCCCAAGAAAAAAAAGTAAGAAAAAGAAAAAAAAATCCAAGCCTCAATTTGACATCACTTTAAAAAACGCCGCTCATACAGTTTTTGTCAAAAAAAAAAAATCTCACAGGTTTCTTCTCTATTCAGGGTGCCCTTTCAAATCTCAGCGAATTTACAATAAAAAAGAAGTTTCTCACCCAACCGACACACTTTCACTTCCAGCCACTTTCTTTCCGTAGCTGTCCCGACTTCAGCAGCTATGGAGGCTGCCTCTCCGCCACCAGCAAAAGGGCTTCTTCCGGATCAAACCAGGGGTTCTGCGATATCCCTGGGATCCTGGTACTATGCCCTTCACGATCACCGTCTCTACAGGACGGTTTAGGTCCGTTGGGACCGACCAGGGGCGAAAATATCGGCTGTGATCTCAGAGCCCCGAGATTGCAGCTGTATCTCCGAAACGAAGCTCCACCTTCCTGAATTGTTAGAAGTTATGAATGAAGTTATGTCAAAGAAGATGATACCCAAAACATGGTCAGAGGGTCATATTACACTTATTCCAAAAGAAGAGGCTGATCCACTGCAAATTAAGAACTGTAGACCTATTTCTTTATTGAATGCAGACTATAAAATTTTTGCTTCAATTTTAGCAGAAAGACTTAAAAAATATTTAATAATTTTATCCACCCAGATCAAAATGGATTTCTGCCAAAGAGACAAATCAGAGACAACATGAGAGTAATCTTGGATACTTTGGAATCCTATGAGGCTCATCCTGAAAAGCAAATGGCTTTGATATTCCTAGATGCTCAAAAAGCATTTGATAACGTGAACTGGAGATTTATGTTATTACTATTGGAACAGATGGGTTTTGCCAGAAAATTTATTCAAGCAATAGAAACCATATACAATAAACAGACAGCAAAGGTAATGATGGACGGAGAACTTACAGACTTTATTAATATAAGAAAAGGCACAAGACAAGGATGTCCCCTATCTCCTTTGCTATTTGTGTTGACTTTGGAAGTGTTGAATAGAAATATTAGGGATGATAAAAGCATAAAAGCAATGAAAATTAAAAAGGAAGAATTCAAACTACAAGCTTCTGCTGATGACTTAGCTTTTATTCTGGAAGATCCGCTAGAAACAGCTCCAGAGTTATTGGAAAAGATAGAGATATATGGTGAGATGGCTGGTTTGAAAATAAATAAAGATAAAACAAAGATTTTGACAAAGAACATGCAACTGAGACAAAGAGAAGAACTGGCAGACCTGTTGAAAATCCAAGTTACGAATAAGGTCAAGAATCTGGGGATATACTTGACAGCAAGATGTAGCACATTAAAAGAGAATAATTATATTAAACTTAAACAACAGATAGCTACAGACTTGAAGAAATGGGAAAATTTGCAATTGTCATTAATAGGGAGAATTTCAACAATTAAGATGAATATTTTACCCAGAATTCTATTTCTGTTTCAAACAATACCAATTAGGCTTGGAAAAGACTATTTTGAAGATTTAAATAAAATTATGTTGAAGTTTATATGGCAAGGTAAGAAAGTGAGAATAAAGCTAAAGCTTTTGCAAGATGCTAGAATTAGAGGAGGTTTTGGCCTGCCCAATTGGGAATTGTACTATCAAGCTGCAAGTTTGATGTGGGTCAAGCAATGGATAACATTAAGAAAGATTAGATTGTTGACACTAGAAGGTCATGATTTGCTGTTGGGTTGGCATGCATTTTTATGGTATAAGGGAACTAAAACACAGGGTTACTTTAGAAGACATTATATACGGGAATCTTTGTGGTTAAACTGGGAGAAGATAAAAAGACAATGTTATTTGAAAATTCCAGTTTGGTTATCGACTACTGAAGCATTTTCCTATCCTATAATTTATAAGAAGGAACAAACAGTTAGATATGGGGAACTATTGGATGAAAAGCGTGAACTTAAATCAATTCAAAATTAGGAGGAACAAGGTATAAATTGGTTTTCATATGCGCAAATACATTCAAGGTATGATGAAGATTCTAAAATGGAGGGATTCTATGATAAACAGACTGATTTAGATAAGATTTTGATGGGTACTGATGAGAAGGTGATTAAAAAATTATATGGTTATTTACTGGGAATTAAATTAGAGGAAGAACAAGTTAAAGAAACTATGATTGTTTGGGGGAAGAATTTTGGATATGGGATTGATTTAGAGAAATGGCAAAAATTGTGGTCTCAAAATTATAAAATGACAATGTCAACAGCATATAAAGAAAATTTGTATGTTTTACAGGTGGCACTTTCCCCCGACAAGAATAGCAAGAATGTTTAAGAACAAATCTAAAAAATGCTGGAAATGTCATCAGATACCTGGCTCATATTACCATATGTGGTGGACCTGTGAGGACGCTAAAAAATATTGGACTAAAATTCGCATGTGGTTGGAAAAAATGACAAAGAAACGTATAGATTTGAAACCGGAGTTCTTTTTATTGGGAATCTTACCAGATACATACAGTAAAGACTTGAAATATCTGATTGTAAATGTATTAACAGTGGCTAGGATTGTATTTGCTAAAAATTGGAAGAGTGAGAAAATACCATCAGAGTAAGAAATTGTTAAGAAAATATTGGAATGTGCTGAGATGAGTAGATTGACATTTGAAATTAGAGAGCAAGAGGATAAACAATTTTATGAAATTTGGGGTCTCTTTTATCAATGGCTAGATGACAAAATACGATAATAGAATATTTAGAATGTTAGACAGCAAGGAATATTTTTATTTTTTCTTTCGCCTTTGTTATTTGACATTATACTTATAAAGTATTTTTAGGATAGATTTGGTATGATTATATGATTTGTTATAGAATAAACTATTTAAAATATTGTATCTCAAAAAGCATGAATGATTAAAAGTATAGTCAAATGATTTTTTAATAGCGATATTAGGATATATAAGTTTGGATTGACAATATGAGTTGTTATGTAACATAATTGTAATTGAGACTACAAAATGAATGCACAAAACTGATGAACCAACCGACACACTGTACGTACATGAGAGAGTTGATGTTTTAATGTTTTGTTTGTCTTGTTTGTTTGTAAAAAATCAATAACATTCTTTAAAAAAAAACAACAGCCTTCTGAACTCATCACTTTGATCAGCTTAGAAATGGGAAGAGATGCCTGGCAGTTGTTCCAGCAGAGCCATTTCTCAAACTGATCAACTGGCCAGTAGAAGCAGATGCCTGGGGTCCCAATGCTGAGGGCACTGGGGTGCCAGCAATCTGAAGCAAACATGCCTAGGAGGAAGGGAGCAGCGAGCAATTTCTCCCTCTGCCATCCTGCAGTCCCGCTCAGAACAACTACTTTTCTGTGCTGGAATATCAGCAATTTGAAACTGCAAGTCGCTTGGGAGGGGGAAGCTTTCCCTCTGCTTCCTCCCAGATACATCACCAGAGTTTGTGCTTGCTCTGCTGTGCAGCGACCCTGATCAAGGCAGGCAATAAATCTATGTGAATAGCAACACGGGGAATTCACAGATGTGGCCCCCAGACCTTCTGATCGCATCAGCTTTCAACTGAAAATGTTGATCATCCATGATTGATTGATTTAACAATCGCAGTGATTCACTTAACAACCAGTGGCAAGAAAGGTTGTAAAATTGGGCAAAACTCACTGAACAACTGTCTTGCTTAGTAATATATATTTGGGGCTCAATTGTGGTCGTAAGCTGAGGACTACCTATCTGTATTTTAGTTTAGCAATGGAAGAAATCATATACAGATTATGCCAAGGATGTGCATAACATTCCGGCTGTTCCTTCTAAAGTGAAACTGACTGATTCTTCACTTAAGATTGTATCAAAAAACAAAACAAAAACCCCGCCCCCCAAACCCCCCCCCCACAACCACGTATGAATGGCATGACCAATATCAGGGAGTGTTTTACACACCACAAACACCTCTAAAACAACTCTGTAAGCCACTATAGGATCATCTTACCAGCAGCCCCTTTTCCCCCCTTCTGTCTCTTACCTTGGCTGGCTCTTGTTCTCTAGGATTATTTTGGCTCTAAGCAGTAGCAAACGGAGCTTCTGGTCCATATTTATGCTTAAGGCTTGTTTTGAAAACAGGCAGCAACTGAACTTAAGTGGCCTGACGGTGCTATCAGCCATAAAAATCACTTAACCACAGATTTAATTTTATGCGAGTTCCTAAAAAAGGTTTTTTTCCCTAAAGATTTTTGGAATTGCTGGAAAACAGGAAGCAAAAGGCAACTGGGCCTTCAAGGAATGAATTTTAAAAAATGAGACTTACAAAAAGGTTTGTCTCTGCTATAATTGAGAGGACTTGTTGCTTCCCTGAAAAATTAGTCGTCATGGAAACTACACTAGTGAGGTCAGCCAGATTTCACCTTTGCTGCACCGATTCTCCATCGGGGCCAAGTAGTATAAATGTTATACATTCCACATAGTATTCCACACACGTTGCAGAAAAAAGTTTTGACTATCTGAGAGCCTGCATGGTTTGAATTACCATGTTAAAATGGGCATGTTCGATTCCTTGCAGAAAATTAATATTCGTTCCAAGTAATTTATCACTAATAGATCTTTTCCTTTATTTTTATTCAGTTTGAGAAAGAAAAATTTTGTTAGTAAAATGATAAGAACAAAGGGGTTGATGGATAGCAGACATGTATTTTTTTCCCTTGAGGAAAAAGTTAAAATTCAGCACTGCACAGCTGGGCTTACTTTCTTCCATTTCCTCTTTTTGTTTTAAACAACTTAAAAATTAGGTTTATTGACTTGATTGGGAAGTAGTATAAAGGGGAAACGTTGAACGAACCACAGTTTTAGTTCTCAAAGTTGTGTTCTTTGGCCAACTGAATAACGGGAGATGCCATGCAGAGAAAATGCCTTTTCGAAATCCTGCTCCATCAAACTAAGAGAGGATTGATTTATTTATTTTACTAATTTTGGTCAATTCAACACCAACGGCCGTTTCTAGTCAGGGAAAACTACCATGGGCATTCATACACCTATTAGGAATCAATCTGGTTTGCTGCTTAAAACATCAAGCTAGAAACCAAAAGGATGTGAGTTCTAGTCCTGCCTTTGTCATGAAAGCCAACTGGGTAACCTTGGGCTAGTCACTCTCTCTCAAGCCCACCCCATCCCACAAGGTTGTTGTTGTGGGGAAAATGGGAAGAGAAAAGAGGATATTTCCTCAGATACCTCTTCAGATGTCAACTGTGGGGGTGGGGGGGGATAATGAACCGGTTCCTGGCACATTAGGAGGAGAGTTGGTCAATGGCCCTAAGTAACCAACTCTGGCTACGGCAGGACAGCCCTGAGGCATCAGGTGGGGTAAGTATGCAGCTGCAGCCGGTGAGGCATGATGAGGAAGAGAAACTGCCTTCTGCACTGATCCAAGAACATATAGGCAGAGAAAAGGCCTGAGGAGAGAAGGTCAGCCAGATTACTTGCAAAGAGGCAGCCCCGTCCTTCTTAATGGGCTGCATCAGAAGCTATTTAGCATAGCAGACAGAAGGTGGTGATGATGCTGGGAATAATGTGTTCAGTTCCTAGCTGTGTGTTTTCTGGTTGTTGTGATTTGGACTGACACTGTGACTTGGTTTGTGCCTCACGAACCCTCTCGTATTGTGGATTTAATTTTGCCTGGGAAACTTTCAAGTGACTTGTGGACTCATTGGCCATTGCTCTGTGGACTAGCATCAATCTACTGGTGGCTGGACTTAATTGGGATATTTCTGTTTTTTTGCTGAAGGGAACTGCTGGGGCGTATTAATAAACCCACTAAACCACAGTTATGTGCATGTATGAGTGAGTGGCTCAACACAATTACGTATGTTTGCCACCTTGAGTTTTCTTACAAAAGAACATAAAGGTGAGATATAAATTAAATAAATATTAAATCTTCCAGTTGGATTACTTTGATGGCAGGTGTATTGTGATGCATATAAAAGGGGGATGGGGCTTTCATCATGTGGTCCCAACCTGATCGTTTTGACGTCCCTGCTTAGTGTTTTTCCCAACTTACCATCTTTGCAAGTCTTCTTATTCTCAAGGAGTTTCACACCTGTGGGACAGGCACACCGATAAAAGGGCTTAATGGGAGACATCAAACACAGATGGGAACAGCCACCGTTATTATTCCTGCAGGGGTTCGTAGCTGTCAAAAACAGAAAGCACAGAACAGTCTCCCTGTTAGTAGCAAGCCTGCCATATCAAGAGGGGAAAGTGTGAACAATAAAATGAATGTGGGTGTTGAACACCCTCCAAACCACATTACATGCAGTTTCTGAACTGCAGGGGTGGATATTTATGTACAGTGGATCTGTACATGGCTTCCTATAAATATAGACCGGATCACAGCCATTTCTACTCTTGGAGACCAACTAAGAGAGAAGATGCCTTCAGAAAG
This sequence comes from Hydrophis major, assembly GCA_033807585.1. NCBI lineage: Eukaryota > Metazoa > Chordata > Lepidosauria > Squamata > Elapidae > Hydrophis > Hydrophis major. The sequence continues at coordinate 146,993,739 of CM066331.1, forward strand.
AACAGAAAAGGTTCCTTCAGAAAGAACTCAACAGTCAGTAGTGACACTTGGAAAGAGTCTCTTGTCCATTTGTGGACAGGCCAGAGGTAAACTTTTAAGTTCTTCTTAGTTTTCAAATAAATAGGGAGAACTTATAAGGTCATATTTCTTTATATGGTTTGTCTAAACCCATTTTTCAGATAATCCTTGACTTATGACCACAACTGGAACCAGGATGTATGTCGCTAAGCAAGATGGTTAAAGAAATCATGCTTAATTTTATCATCTTTTTTTGCCAGTCATTAAGCAAATCATTGCAGCTGATTAACACCATTAAGCTAATCTGGCTTCGCCCACTGACTTATCAGAATCCGCCCAGTCGTTCACTAGGAGATGGCAGCAAACAAATTAAACAAACAAATAAAGTGGCAAATAGTAATTACGTGACCCCAGGACACTACAACCATCATAAATACATGCCAGTTGCCAAGCACCTGAATTTTGATTGCATGACTGTGGCAATGCTGCAACAGTCATAATTGCAAGGATCCATTGCAAATCACTTTATTCAGTTATGTTGTAAGTTAGAACTGTCACTAAAAGAACAATTGTAAATCGAGTACTGACTGTACACAATGTTTAAGTCTTTCAATGCATCATTTTAAAAGTGATTATACATTCCCTCACTACAAGGTTTTACAGGAAGGGTAAAAAGTGTTCTAACTAAGCTCTTGCTCAACAGAGACTGGGAAGATATATGCAGTACTTCTGAATTTTAATTTTTCCTGTACATCTATCCTTGTCCAATAATAGAGAAAAAGATATCCACAGACCTATCTGTGGCTCTGACAAACTCTAGTTGAAATATGATAGCAAAATGACTGATCTACAGCAGTGAATTTGGGCATTTTTTCTGTAATTTAAAGATAAAACTGGCAAATTTAAAAATCAATATACTAAAGACCAAGGCATTTGATCTTTCTGTCTGACAAACAAAATGAACTACGCTTAACATACATTAAATTTAGCTATATTTCCTTTGTTCTTTTCCTTTTAAAGTCTGTTTTCTATTCAACTTTTTCAACCACAAAGATATTGCCTAATCTCCCCCCCCCCCCCCAAAAAAAAAAAATAAGCATAGTGGCTAAGTGCCTACGCTGTATAAACTGTACGTGTGACTGCCTGAAAAACCTACAAAACAAATGAGAATTTCCACATTGGGCATTCTGGGAAAAGCAAGAACAACTCACCACTGGGCTGCCTCTGTTGGCTGAAGACGTGGATATCCATGGGAGAAAAGATGTTGGAATGTATTTCACGCAGGTTCTGTCCAGTGTATTTGTTGCAGGCCAGGATGGAGCGAGTCGTCCAATCCGTCCAATATAGGGTGTCACCAAATAATGTCAGAGCAAATGGATGTGGCAAGGATCCTTTAATCACAGCTTGCCTGGTAATAAATAAAAAGTGTATTGCAGCATAAATTATCACCCTGGATCTAGAAAAAGACAGTATTTTACATCCTTCTCTAACCTTCCCTGCCCATCCTCTTAAAATCAAGATGGAACTGAGAAATTTGCAGCCTGTATCTTTTCTCCCTTGAAACAGCTGAGAAGCCTGATTGTCTTCCCTTTAATTAATTTTCAAGCAAAATATTAGCCCCTGAATGAATGCAAAGAGTTAATCTGTGAGTCTGATGGAACATTAAATGTGAAATATTATTTTCCCGTTAAATGTGAAAAATTATTTTCCCGTTAAATGTGAAAAATTATTTTCAGAATATTAGTGCCTGAATGACTTTAAAGGAGTAAATTCATGAGACTGATGGAACATTTCACCATTTAAGTCTTAAAATTTTGTTTAATGTAATTTGTACAGTAGTGAAGGAGAAACAGATTGGTGTACAAGTAGGCACATAATTCTTCAACGGGACCAGAGAGGGCATCTGTTGGTTTGCAATGCCCCAAGGCTGCAGAACCTAATCAAGACAACAAACATTTTTTCCACCACCATATAAATTAATTCCCAAAAGCATGTTGCATATGCCACAGGATTTCCCAGAATGGGTTAAAAAAACAGATTTTTAGCCTGCTCAAAAGCAAGTTCCGTTCAGCAGAATGTTTGTATTAGATAATGCTGTCCTCAACAAACAACCAGAATTGCCATCGCTAAGCAAGGAGGTTGTTAAGTGAGTTGCACCCACTCTTATAACCTTTTTTGTTAAATGAATAACTGCAGTTGTTAAGTCCGGCTGTCATTAAGCAAGTCCTGTTTACCCCCTTTGCAAAAACAGTCATACTCAATTGTACTGGAAAGAAATCATGTTGTGTGGGATGTTGCATTTTAAAACGGAAAATAATTATCAACGTTTAGAAATAATATTCTGATTGTGATTATTTAATTAGATTTCAATAAATATTAAAGATTTCACCCAGTCAAACACTTTCTCCTCCCTTCCATGTTAGGAACAGCACAAATTGTACGGATACTTTTTTGCAAATAAACCTTGCTGAGTTCTGAATTTAAGTCTGTGCAACAATGTGCCTGAAATGACGATATTTCAGGCATATTCTAATGCTAAGAACCTACTAAATTCTTCTATTTATAAGCCAACTGTGTTTTAGAACAGAATGGAGGGGAGAGGAGAGGAGAGGAGGAGAGGAGAGTTGGAAGGGACCTTGGAGGTCTTCTAGTCCAACCCCCTGCTCGGACAGGAAATGCTATAGCATTTCAGACAAATGGTTGTCCAATCTCTTCTTCCACGGTTAGAGAGTTCACAACTTCTGGAGGCAAGTTGTTCCGCTGATTAATTGTTCTAACTATCAGGAAATTTCTCCTTAGTTCTAGGTTGCTTGATTCATTTCCACCCATTGCTTCTTGTCTTGCCCTCAGGTGTTCTGGGGAATAGCTTGACTCCCTCTTCTTTGGGGCTGCCCCTGAGATATTGGAACACTGCTATCATGTCATCCCTAGTCCTTCTTTTCATCAAACTAGACATACCCAATTCAAGCAAGTGTTCTTTATGTGTTTAGCCTCCACTTTTAATACTAATAGAAAAAACATGGACTATGCTAAACTGAAATAACCAGTTATTAACCTTAAATGCTCTATGAGAGTTAGAAATATAAAATATTTTTAAAACTTGTTAAATCATGTTTAGCATTACATTCTATTGGATTTTTAAAAATGTATGCTATTTTAAAACATATAAATCCCTAGTATTGTTGTTTCTCCAAACAGAAGTTGCTTTAATTTTTTTCCTCTCAAACACTAATGTGTTCTAATCAGAACTAGTTGAGTGCAAACATTCAGAAAGAGTTTACCAGTAAATGGTGAGTAGCTCCTAAAATTTATTCTGTTCTTCAATGTACAGTACAGAGAATGTAAAAACACTCATCGCATTAGAAAGAATGTTTCCCCAGAGACTATAAAGTGAATTTAATTTCCACCAGGAATACGTTAACTATTCATTAGGGCTGTTCCTGCAAGGTGAAATGAGAATTAATTGATTCTTCTTCTGTAGAAAGCAAATATAAGCCCTGCATTTCAGTCCTTTTGGAATTCAGTATTGTCAAACAACTATTTGAAAAATGCACTTGTTCTCTCTGAGAAAAAGAAAACCTTGGCAAAGCAAATCCATATCAGAAGTTCATGACTTCTTTTTCAGTCAGTATTCTGATATTTCTCTTCTCTTCTGGGAAATTAGATTGCTGCATATCGTTACTGTTGAATTATGACACCATTGCAAAAAATAAATAAGTAGTTCCCATCTTAATGTCTGGATATTGTAAGTTATCTATAGGAAAGAACTATCTCTGACTCAATCCTCGTGGCTACAGATTTACAGCCATCTAGAACCTGGGTTCCATCTTTAGCCTTGGATGGAATAGCAGTAGCAACAGCACTTAAGATTTATATACCACTCCACAGTCCTTTACAACAATGGCCCCCAACCTTTTTTGTGCCGCGGCTCGGTACCGGCATCACAAAATCATCTGCGGCCCGGTACAGGCATTAGCACGCATGGCAAGGTGAGCCGAGCGACCAGCCAGCCAGCCGTCCCCCACTTCTCCCAGCCACCTTCAACTCCTCCTTTGTACCTGTGTCAATGGGCTTCGTGACGGTTGCTTGGCTCGCCTTGCCATGCATGCTGAAAGAATCCTCGCGCCTTAGTTTTCTTTGAAGCCGCCCCCCCTCGATGAAACTAAGGCGCGAGGATTCTTTCAGCACCCAAACGCCGCTTTCTACCTGGAAAAGCTCACCGGAAGCACTTTTTCATCAAAACAAGATGGCGGCGCCCAGCAAACCAGAGCCCTGGTAGAAATTGTTCCACAGACCGGTACCGGTCCGGGGACCGGTGGTTGGGGACCCCTGCTTTACAACACACTCTGGGCAGTTGACAAATGTCATCAAACTGCCTCTTAACAATCTGGGTCCTCATTTTACCGACCTTGGAAGGATAGAGGGCTTAGGCAACCACAGGACTGAATTCCAGACTGTGGGCAGATTTAGCCATCAGGGTGCACTTCCCCGTTCAAGAATGGTGCTCGATCTGGCTGTATTGCTGAACTTATAGCTCCTGCTTAATGAGCAGGTTGCAACTAGGGCCAGAAATCCTTTGTAAAAACTTTGTCTGGTGTATCAGTTGCGTTCCTTCCTAAATCAGGAGCCAACAGGCCCTATGTCACTTCAAGACTTGACTTTTGCAATGTGGTCTGTATGGGGACTTCACTTTAAGACCATTGAGAAATTTCCGCTGGTCCAAAATGAAGCAGTGTGGCAGTAATTGGTGAGCCTTGGTATGCTGACGTACTATCTCTGCTTCCTAAGTTGAACTGGTTATTAATATGCTTCTGGATGCTTTTCAAGATGCTATCAATGACCTATGGAGTTCTAGATTGCCCTATGACCTGGTTACTTGAGGGACCACCTATCTCCTGTGGTTTCAGCCAAGCCAGTTTGATCCAAGAGAGTTGGGTCACTCCAGATCCATTCAATAAAGCAATGTCTCTTAATGGGAGCCCAGAAACATGTCTTCTCTGTCATGTTAACAGGTTCTTTGTGGACTTTATTCCAAGTTTGGTGAAACTTCAGAGCTTAAATGGTTTGTGTCTGGGACTGTTTAGGAACCACATCATCTTGTGTCAAAATGATTTTGTCTCAAACCAATGAAGAGGTCCTTTCCTTTGTCCCTAACATAGGGGTTGGTGAATACAAAATAATCAGAGTCAAATGAAGGGGAAAATATCTATATATAAAATGACAATTGACAAAAATCAGGTTGAACAACAAGGACAGTAGAACTTTTTGCTGCAGCCTATTTCTATCTGTTGAGTCAAATACCATCACCAGATTCATAAAATTTGCAGGCTTGGCATGATTAACCCCTTCTTGGCAAGATAACTCAAAGAGTCACGTTACTGCATTTTTACTTTATCCTACAACGACCTTAATTTGAGACTATACTGAAATGTATTTCTTCCAAGCATCTTGATTTGCTCAGATATGCAACTTGGAAGAGATGTCCAGAAGGTGTACAAGCCATTAGTTGATTGATTGGTCACCACTGCTTTGAGAGATAGTGTCTTAAACAGATTCTTCCACTCGTCACGAAACTACTGTTTTGCTCCACTAATGAGAAAAAGGACTATTTCTGGAGACAGTATTTCCTGTCTGGGTGTTTTACTGTCTGAAAGGCTTGTAATAAAGCCCTTAATCTCATATATTAACCAGGCAAAAATCCAATATTTGAAAGAGATTTGGACTGGGATCTAAGAAATAATTCCAGAGTATCTTAGTGAAGTGCATAAGCCACTCTTTAACAGGTATCTGTCAACTGATCAAGGGCTTAGCTGGAAAAAAAAAGATGAAATAAGATTCTAAAATCAGAATTCTTCCTTTTCCTACGACTTAACAAAATCTACTCCACTGTTTTTCAGCATTCTCCCATTAACTCCCAGGAACTTCTTTGTATTAAATGTGTAACTATCCATTTACAGAATGAATCATCCTGGTTCTTTATAACCCTGCCAATTACAATCATTAATTATAACTAATCTGTACTTTTGATAAGGCTATTAATTCAGCAAAGCTCGGATTGCATGAGAATACTTCTTTCAGACCAATCTTGAGATGCTCAGTGTTTCACTGTTTTGTGGGGAGATAATAAAATGTGAGAGTCCAACTATGTAAGTCAGCCTAAGAATTGTCAATGATGATATTGAAATGGCGGGCAGCATCTTCCTTTTAGGATCAACCATCAACAATGAAGGAAAAAGCAGTCAAGAAATACGCTGGAGACTAGCACTCCGTAGAGCAGCCATGAAGACTTTGGAAAAAATATTCAATTGCTGAGATGTGCACAGGTACAACTTACAACAGTTTGTGTAGTGACCGTTCAAAGTTACAACGGCACTGAAGAAAGTGACGTACGACCATTTTTCACACTTACAACCTTTGCAGTATCCCCATGGTCATGTGATCAAAATTCAGTTGCTTGACAATTGGTTCATACTTATGACCATTCTTGCTGAGTCCCAAGATCATGAAATCTCTTTTGGCAACTTTCTGGTGAGCAAAATCAATGAGGAAGCCAGGTTCACTTAACAACCGTATCATTAAATTATCAACTGCAATGATTCACTTAACAACTGTGGCAAAAATGGTGATGAAATGGGGCAAAACTCACTTAACAAATGTTTTACTTAGCAACAGAACTTTGGGCTCAGTGGTGGTCATAAGTCAAGGACTACATGTATCTACCTACAAAAATCAGAGCAATGCAAGTCATGATATTCTGACAATCTACCACAGAGGTGTCAAACTCAGTATCACTGAGGGCTGCTTCAGGGTTGTGTTTGACCTTGTATGGCCAGGGTGAGCGTGGCTGGCTCAATGTTGGGGTCACCTATGCAGGACTGGGGGGGGGGGATCCTCTTGCAGCCCTCTGCCAGCAAAAACTGAGCCTGGAAGAGCTGCGCGTGGCCCTCCCAGGCTCCATTTTCAGATGCAACAGCCTCCTGCAGGCCTCTACCAAAGAAAATGGAGCTATATTTTCAGAGGGCTACATGATGCCATCATGGCTGAAAACAGAACCTGGGAGGGTTGCATGTGGCCCACCCAAGCTCCCTTTTTCACTGGCAGAGGCACCGTGGGCCAGTCCTTCACTATTTCCAGGACAACCCCATGGGCCAGACCTAAGCACCCTGCGGGCTGGATCCGGCCCACGGGCCTTACCTTCGATACCCCTAATCTACAGGAGTGAACATTGGACTTGAAGACTCTGAACTTTGGTGTTGGAAGACAATCCCAAAAATATCACGGACAGCCAAGGAAACAAATGGATGCTAGAACAAATCAGCCCGGAGTTCTCTCTTGAGGCATAAATGATAGGTTAAAATTACCCTATTGTGGACACTTTATGTTCTCTGGAAAAGGCTTTAAAGCTGGGAAAAGTGGAGCGAATGAGAAGAAGAGGACAAGCAGCACGAAGGTGTGTGAGATTCAATTCAGTGGATGGGGATGCAGTTGGCAAAGCTGAAGGACCACTTAGGTAACCACAGAGAAAATCTATGTGGTTGCTAAGCATTGACAATGACTTCATGGCACATAATCAACCATTACTTAATATATAGAAGCACCTAATGTAAGAGCAAACAACGTTAACTTATTACCATAGTAGATTGAAATGGATTAACATGCTTCCGAACTCACCACCACTGTACAGAAAACAAAAAACAAAAACAAATAGGGCCCTAGCCATCATATCAGCATTTTGGAACAAAACACACATGATAACACTCCTGATGTGCGTACCTGGGTGTCTTTGGCTATACTACCTTGTCACAACTTATTTTATATATTTTATATGCCAGTCAATAATTACTATGGAAGCAAACAGTAATAAGCAGCAGAATTCACAAAAGTGACACGTAAATACTTTTTTTCCTTAATCTTTCCATTTCAAATGAGTAATTTTTGAAACAAAAACACACTATTTTAATTTTCATTCATCTTTGATTACATTTAAATTTCTATTCATCTTTGATCACATTTTCAATGAAGCAACTTGGATATAACTGCTGAATGACTGGACATTCATTTGCCATCTTTTTGGGTTTGTCTTATTGAGAAAATCATTGGCGAATAATATCAAAATTTGGGGGGGGAGGAATTAAGATAAATAATAGGAGGCATAGCCAAAAATGATTCACACAGTTGCAAAAATGCACAAAAGTCTTCATGTAGTCACTTCAATAAATAATTATCTCTTAATATAACTACATTCAAAGATAATTCTTTACATTCAGTCTTTACATTAAGTATGGTCTTTTACATTAAGACTGTAACATATTTTTAATATAGTCAGGTCCTAAAAAGGACTGGGTGAGATATAGTTGTAGAGAAGAGCACTGAATTTCCTGGCACTGAATTTAGACACTCAAGCCATTAGAAGAACATCATTACAAAAACACCCTGGGCTATTGCCCAGAGTGACCTCAAAAAAGTTTTTTTTTTTATCATTATTCTGAAAAAACAGGCCACGTTCATCCAGTGGTTTTTTGGAGCTCACTTAAAAAAAATAAACAAACATAAATAACTACAGTGAATCCAGCAAGTATATGGGTGACTCCAACTGACAATTAAAAAAAAAATCAGCAACACAAACCAACTGAACAAAACTACAGATAAACCAATTTCCTAATTATGAGAAATTTGTTGTGGCGTACATTATTATTGTGTGTTCTTCTACATGTGGCCAGATCCAATTAGAAGAGCATATTGTAAGTAATCCTTACTCAGCTATACGTTAGGGGAGGGACAATATAGATAGTTCTCAAGTTACAGCCACAATTGAGCCCAACATTTATGTTGTTAAGTGAAAAATTTGTTAAGTGAGTTTTGCCCCCTTTTACAACTGCTCGTTACATATGTTAAGTGAATCACTGCAGTTGTTAAATTAGTAATATGGTTGTTAAATGAATCTGGCTTCTCCATTGACTTTGCTTGTCAGAAGGTCACAAAGGGGATCACATGGCTTCAGGACACTGCAACCGTCATAAATATGAGTCAGCTGTCAAGCATCCAAATGTAAATCATGTGACCATGGGGATGCTACAACAATCATAAGTGTGAAAAATGGTCATGTCACTTTCTTCAATAAGATTATAGCTTTGAACGGTCATTAAACAAACTGTTGTAAATTGAGGACTACCTATATTGATAGGGACCATTGTTAAGCCAAACACTTCTTTTTCCTTTCTGCTATTGATTCAGACTATTAATGACTGAAAATTATACCATTCAAATATATGCCATACTTGTAAATGTTTCTATATTTCAGTGCACTTTAAACAAATGACTTCATAAATATTTAAATAGTTTTGAATAGCTGCATAATTTTCCCACACAATATTCACTATCATAATTTAGCCCCAGTTGAAAGAATTCCACATAGCATACAAAATAAACAAAAAATAAAATAAACGTAAGCGTTAAGCACACTGTTTCATTCACTTTTTTTTTTTTTTTCAAATGCCAGCTTTTGTAGTTAAAAGCCATTCTCAAAAGCAGGAATATCCCAATACTAAAATTCAGCCCAATCATTTTTCTCTTCGCATTTATCTATACACAGAAACATTTTGCAAGATAGAACCATCTTTTCAGAAAGATAAGAATACACATCTTGACAGTAATTCTATAGTGAGAACTCTTGAGAGAATAATCTCATTCTCATTTGATTTTACTTGAATCAAACAAATTTAAGAAACTTCCTTTGGAAATTCATAGAAAATTAACTGTCCTTATCTTTCTTTTGTAGATAAAAACAAAAAGTATGATTCTAAATCAAGATATCTGAAATTTAACAAAATAAAACAAAAGCAGAGAAATCATGGGCTTCTATTACAGACTGCCCTTCACTTAACAATCTGTTGCGTAGCAACTATTCAAACTTACAATGGTACCAAACTATCAAAAAGGTACTTAGAACCTGATGCTGGAGTTCCAATGACCACAACCTAAGACCACATTTTGCACAACCAGCTTGCATTTATAGACTTTTGCAATGTCCTGTAGCCAGGTGAACATGATTTTTGGTGATTTTTTATCAGTTTACACTTCAGGGGTCTGGCAAAAAAAAGAATGTCCATTGGGTATAACGGATTCATTTAATAACCACTGCAAAAATTAGTCACAGACATATGGCGACCTGTTTAATGACAACCATGACTTAGGACCAGGAGTGGGCCACTGCGGCCTCTTTACTACCTGTGGACTTCAACTCCCAGAATTCTGGGGATTGAGGTCTATAGGCAATAAAGAAGTTATAGTTGTCCATCCTGGCTTAAGATTGTAATTCACGGCTCAATTACAATATTGTAAGACGAGGGCTTCCTTTTCCATTTGCTTAGGATTAAAAATGCAGGATTCCTATAAAATCACCATCTTAATTCCTACCTATGTGTCCCGTCCAGGTTTGATCTGTGAATGAAGTTCAGTTTGGCATCTGCCCAGTACAGCTTCTGTTCTTCATAATCCAAGGTTAATCCATTTGGCCAATAAATATCTGCATTGATGATAACTGAACGGCTTGAACCATCCATCCCAGCCCGTTCTATCTTTGGCATTTCTCCCCAGTCCGTCCAGTACATGAACCTGAGATTTAAAAAAAAAATAAAAAAATAAGTCCATTTCTCCCACCCACCCCCATACACTGTATGCATCTCCCAAACAGAAGCAAAATATCAATTAAGTACATTGCTTGTTACCTCTGTTCTTGATCTGAGTTGGATAACGGGGTTAGTCTGTGAAGTAGGCATATCCTGGTTCAGGTAGTCTTGTACTTACAATCATTCCTTTACAACAGCACTGGAAAAAGTGATTTATGACCCGTCTTCACAGTGATGACCATTGCAGCATCTCCATGATCGGATGATCAAAATTTGGGGACTTGGCAAATAGCGTGTTATTTATGACAGTTGCAGCATCCCAGGTCCTGTAATCGCCATTTGCAAACCTTCCCAACTGGCTCCCAACAAACAAAATCAACGGGAGAAGCCATATACGCTTAACGATGGCATTATTTGCTTAAAAACAGCAGTCATTTTCTTAACAACCATGACAAAAAAGGTCATAAAATTGAGTGTAGCTCACTTAACAATCAACTTGCTTGGCAATGCAAATTCTGTCCATAAATTGAGGATTCCCTGTAAATTTCTGGCATCAGTTTGGATTGCATCTCTCTTGGGTAGGGCTGGCTTGTTTTTTTAATTATTTCTGATATCCTCAGAAAAATAGGGACGGGGGAAGTTCCCCTTCCATTTCTGAAAAGAAAAAGAAAAAAACTCCACACCCAGGAAGCTCAAATGGACCACAACCTTCAATCATGGTCAAAAAAAGCAACGCTTGAAAAAAAGACCTCTAAAGACCAATTCTCCTGTGAAGAAAAGATTTGGAAGTCCTGCTGATGGCGCCATTTACAGAGGCTGCTAAATCCAGCACTAATTCTGAACCTGGTTCTTTCTACCAAAGACTGGAATCATCTTCATGTAAAAAAGCACTTTGCAAACATTATGACCAAAGCTCTCTCCCAGAGGGACCGTGCCAACATCGTGCCTCCCTGATTATGAATCCCTCAGACTGCATTTCAACATGCAAAACTTATCTCAGTTCTATTTCTTGGCTGATGTTGGGATGCAGCCTGCAGAGAAACACATGCCAAAATCTGTTGCCTGAATTTACCAAGCAGGTTATATGTAATCCTTACAGGCACTCCTCAATTTATGACTATCATATTTCCCCGAAAATAAGACCTTGTCTTCTTTTTTTTTGCCACCAAAAAAGGCACCAGGTCTTATTTTCGGGGGACATCATCCACTGACTAACCTCACATGCGCATGTCACCCCTGGCCTCCTTTTCACTGCCAGAGGCCTTCAGGAACTTCTTCTTCTGCAGCTGGCAAGGTTTTCCTGAAGGCCTCTGCAGCTGATAATAGAGATCCGGATCGATCCAAAGGCAAGTAGTAGGGCAACTTCACTCCCTCATCCCCACCCTAGCTTAACTTTTACCCATCCACTCTGGAGTGGGTGGGATCTTAATTAGGGCTTCTTTGGGAGGGGGTTAGGGCTTATATTGGGCACACGGGTAAAAATCAACCTAGGACTTACTTTCAGGGTAGGTCATATTTTCGGGGAAACAGGTTACAATTGGAACCACAATTTCTATTGCCAAGCGAGACATCTGTTATGTGAATTTTGCCCCATTTTAAGACCTTCCTTGCCACAGTTGTTAGATGAATCACTGCAGCTGTTAGGTAGGAACACAGTTGTTACGTGAATCCGGCTTCCCCACTGATTTTGCTTGTCAGAAAGTGGCAAAATGTAATCTTTATGACCCTGGGACACTGCAACCATCATAAATATGACTTAGTTGCCAAGTGTATGAATTTTGATCACATGATGATTGGGATGTTGCAACAGTCATTAAGGTGAAAAATGGTCAAGTCACCTTTTTATGCCACAGTAACTTTGAATGGTCAATAAATAGATAGTAGTTACACCGGGGATGACCTGTAATATATAATACTGCAAAGTTTTTAGATGTCTTCCATCACGTCTCCTCTTCCCTCCAAACTAAAAGGCCTCAAGTATAGAAGGCCTTCTTAATCATGAGAGGAACTATGAATTGGTGCTAAGAGTGAGAATGTACAAACTGAGATGGTTGCTGCTAACTTGGCTGCTAACTCTAATTAGCAAAGAGTTTACAAGATTATGCTTCTATAGCTGCAAAGAGTTATTTTTACTGCCTCTGTAAATATATCTGAGGTAAATTTATTTCAAAGTTTTTGTGTAATTTTAACCTTTGCTCAATTTTTATTTGTTCACTTTGATCATGCATTTATAAAAACACACTTTTTGTTTTCTTTCTTTGTGACATGCTTTTCAAGCTAGGCAACCAGAATGCTCTTTAATATGCTTTTTTTCCATGAGCTATCACTTAAAAATCAGCTCTCATTTTATGCATAATTGGAATGGAGAGCAGATACTGTTAACAATTTCCTGTCAGTAGATATCCAGCAAGGTGGCAATTTAGTGTGCCAGTTAGGCATTTCTTCAGGAAATAATTGAGCTTGCACATATTGTTAAATTTCTGAGAATGATCATTTGGATTCTAATTCAGAAGCAAAGGTGACTTACAACACAGCAATGCACTGCCTGCAACAACTCCTGCAAAACTGAAATGAAATTCAGTGAGAGAACTTCTCATTGTTCTTTGTGTTTACTCTCTGAGTAACATATACCTAGGGAATCTGCTCTCAAAGCAAGAAATTTAGGTAATAATTCTGACATATATAGTTAGCAGATTATATTATCATGATTCAACATTCAAATTCACAATTTATTTTTTTAAAAATCCATAAAATACATTTGAATTTAATTAGCTTGACATTTCACCTGCCAAGACTTTTCAGTGTCAAAGTGAGGACAAGGTGAAGACATAGGAAGAAGCAATTAGGGAAAGCTGAGAATCTTGTTACTAATGAGCTGTTGGCAACACTTAAATGACCATTTTCAAGAAAGACTTTAGCTCACACTAGGTTTTATGATTAAAAACAAGAGGAGGACAGCCAACCTTGCCGTGAAGCAAAACAATGCATTTGCAATCAAAAATGTTCATCTGTCTCTCTCTCTCTCTCTCTCTCAAAAAAGGAGGCAGCTCTTCACAGAGTACATAGTATATCTGGTATGTCTTTTTAAAAGATGAAGAGGACAGCAACCACCATTGTACAGAACACCTATGTTTTGATCATCCTGGCAAAGAAATCCACATTCTGCAAGCACAAGGACATTTGACATCAGGGATAAAGAGAACAGGTAGTTGACATACATTGGTTGACTTTCAAGGTCATTCCACATACAAGGATAAACAAAAACTTACAACATATCTGTGGACCACTTCATAGCCATTTTAAGAGCTCTCCCCCCACCCCCAAGTGGGAGAAGCCCAAAAGTGCTACCTGTTTTAGAGGGGCTAGCATTGGTGTTAAAAAGCCTTCCAGAGGCCAATTTCCCATGTACCAAAGGTTTTAAGGAGCATTATAGATGCCTTACTTCTTTGAAACGCTTAAGGTAGCACCTTCTCCATTGATAACAAGACATGGCCACTGCCGTTGGTGGCCAAAACAAGACTTGTGAAAACGTGAGTATTTACTATAGTTATTCTTACTTAGCATTCCTAAAAGACAGGGATAGGTACAGTCTGCAACAAAGATGGAATTTCCAGAGTTGCTCAAAACATTCCATTCTCCCCTAAACAAGAGGGTTTTGCACACCCTACTCTGTTATTTTTCCTACTGTTAATATTTATAGTGATTTGGATCCTTCCAGGACTGTCAACAGAGCACACTCCGAAAGTCAAGATGGCAATTGCGATGGAAACTCTGCCTATTCATGTGCATGGTCTCCTCACCCTTTAGTTTGTTTAATTTTTGTTTATCATGCTGCAGGTATTGTGATTCATGAATCTATGCATAAAAGTGCTAATGCAATTGAGCTTGAATCATTTAACTTCTTATTCTTGGATGCTGGAAAATTAAGAACTTTTTTTAAAGCATACTTCACAAAAATAAAGTCCCTCCCTCGTGTTAGGCTTGTCTGAGGCCCAGATGAAAAAGGATTGCCACCATCTCCTTTCAGTACGTTCCTTCAACTTTCCAGCCTAGCCTACAACCCTCATGGTATACAAGCAGGATTTCCTGGGAAGACAGCCTGTATTATGGCTTAATTAAAGTTTTGAAACAATGACACAGCAGAGCATCAATTTGGACATGTCCTCTTTGCTCAGAGGCCTCTACTGAGCTGGCAAAAATTACTCTGATCCCATAAAGAAATGGACCTACCCTCTTGCAGGATCTAATGCAATCGCTCTGGGTTGATCCAGTTCTTGCCAGAATAAAACCTTTCGCAAAGATCCATCCAAATTGGAAACTTCGATCCGGTTTGTTTCAGAATCTGTCCAGTACAGTTTTTCACCCAGCCAATCACAAGCTAGCCCATCAGGTGACAAGAGCCCAGAAATGACAATGTTTTGCACATTTCCGGATTGGTTGAATTCTGTACGTTTAATGGCTTCTTCGCTGACGTCGCTCCAGTATATCAAGCCGTGGATGAAGACAAAGTCCAGCGCAGCAGCATCTTCCAAGCCACCCACCACAATCGTAGCATTCTCGGTCACGTCCGCAGCATCCACCAGCTGAAGATCACGCCGATTTGCATAAAGCAACAGTGGAGATGCTTTGGAGAAAGAGAAACACATTATATAAGTCAAGCATGATGCAAAGCTTCCAACCATTTAAAATACCTCTATCAGTAAGTTTAACTTCTAATATTAATCTTTCCTGGTGAATATTTATCTAAAAACACTGTAACTTAAATGTTTCACTCTTGCACTACAAAAAGTCTGAAAATAACCCCCCAAATATGATTTAGTTGACTTGATACCAAGGACAACCAAAGTGTAAAAGTGTAATTCATTTAACAGTGTACCGGCACCAGTTGTAACACAGAATGTCTCATTCAAGAAGTATTCAAGAGTTTTCTGGTAGAATATATCACCATCTTTAAAAAAGGTCTTAAAACAGGATGAGACAAATGTAGAGGAAAGCGTTTCTGGAAAAAAAAAAGTAATTCCCTGGAGACTGAATGTGTGTGGACTTTCTGCTCATTATTATTCAGGTGAAAAAAACTTCAGAATAGTTAAATCTGCATTTGCACAACAAGTAGAGATATGGGTTATTCTCAGCAAGTGGTTTATTTACTTATGGCCTAGAGTAGTATGTAAGTCCAGAAATTTTAGGGTACAATCCTTCATGAATGCCATAATGCCATGTGTGAACCAGGACTTGTTCAAGATTCCATGGATAAAAGAAAAATGTAATGTGTGAATCCAATTTTAACCATCAGCCAATTATGGTTTTACACTTTGGTTTGTTCAGTGATTCCTTCTGCGCATCACACTAGGCCAAACGCAACCAGATTCTGTTGTGGGTTAGCATACAATAATGTGAACATCCCATCAATTCTCCTCAGCATGTCAACTCTTCTTTAATCATAGTCAACAATAGGTAGTTCCTTAAACACATCATCCATGAGACTATCTCACATACTCTTCCTATATCTCTTACCTGTGGCCCAAATGACAATTTTTTTTGCATGGCTTTTGCATTATTTAATCACCTGGATATGAGTTTCCTTAAGCCACTGGGAATGACAATCATAGAATATTAAGCTTACATGCCATTCAAATAATCAACTCCAATCAATTTACCACCATACAAAAAGAAGATTAAAATAATCAACAATAAACTATTCCTATGCCAAGGAATCATAACCTCATATACACATGCATTCTTACACAAAAGGACTATCTCTAAGATCATCTCCAAGGCCTGCAAAAACAGCTGAGATTGGTGCTTTGGGGGATGCTGCTCTAGCAATCAAGAAAGCCCATCTCCCAGAATCTGGTAAATTATATATATTTTAAGAGAGAGAATCTTGAACAATCTTGCTCTTCCTTAAGTGGGTGGCCAGAGAGCCACTGGGAGCAGGCTGTCTCATAGATATCCAGGCCTACTTATGTAAAATAGACAAGCAGAGGACTAGAGAGGACATCCATGAATACCAACTAGAAGTCAGAAAACCCAAAGAAAACTCAATTTCACAATACACAGTCAGACTCAGCCATTATTTCAAGTGGAAAACTGCCAGCATCCTAGATAAAAGAACAGTTAAGGAATTCCTGGAAGCTCAGCATTCAGACAAATCAGCCATCAATATAAATAGAGATAAACTATATATACAACTACAAGTCAAAAGAGTCAGTTAAAAAACCTTGGAAGGGAACAAAAAGACTCAAAGCATGCCTTCCAGCTACGAATACTCAGATAAGCAGAGATCAACACCAAACAATCAGACAGATAATAACACTCTAATCAAGGAAACACCAGGAGATAACTATACCTCCACCAAGGTATGGAAGGACAAATGACTATGATATATGAAAACAAGCAGCAAACCCCCACTCACTCTCAAATGGTGCTGTTACCAAATTGGGTAATGAAACATCTGCAAGCAAACAACCAATCCCAGATACCATCAAGAACTCTATACCTATGTGGTGGACTTGTGAGGACGCTAAAAAATATTGGACTATAATTCGCACGTGGTTGGAAAAAATGACAAAGAAACACATAGACTTGAAACCAGAGATCTTCTTATTGGGAATTTTACCTGATATATATGGTAAAGATTTGAAGTACCTGACTGTAAATGTATCAACAGCGGCTAGGATTGTATTTGCTAAAAATTGGAAGAATGAGAAAATACCATTACAGGAAGAAATTATTAAGAAAATATTGGAATGTGCTGAGATGAGTAGATTGACATTTGAAATTAGAGAGCAAGAGGATAAACAATTTTATGAAATTTGGGATCTTTTTTATCAATGGCTAGATGATAAAATACGATAATAGAATATTTAGAATGCTAGACAGTAAGGAATATCTTTATTTTGCTATTATTTTGTTGTTTGACATTATATTTATAAAGGGTTTTTTAGGATTGATTTGATATGATTATATGATTTGTTATAGAGTAAACTGGTTTAAAGTATTGTTAGCTCATAAAGCATGAATGATTAAAAATATAGTCAAAAACTTCTTTTTTTAGTGATATTAGGATATATAAGTTTGGATTGACAATATGAGTTGCTATGTAACATAATTGTAATTGAGACTACAGAATGAATGCACAAAAATGATGAACCAACTGACACACTGGATGTACATATGAGAGTTGATGTTTTTATGTTTTGTTTGTCTTGTTTGTTTGTAGAAAATTAATAAAATCTTTTTCAAAAAAAAAAAAAAGAACATTTTAGTTTATGCAGCATATGTTTATGTAGCATACTACTACCAAATACAAATCAAACCAATATGGGAGCAGAACATTTTGGGGAAGTTTTAGAATTTTCCAAAACATTTCATTTCATTTGTTCTACATACAAAACCATCATTACCACAAGTTTTTTTTCTGATTCCTTTCCCAACTTATCTGATCTTCCTCACTTTAATTACTTATTCTCTCCTTCTTTTATTCTTGCTTTCCTGCACTCTGTTTGCTAATATTTTGTTAATTCATCCCACTTCTCAGTAGCTTTCAAGTTTTTTTACCCTCAAGGAAAAATGTCCTTATTGCATACCTGGCACTGAATATTAGCATCTTGTAGAAGGTTCTAACTAAATATTCTTGTTTGTCAAAGACCAAAAACAAATAAGCCAAAATAATGTTAGTTAACTAAAGAGTATACATGCACAGAATACATTTAAAATATGGGAAGAAAGCCCATTTCATCTTGTAGGGACATCTTCATTAAATACTGTATTTAAATAAAATAGTGATTAAGATTTTGAGGATCCATTTGTAGGACTGCTTTGAGATGTATCTTAAAGATGGTTCACAGAGACATGCATGCCATTTGTGTACAAAATCTGAACCTCCTCTAGTGATAAACCCTAGATTGGTGATGTGTGATGAGGAAATTCTTTAAAAGTCTTGAGTCACTATCCTCGGCTGAAAGTAAAAATTAAGTACCAGTGATCATATCTTTTGCAGGGAAGAATTTGCCAACTGAAGCAGATGCTTTAAGATCAATCAAAATTTTAAAGGACAAAGGCCAGCAAAACTAACTAGACTGTACACCCTAGAAGAAAAAAATGTGTTTCTTTCCCACAAAAACAACATAAACTTGATCTGGCAAGATTCTTTCTCTAAGGTCCATTCCAGTTTCAATGTGTGAAGAAGTGTTCATCACATCTTTCTCACCAAAACAGAACTGCCTGAAAACATGCTATTCAGTTAACTCTTTTAGTTTTCTCTGGTAGATTTCTAGGAGACATTTCTTTGTAATTTAAAAAGCCACTGGCAAAATATTCCAAAGAACCACAATTCTTCCCTCTAGCATTCAAGTTATGAACAAGTCAGATTCAATCTTTCTGAGAACTTTACAGCAGCAGATCAATATTGCCAAGGCCAGGTCCTCAATATCAGTCCTTTTTTTAAAAAAAATTCAACAATATATATACAGAAGAGTAGCTTGAGAGTATCTGCTTACAGCAATTCTACTGAATATAAGCAAGATTACAGCACTGAAAAACTTTAAGTTACACAATTGTTAGCCTAAATTTTCAGCTAAACATCTATAGTTTGCCCTATTTCAATTTCTGTTTATATCGCTCTCCAAAGGAAAACTGGAAAACTAAGATTTATTTATGTATTCTAGCTGCAGGTTGCTTTTATTTTCCCCTTCTGAATGTAATTTATTCAGTCAAGTCTACAAACTGAAGTGTACTCCAAAAGTGATCAAAATAAAAAAGAGGCTCTTGTCCCAAACGGTTTATATCTAAATTTCTAATATGAAGAGATCAACAAAATGGAAGGCGATACCACCATGAAAATAAGGGATGTCTGAGGAAATTCAATTTTATGCATTTACTCTTAGTTTCAAAAGCATGTACAACCCTTGACTTATGGAAGAGACAGCAGTTGGGGGAATGGAAAAGAAAAGTGTAACTTGTTTTAACAAACACATAAAAAAAAATTAAGATTCTGATCATATTAGCTGTGAGCTATTAGGAAGAAATACTTGAGCATCTTAAGTTTATTTTTAAAAGAATTCTCCATAAAATGCAGGACAATTACATTAAAACACTGTACCAAACCACGATTTTGTTAGCCATGATTGGATGTACAAGCAAACTTTGCTGGATTTACATACATCACCAAATCATAACTCATTTTTTAAACAACAATGGCTGTGGAAATTTATGACCACGGCTACGGCCAGTTGCATTGTTCCATGGTCACGTGACTATAATTTGTGACTTTTTTGCTGGTTTATAGTATTTTTTGCCAGTTTCCAGCAACAAATATCTATTTGGAAGAATGGGTTCATTTAACAATTACAGTTTGCTTAACAACTGCATGATTCATTTAACAACCACCATGAAAAATGCTTGCTGGGAAATTCTAGAAGTCCATACAACTTCAAGCAATCAAGGTTGGGCAACATTACTTCATTTATGTATTACCCAGCAAGTAATAATAAAGTTTGCCTGCTCCCATATAAATAACCCCATTAAGTACTAATATTTATGCAAAGGATAACAAGCAACTTTTCTTGAGAACTCAGAAAGGCTAACAGCATTTTCCCCAAACAAAGCCCATGTCATCAGATGTCTCAACAATAGATTTGTTAGTCTCTCAGCCAACTGTTTTTGCTACCACACCCAAACAAATTAAGTCTTCCAAAATCTACAAGAAATACTAAAGAATGAAGCTTTGAGTAAGACACACTGAAATTTGATGCACTTACTTTCAAGTAAGTGCATCAGATTTACTTTTGCTGGAACTGGGTCTGTCTAGTTTAACGAAAAGAAGGATTAGGGGTGGCATGATAACAGTTTTCCAATATCTCAAAAAAGAGGGAGTCAAGCTATTCTCCAAAGCACCTGAAGGCAGGGCAAGAAGTAATGGATGGAAACTCATCAAGGAGAAAAGCAACCTAGAACTAAGGAGAAATTTCCTGAGAGTGAGGACAATTAATCAGTGGAACAATTTGCCTCCAGAAGTTGTAAATGCTCCACCACTGGAGGTTTTTAAGAAGAGATTGCTCAACCATTTGTCTGAAAGGGTACACTTGAGCTGGGAGTTGGACTAGAAGACCTCCAAGGACCCTTCCAACTGTTATTCTGTTAAGTAAATCCCTCCAACTGAGTGAACATTGAATCATTGAATCAGGAAACCTTTCCTAGCTAGGCTGAACATACTCCATTCAGATGGCACACTAATAGCTGGTTCGTATTTATCTAGTGAAAAACTGAAACCAGGTCTCTCCACTCTAACAAAAATATAGTACTGTAGCCCCTCTGCTATACTATTGTGAACTAATACACCAACCACCAACCAGGCAATAAAAATAACTCCTGTGCAGCATTTTGGACTGAAAGGGGAAAGGTCCTTCAGAGCATGTGTGAATGCATGCAGAGCACTCAACCTTTTCCTATGCTGCTTCAAGGAGCATCACAGCAATCTTTTCCCTTTAACTCCAGACCAATGAAGAAGCCAAATATCTGTGCAGCTTCTCTCTCTCTCTCTCTCTCTCTCTTTCACTCACTCACTCACACACACACATACAGAGAGAGAGAGAGAGAGAGAGCTGGCAAAAAAATTGCTCAGAGAAGGAAGACACTTCATGTGTATCCTATTGGGGGGAGGGGTAATGGCTCTCCATCCTTGGGAACCAAATATATATTGTATTTATTTGACTTCTAGGCTCTAAACCACATCAGAGGAGCCGCGTGTTAGAGAAGAAAACATTTTCATTGATCTACAGGGCCAAGCTTTGTCATTATTCTTTCAAAGGCATACAAAATGGAACATTTCACAATCCAACTTCTCTTCTTCATTAGCCCACAGCCAGTTCCAACCAAAGAGGACAAAACACAACTCACCCCTTTTTTTCCAGATTTGATATCCACATGACCTTATCTTCATCTCAACTCCGACCAACAGCTGAGGCAACTTAAAGTCATAATTAGGTGTCTCAGACAATGTTTTCTCTGTGAACAAAGTTGTTTTTATTTTGCTATGGACATGACTTAATGTGCTTCATCAGTGATAACACAGTCAGGGATGAGGTCTGCCCAGTTTCTCTTGCCCACTTTAAGCAGTGGGCACAGAGCTTAAAGTGGGCATTGTCTGTGTAAAGCCTGACTGATGCTTTCCATGATGCTTATAGACCTCCATGGTTTCCTTGTGAACACAAATTGAACACTCCTTGGAAAGAGGCTAAGCCTATTTGTAAAGAAATGGGTCTTGACAGAGTATTAATTATTTTGTGTTGCACAGAAAGTTGATTTAAACCGTCGAAATGATGGTTCTGCCAGCTGTCCATGGGTGGTCCTGTCATCCTCATACACATACAGGGTTTCCACGCCTTCTGCCAAAAAGAACGCAAGAGACGGTGGGAAAATAACACCAAGAAAGTTAGACTTAATGACAACAAATGGGAGAAGATTTAGCATAGGTTTAACACTCTTTTAGAAAAGCAGTAGAGCCCTGCTGAGAAATAGCTTGGCTGCAGAGTCACAGGTACGTAGCAGTTCTGAACCAAGAGTTGCTCGGTGGGATGATTTATGCGGGAGACATGTCATAAGAGGAAATATGATGCCAAGAAAACCATGGGCCATTTTCTTGACTTTTTTCTACATTGAAACAGGAAGGTCATCACCCTTTTTTTGGTTTCATCAGTAAAATAGGACAGCATTCGAGCACTTTCCTGCCAGTTCATGGATATTTTAATGTGGCCATTTGGTTGTACCCTAAAATAAGGGGTCCCCAACTGGTCTGTGGAAAAACCTCTCCCCACAGAACCAGTATCCCTCGAGTTCAACAGGTTGGGGGCCATTGCCCTAAATGATCTCTGAAGAAATACTGACATTAATTCCTTCTGCACCTCAAACCAATTTCTTCTGTACAACCTTCACTGGCATAATTTTTTGCTGTTTTGGTCCCATTCATTTTAAGGGGTGGGGTGTTACATCTGAATCCAGCAGAACAGAGGACATATTTCACATATCTTGGATGTGCTGGCATTTTTTAAAATACAGGCAAGGGGTCAAAACAATGTTACGCTACTACCTGAATTTTTTCATTCCTTCATTTAATAAGTTCTAGGCCTCAATCAATCAATCAATCAATCAGAATAGAGCTGGAACAGCAGTCTTGTAGTCCAACTCACTGCTCAAGCAGGAAACCCTATACCAGGGGTCTCCAACCTTGGCTCCTGGAAGCCTGGCGGACTTCAACTCCCAGAGTTCCACAGCCAGCAAAGCTGGCTGTGGAATTCTGGGAGTTGAAGTCCGCCAGGCTTCCAGGGGCCAAGGTTGGAGACCCCTGCCCTATACCATTTCAGACAAGTAGCTGTCCAGTCTCTTCTTAAAGAGCTCCAGTGATGGAGAAGCCACAACTTCTGAAGGCCAAGCTGTTCCACTGATTAATTGTCCTCACTGTTAAAAGTTTCTCCTTCATTCCAGGTGGCTTCTCTCCTTGATTAATTTCCATCCATTGTTTCTTGTCTTGCCTTCTGGTGCTTTGGAGACTAAATTGACCCCCACTCTTCTTTGTGGCAGCCCCTCAAATACTTGATTACTGCTATCATGTCACCCTTAGTCCTTCTTTTCGCTAGACTAGCCAAACCCAATTCCTGCAACCGTTCTTCATATGTTTTAGTCTCCAGACCCTTAATCATCTTAGTTGCTCTTCTCCACACTTTTTCCAAAGTCTCAACATCTTTTTTGTAATGTAGTTATCAAAACTGGATGCAATATTCCAGGTGTGGACTTACTAAGGTTTTATAGAGAGGTACTAATACTTCATGTGATTTTGATTGCATGCCTCTGTTTATACAACCAAGGATTGTATTACCTTCTTTTGGCTGCTGCCACACACTGTTAGCTCATATTTAAGTAATCGTCCATAAAAACGATCATCCACTTCTCCCATTTGTTGCCTCGACTTGCTATTAATTTTTAATTGGGTCCACAGACAAGATACCACCTTGCTTTTGGACAGCTGTGTTCTTTGCAATAAGTTCTGAACAAGAACCCAATTCTGTTGCCTTTTCCAAGAAGGAACACCTTCTGTTACGCCACATCCATTAATTCCAATGAAATCTCAAATGTAAAGTTATTGATGATTGTTCCAAATTCTATTTCTGGCATCAAGATAGGGAAAATAAAATGCAGCATGGACTACACACTACCTTCCCCTCCTCATCAATGGCAAAGGTTTACGACGCTTAACAGAAATATGGAAATACATAGCGGGACTTTCGTTTAAAAAAAAAACAGAACATGTCACAGATGAATTTTCCATATCTGCTCTGGGTGCTCCTTAATCTGATTATTTATAGAAAACACAGCACAAGTAGATGTTATGCAGGAAAAATGTTCATACAAACATCTTTTCTCTCTCTCTCTCAGATTAACTCTTCAAGTGGAAAATGTGACACTCCCCCATGAATTTAAGCACACACATGATTTCTATAGGAAAACAGCTTATCTGGCAAATATTCCTGGAATAGGAACATATTTTCCCCATTATTACTGATTTTCTGGGACTCCCTCCAACCCAATTCAATCTCTGAAAGTTCATCTGAAAAAAAGAGCAGAAAACATCCCTGGAAGGAGAATTTTTCAAGACTGATACAGGTCCTTACAGAAAAAGTAGCTGTGTTATTTTCCTCCCATTATAGCATAAGGAAATTAGAACTACTTTACACACCTGATGCTTGCCACTGAGAACTAATGCAAAAAACTGGGTGATACTGATAACAATAATCATTTTATTACATTTTGATCAAGCAACATGCAAACTACTTTGTTAGTTTGGATCAGTGGGGAGAACCAACCAACCAGACAGGCCCCTAAAAACTAAACACATTTTTCTCTTGGTGTCACAGGAGCTCTTTTTTTCCCCTTGTCCAAACTCAATGATTTGAAACGTACAGGTAAGTCCTCGACTTATGGTCACAATTGAGCCCAAAACTTCTGCTGCTAAGTAAAACATTTGTTCAGTGAATTTGAGCGAACCACTGCAGTTGTTAAATCAGTCAAAACCGTCCTTCAGCGAATCCGGCTTCCCCATTGAATTTGCCTGTCAGGAAGGGGACCCCGGGACACCCCCCCTCCCAGGGCGAAACACCGCAACCGTCACAAATACGAGTCAGTCGCCAAGTAGTCTGGATTTGGATCCAGACACAGTCATGTTCCCCAAGAGCATGAAAAATGGTTGTTAAAGTCACTTTTCCCGCACCCTGCACAGGCCTTAACTCTGAACGGTCACGAAACGAACTGCTGTTAAGACGAGGACCACCTGTATGCAAAAAAGATCCCCCACTTCTTGTGCTTGGCAAAAGCAAGAGGTGCCCGTTTCCATGTTGTTTTCCGGGCTGCCTCGATTTCGAGGCCCTTTTTGATTAAATCTGGAGAGAGAGAGAGTGGAGAGCAACCCCCTCCCCATTCCACGGAGGAATCCTGCGTGGGGTTGTTGTTGCTGTTTTTTCTGCCAGGGATCCAACTCGGCCTCGCTCCCTGGTCCCACGCGCGAAGCCGCCCACGGAGAAGCCTCTTCGGCTGCCAGGAACCCCGAGCCCCGGGTTGCGCCTCCCAAACCCATCATCTTCTGGCTCCGGAGAAACCTGGGCCAACTTCGTGAGGTAAAAATAAGGCGGGGAGGGGGACCCCGCGGCGTGGGTCGGTGGGTGGGTGGAAGAAAAAGCCCACGGAAGCGAACCCGACACGCAGGTGGGTGGGTGGGGGAACCGATCCCGGCTCGGCGGCCGTGTCTTTTGTGTCTCCGCTCCGCAGGTCCTACAGCCCGGCTCGGCCGGCCTCGCTCCCTCTTCCCGCTTTCCCCTCCCGCCTCACCTCTCGCCAGCGCGCACAAGCCGCAGACCAGGAGGCTCCGCACGACGGCGCCCATCTTCCCTCGGCTCAGCCGGCTCTCACCGGCGGCGGCGGCGCGGCAGCGGCGGAGGAGACTCGGGAGCCGGCGGCGGCCGAGGATGGCGGCGGCGGCGACGGCGGCTCCTCGGCTGCCCGCTCATGCTTCCGAAGGGGGCCGCGGAAGGCGGCCACTGAGCTGCGGGCCAGGCGGCTACTTGGCCGAGGGAGCCCGGCGAGGGCAGGGGACGCGGCCCCGGCCCTCCATCACCTCCTCCTTCTCCTGCAGCCAAGGCGGGGATGAGGGCGGGGGGAGTGAGAGGCTGCCCCGCCGGCTCGCCTCCTGGCTTCCTCCCTTCGGTCCTTCCTCCTCAGGGAGCCGCTCCCCCCTCAGCCGGCTGGGAACCCGGGGCGGCGCAGGGGCGCATTCCGTCTCCGCCCTGGCTCCGCTCCCGAGCTCACTCAGGCAGGCGCCCTCCTCCTCCTCCTTCCTTCTGCCGCCGCCTTCTTCCCCTCCTCCTTCCCTCAGCCGCATCCACAGGCGCGCGGAGACGCGTCTCTCCCTCCCTCCCGGCCAGCCAGCCGAGAGAGGCTCCGACGGCGCGGCAGAACTCGCCCCCTTCACGCCGCCCCTCCCGAGGACGCGCCAGGAGCCGCCCCTGCCGCATTCCGGAGGGACTCCTTTACTTCCCCCCCCCTTCCACTTTTACACACACAAACACACGGAAAGCGGGGATGTGGTCTCTTGGACCGGCCTGGTCGGAACTACTTTCGGGCCGAGAGTAGGGCGCGCAGGCACAAAGCCGGTCCTGCTCGCGCCAGGTGAAGCGTCCCTCTCTGAGGGAAAGAAGGAGGGGAAGGTCCGGCCTGGAGGGCGGGGGGTGCCGCCGAGGGGAGAGCCCGTGTTTGGCTCTCTTGAGCCGGGGCTGGCGAGGGTTCGGCGAAGGCGGCTGGGCGAAGGAAGGAAAAGAAGTAGAAGCGAGGCAGGATCAGCGGCCGAGGGAAGCTGCCTTGCCTGCCCGCCCGCCCGCCCGCCAGCCAGACGCCTCCTTTCTTCCCGAGGAATGTGGATCGGCTGCCGCAGAGCGCTTTGTTCCCTTTGTCTTTTCGGCAGACCTGCTTTTCCAAGGGACGCCGCCGTGCCTGGAAGGAGTTCGCGGCCGCAGGAAACTCGGGCCCGCTCATTCTCCCGCGGCTTGCGAGTTCCCACGTCCTCACTACACGGGTTTCGCGCGGGGCGCTAGGCTAAGCGAGGGTTGGAAGGAGGATGCGTGCTGGGGCGGGTGTTCCCGAGCCGCTGTGGATCCCCATTTTTCCTTAACCGCCCCCTCGAATGAACCTAGGCTGAGATCCGCGTAGTGGGATTCGTGTGTCGTGTGAACCTAGAAAGCGGGAGTCGAGGGACATTTAAGTGGGAACTCGGCCAGGAAAAGAAGAGCTGAGCCCCGCTGGTTCAAGTTATAACCAATCTGGGCTTCTGGCTGTGGTAGCACAGCCTTAAGAATCAACCAAATTTTTCTCACCTTGTGTAAAACTGATGATCCCTAATACAGGTAGTCCTCGACTTACAACAGTTCGTTTGGTGACTGTTCAAAATTACAACAGCACTGAAAAAAAGTTACTTTTTAGGGCCATTTTTCACACTTGGGACTGTTGCAGCAGCCCCAATGGTTGCCTGATCAAAATTGGGATGCTTGGTGACTGGTTCATATTTACCACTGTTGCTGGGTCATATGATCACCCTTTGCAACCTTCTCACAAGCAATGGGGAATCCAGATTCACTTAACAAATGGGTAACTAGTACTAACTTAACAGCTGCAATGATTCCACTTAGCAACTCTGGCAAGAAAAGTCATAAAACGTGGCAAAACTCATTTAACTTGCTGAGTCTTGCTGAGCACATAAATTTGGGGCCCAATTGTGGTCGTAAATCAAGGATTATCTGTACTTGCCCAATGAGGGAATCTCTTCATCACTCGGAACTATTGAGTGGAGGATTAAATCTAATTGGATAGGGAGTTGCTCAATTTGGCTGGATCTACAGGAGAAAAGCATTTAGGATTTCATCTTCAATCTGTAAGCTCTTAATCCTTCATAACTGATAAAGAATCTGAAATAAAATATACTCGGAGGGCTAGAAATAGGAAGGTAGAGAATCTTAGCAAAGGAAATAATATTTCTAGGTTGGTCCTCTGGCTTGACAAAAATCTCCCAAGAAACATTTTATCCCATAAGAGAATTTTAAAGAAGGGAAGTTACCGTATGCAGGGGTCTCCAACCTTGGCTCCTGGAAGCCTGGCGGACTTCAACTCCCAGAATTCCACAGCCAGCTTTGCTGGCTGTGGAACTCTGGGAGTTGAAGTCCGCCAGGCTTCCAGGAGCCAAGGTTGGAGACCCCTGGATAGAGTTTGTAGTAATATAGAGTTTGTAATAAACATGGGACTACAATACCTTTCAATAAACCTAAAATTATTTTGCACTTTTTATGTTCATAAATGTATTATCACAGAACATACAACTTGGTTGTATTTATGAAATTTAAAAACATACTTTTTCTCAGTAGCAAGTCACTTTCTGTTGAGTCTGCTCACCCAAAAGCTAAAACGATCTTGCATTTGTAAACCAAATTGCAGGAAAATTGAACCTTTATGAATGCCAATCATATTTTTAAGGATTTCCCCCCCCCCCCCCTTTGTTCAATTGTGTCCAATTTTCAGAGACTGGCTTGGCAAGGTTTTCAGGAGCGATTTGCCATTGCTTCCTGCTTAGGGCTAAGAGAAAGTAACTGGCCCAAAATTACCCAGCTGGCTTTGTGTTTAAGATTGGATTAGAACGTGGTCTCCCAGTTTTTAGCTTGATACCTTCATTGCTACATCAAACTGGCTCTCAATGATAAGACAACAGTACAGGTGATATCAGTAGTTATAAACTTGTCTTGAGTTACAACCATAATGGAGACTGCCCTTCACTATTGTCACGTGGTTGTAATGCAGTTGATAATATGACAACCCAATGTTATGACCTTTTTTGTGGTTGTTAAGAGAATCACCAGGGTCATTAGGCGAACCTATGGTTTGCTATGAGCGCAGTTTGACTGAAAGCCAGAAGTAAATGCCAATTATCAAAACCACTGCAAAATGTGATCAAGTGACCATGGGACATTGCAAAAGGCAGTAAAAATGACTCAGTTCCCCCAGTGCCAGAATTGTAGTCACATGACCATGAAGGGGGCGGCCTCTGGCACTTTGATGGTGACTTGACTTAATACAGTTGTGTAAAGACATCAAGAGAGCCAGTTTGGTTTAGTATATGATGGCTAACTTTTTTGGCAGTGAGCTCCCAAAGTGCGTGCATGCCTGCGCACCTCCAAAATGCAATGCATGTATGTGCATGCATGCACTCCCACGCATGCGCAGCAGAGACCCGAAGACCAGCTGGCTGGCAGGTGGTGCGCGGACATGCAGGGCAGAGCTGAGCTGGGGCAATAGCTGGCGAGCCCACAAACGGGGGTCTGCTTGCCACCTCTGGCACACGTGCCTAGCTTCATCATTATGGGTCTAGTGGTTAAGGAGACCCTGGCTACATAAGCCATGAATGCAGGTTGGCCTCTGGATTTTGGGGTAGTACACTCAGGGCATGTTTGCACAATCCTAAGCAAGCCAGTCTCATTTTAACCAAGAGTGCTGTGCAGATTCAAGTGATATGTATGGTTCGGGCAGGGAACCCCATAAAAGGGGACCAATTAAGTATTTTTTTTTCATTCATCCAACATTATGTGGTGTGGGACAAGCTAAAGAAACATCTTTATTGGGATGATTCTCAATTACATAACACAAGCTTTGCACATGCCAAGCTCATGGCTAGTCAAATCATAGCTTATTCAGTAAATTTGGTATGCTGGTTTATGACTGCAATAAAGATTGGTTTCCTCCAATTAGTTCCAGGTTTGTTTGTTTTTGCTGGATTCTTCCATGCTGCTAGACTAAAATGGGGCCAGTTCATGATGTGGTTTTAGAGCCAAGTCTACAATTTAGTTCACAACTGATAAAGGTGAGAGTTTGATGGAGTAAGTACAGGCTGATGAAGAGTTAATAATCTCCCCCTCCCCCTTTCTCCTCCTCCAAATTGTTCCCATCTGAACGATTTCCATTATGTATGATATCATGTAAGGGTAGCAGAACTGACCCTCCAAGATAGATTAGCTTGGAAAAAACAAGATAAATTTTGGCTAGAAGCTTATGCTGAGTTATCTGTAAAGCAGACCAGTGTTCTTCAACAGCTCAATTATTTATTTAAAATGTCAAGACATCTGGAAAACTTAAAGTTTCTTTTTCTTTCTTTCTTTTTTACCTTTTGGGAGTACTTGAGTCTTACTTGACAAAACATGCTTTTGTTGTTGTAAGGGGATCGGGTTTTAACCACCATACCCTGAAACATTATTTTCTTTCAGTTTGCAAAATACTCCACAGATGGACCCCATTAGCGTGCCCTCTGAGTCTTTCAAACCATAGCAGTTATAAATATCTTTCTGCTCCAAAATCTCTAGTGGAATCCGGGATTTTGCAGGGCAGGTTCCAAAATATTACATTGCGCCTTTGAAAACGGAAGAATCAAATGGAATTTGTCATGTATTAAAAGCCTATTTCTACTGGAATGAAAGTAAAAATGAATAACATTTCAGAGTACAGGTAGTCCTCTACTTAGCAACCCCAATTGAGCCCAAAGTTTTATGTTGCTAAGCAAGACACTTGTTAAATGATTTTTGCCCTATTTTACAACCTTTCTTGCCACAGTTGCTAAATGCAGAAAGTCAACACCAACCCTCCTGGAAGAATGAAATATTTTGAAGAATATTAAAAAGACAGAATGTTATATTTCCCTAAATGAGAAATGGAGAAACATGTCTTTTTTAGAGGCAGAAAACAAACTCAGTCTTTCTTAATAGCCCCACCAGATATACTGTGCCCGTTGAGAAAGACTGGGCCAGCCTATCTACAAAACAAAAGACCTTCAGCTTCAGGGTGATGGGATTAAGAACGGGATATGACCTTTCAGGACATAATAGGATTAACTCACTTAGCAGAAGACACAGAGCTCACTACATTGCACAATCTCCTAAAGGTATTTCGGACATTGCACTACCTCCAGAGCAGTCGAAACTTCAACCAGGCTTAGCTCAGACAAGCACCTAGGATTTGCATCTCCTCTTTAGCCTATAGAGCCAGCTATGACTCCTACATGACCCCATAGAAACCTGACAACAGCCAATAGAATACATGTTCTTGCATGGGAACAGGAAGCTCAAGTGCAAAGCCCAAAAGAAGGTGTAAAAGCCACCCACACTCAACTCCATGTGGTCAACTGCCCAGAACCACAAACCCACGTGGTTCTGCTTCATCAATAAACCATCTTTCCAATCAGCCTCCATGTTTCCAGTGTCTTTCTACCAGCTTGGAACTGAACCAGATGGATATTTTTTCCCACATAAGTGAATCACTGCAGTTGTTAAGTTAGTAACTTGGTTGTTAAGTGAATCTGTGCTTTCCCATTGACTGCTTGTCAGAAGGTCGCAAAAGGGGATCACATGACCCTGGGACACTAATTGTCATAAATAGCATTTGAATTTTGATCACATGGTCACAAGGATGCTGTAAAGGTCGTAGCAGTGAAAATTGTTCACACATCACTTTTTTCAGTGCCTTTGTAACTTTGAACGGTCATTAAATAAACTGTTGTAAGTTGAGGACTTACCTGTATTTTTAGTGCAGGTAGTCCTCATCTTACA
Source organism: Hydrophis major (assembly GCA_033807585.1). NCBI lineage: Eukaryota > Metazoa > Chordata > Lepidosauria > Squamata > Elapidae > Hydrophis > Hydrophis major. The sequence continues at coordinate 147,025,063 of CM066331.1, forward strand.
GCCATTCATTTAGTGACTGTTCAGTTACAGTTGGAGACGTTCCTCACAAAGTCAATGGGCAAAACTGGATTCCCTCAATGACCACCTGATTCATTTAACAACTGCAATGATTCACTTAACAACTGTGGTGAAACAAAAAGTTGTAAAATGGGCACGACTCGCTTAACGACTAGCCTTGTTTAATGATGGAAATTCTGGCCCCCATAATGGTCAGAAGTTCAATATTTGGTACCCAGGAATGAAGAAAAATGTACTACTTTTAAAAGGTCAGAAAAGGTCAAAAGATATATTGGATATCCTGGAAACTGTTTTCTGTTTTTACGTTCTGGTCCAATCTGCAAAGCAAAAAACAAAACAACAACAATGAGTTCTATGTCCAGCATATCAGATAACAGATAATCAGAGTTGGAAGGGACCTTGTAGGTCATCTAGTCCAACCCCCCCCCCCCCGTCCAAACGGGAGACCCTACACCATTTCTGACAGATGGGACTCCAATCTGTTCTTGAAAGTCTCAAGTGATGGCGCTCCCACGACTTCCGAGAGTAACTTCTGTTCCATGGGTTGATTGTTCTCACTGTCAGAAAGTTTCTCCTTATTTCCAGGTTAAATCTCTCCCTGTTCAGTTTCCATCCATTGTTCCTTTTCCTCTCTGTGGTAGCCCTCTGTGGCAGTATTAAACCTTGACAACTAAGATTGTGAACTTCAACTCCCATGTTGGCTGGGGAATTCTGGGAGTTGAAGTCCACAAGCCTTTCATTCAAGGAAAATGCTGGCTGAATCTTGGCAGTCTCTATCTCATTTTCCCAGTTTCCCGACCAATTTTGTAACTGCATTTTTAGGGGATTGAAAATCTGAAGTACAGCAGGTTGGAAGATTAAAACTGCTAATTTTCTTTCATGAGGGGAAAAAAAATAACGGAAACATATTTCACAATTAAAGGGAATCCTGATTGCCAACTCTTTTAACTTTTACAAGTGAGAGCCAGTCTGGTGTTTTGGTTAAGGCACCAGTCTTATAAATTGAATTCTAGTTCTGCTTTTGGCACAAAAGCTTGCTGGGTGATCTTGGGCCAGCCGCTTTATCTCAGCCCTAGGAAGGAGGCAATGGCAGACCACTTCTGAAAAGAGAAAACTACTGGGACATGTCCAGGCAGCCTCCGAGAAATGGACATGGTGGAACAGAAGGAAAGGAGGGAAAAAACACCTTTCATCAAGGCTTTTATTTAAAACAAGAATCTCTGCACAGAGAGATTATTTTAAGTTATAGGTTTGGACTTGGTTTTAGAAAGAGTGCAGAGAAGGTCAACAAAGGCTAAAAAATATGAATGGTTGCAGGAATTGGGTTGAAAAATCACTTTAATGAAAAGTTTAATGAAAAGAAGGACTGGAGGGGGGGGGTGTGACATGATAGCAGTGCTCCAGTATTTGAGGGGTTGCCACAAAGAAGGAGGGGTCAACTTCATTTCCATAGCACTAGAAGGCAGGACAAGAAACCACAGATGGAAACTAATCAAAGGGAGAACCAACCTAGAATTAAGGAGAAACCTTCTAGCAGTGAGAACAATTAACTGCAAATGCTCCAACTGGAAGTTTTTAAAAAGAGACTGGACAATCGTTTGTCTGAAATGGTATAGGGTTCCCCGCCTAAGCAGGGGGTTAGACTAGAAGGCCTCCAAGGTCCCTTCCAACTCTGTTATTCTGTTGTGCTATTCTGTTAGCTCTTATGTCCTTTCCTTAATTAACAGCCTTGGATCAAGTATGACTAACACGGACACTTCTGTTTTTCCAGACTTCTTTTCTTAACATTTTATGACAAGGTGACCCACAAGGTAGCCTTGTATCAAACGCCTGGCCTTTCTTGGGTGAAAATGTACTGGGGTTTACGAATGGGTTAAGTTCTCCAGACCCCGTCATGGGAAACCATCAGCTTCCTAAAAAACAATTGTGATATAATAGCAATGACATCCTGTCCAACCCATTCTGCATACAGTGCAATTTCCAAGCATTTTTCTCAAGGCAGATTCCTCCAGAGAACCTTGGAATACCTCCCATTCATATAACAACCCAGAACTGCAAGAGGCACACCTTAGAATCTACAGAATTGTTGGAGGGCAACTAGACTAAACTCCTTCCTTTTGCAAACAGCCCACAGCCTGGGGCATCTACATGAAGGGATGTTCCAAATTGGAGATAGGTAGGTAGGTAGGTGGGTGGATGGATGGATAGAGAGGTAGCTAGGTAGAGATAGGTAGGCAGATGGATAGATGATAGGTAGGTAGGTGGATAGATGGATGTTGCTGGGTAGGTAGGTAGGTAGGTAGAGATAGATATAGAAAAATGGGGGGGAGGGAGAAAGAAAGGGATGCCATTTCTGTTTGAAGAGCTTCGCTAAGAGGACATTTGGTTATCTTTTCAAAATGCTGTAACCCTTAAGCATTTTTTCCTGGTAGAATCAGGCCTTTCTCAGACCTCCAAGACAACAAATGATGAAACCTGGGTACATTATCTGGTAAACTTGTTTCCAGAGCTCTGTTTGTTTTGCTTCTTAGAACATTTGTAAAAAAAAAAAAAAAGTTGGAATGCCTTTAAAATCTCAAAGAAGTTTGCAGAGCACAAACAAGTTTTGAAACTTGCAGAGCACAAACAAGTTTTGAAACTTGCAGAGCACAAACATGAAAGAGCCTTGGATCTGGGGGGGGGGGATTCGGGGGTGGTGGTGACTAGAAGGCCTCTGAAATCCCTTCCCACCCTATGCTTTTATGAAATTCCCAATTTAATCTCGATTTATTGGGAGATTTTTTTTTTCCTTTTCAAACAATGCATCGCTACTCTCTTTTCCAATGCAAACCTCTCAAATAAAGCATTTGTGATTTTAAGTGCTTGGAAGAAACAGGGGGAACATTAACTTTTAATTAGCAATTTGTAATATCCTGTAGTGAAAAATCTTTCTGTCTTTCTAGAAACCAGAAGCACACAAGGATATTTTTTTTTAAAAAAACAGACAAAAACCTGGAAGGTCTCTGTCAGCAGTCACTCAAATTCCTGCCCCATTTTTATGTGCATTTCAAAATGAGCATTGTCTCTGGCAATCAACATGAGTTTGATTCTGTGTGGTTTTGTGTTTTATCTGTTTTTAATGGATTTTCTTTGTACGCCATTGAAAGTCCATGGGAGTTTTCACTCCAAATTGGAAGCAGGCTACGACTCTCCCAGAAGACACAATTATTAACAAGATATATCAATGCGCAGAGATGGATAGATTAACAACATTATTGAAGGATAAAGAAGGAGAATACTATAAAACATGGGATGTTTGGTACGAATGGATAAGAATAAGATGCAGAGGCGTCAAATGATCTATATAATACTATAAAACTATAAAACACTAAGGTTTTCGTGCAAATAAGTGTAAATAAAAATGTATATATGTATAAAATGCCTAGAATGATGAAGAATCAAATGCAGAAATGTATAACACGTTAATAGAAGATATTTACAATGTAAACACTGCTATGGTAACATTGTAAAGTGTGGAAATTTGTTTTTAAATGTTAAAACATTGAATAAATAAATTTATTTTTTTTAAAAAGTCCATGGGAGTTGGGCAGCTAAAACATCATTTAAATAAATAATTTATAATCCACTGCAGGAGATGCCTGGAGGATATTCTTTGGAAAGGCACATGTATACCACCGTATGCACATTCACAGACACCCATACAAACACACCTTGTGCTGGGGAGGAAGGGGGGCAAAAAAGAAACGAGAAATTGTGGGAATGACCCATCGTGAACTTTCACAAGATATAGTAGATATGATCCTGGCTTTCTTGCATTAATGAACCAGTTAACATCCACAGTGCAATAAACCTCTTTGGTCTCAGCTTTAGTCCTCAACTTACAACAGTTCCCTTTAGTGACCATTCAAAGTTACAACAACACTGAAAAAAGTGACATGGCCGTTTTTCTCATTTAATCTCCACGGTCTCATGATCAAAATTCAGATATTTGGCAACTGACTCATACTTATAATGGTTGCAATATACCCGGGGGGGTGGAGTGTGATCTCTTTTTATGACCTTATAAGAAACAAGGTCAAAAGGGAAACCAGATATGCTTAACAACCGTGTTATTAACTTAACAACAACAGAGGTTCACTTAACAATTGTGGCAAGAAAGGTCATAAAATGGGACGAAACTCACCTGCCTCGCTTAGAAATTTTGGGCTCAATGCCGTCGTAAGTTGAGGATTACCTATATGGGTAGATGTGGCCTTTCATAAGTAACCTATAAACTGGAATTTCCCAAAGGCCTTCAAGTCTTCAATCCCCTTGCTTACTTTCTCTATCACAATACCAATCTTCCTGTGTGTGGCAAAAACACAGTTTTTATCTCTGTTCTTTCACCGTAGGTGTTCTGTACCTTCATTTGCATTCTTGAAACCCCGCGTTTTGATTGGTCAAAGCGTGGGGTGATCTGATTGGTTTAGCGAGCCGTGCTGATTGGCTTGCTGAGAATCTCCTGCGATTGGCGGATACGAATCGCGGGAGATTCAAAGCGGTGCCATTAGCCGGGGCTGCCGCGGCTTGAGAATAAAAAGCCGCAAGTTTTCCCTTGAAGCCAGATTGGTTCCGGGGGCCTAATAAAGAGCTGAAACCACAGTCACTGCCTCCTGGTCTCCTTGCCGAGCGGACACGACACTGGCGACGAAGGTGGAATCCCAAGGCTGAACCCCATTGAGCACGTGTCCGACGGAAGCAAGACCGACGAGATGGCCAGCATTGCTCCGCCTGCGCCCTTCAACCCCGCTAGCGAGGACTGGGAATCCTACACGGACAGATTCCTCATGTTCCTCGAATGCAGCAACATGAAGGATGCCACCAGGCCGAAAAAATGAGCCGTTTTCCTGACACACTGTGGGCCCGCAGTGTTCAAGATGGCGAAAGCCCTCGTGAAACCCACCGATGTCAAAGCGATGGACTGGGACGACCTCGAGCCCTTGCTCCACAACCACTACACCCCTGCCGTGCCCACCTTCATCAGGCGGCACGACTTCTACCTGCGGGACCAGAGACCGGGCGAAAGCACCAGCGACTTTGTTGCCGAGTTGTGGAACCTAGGAGGCATGTGCGGATTCTCTGACAGGGATGAGGCCCTACGGGACCGAGTCGTGCTCGGACTTTGGGATCCAGTCCTCCAGAGCCGACTGATGGTCAAAGGCAACATCACCCTCGCTGACGCCATCGCTGAAGCCACCGCAGCTGAGGCTACCCAGAAGTCGGTGAACCGCATGCGGAGATCGGACGCCGGGGACCGCACCGCGACCACCGACTCGGGACGGGCGACCGAGGCCCAACCAGAAGCAAGTCACCATGAGACCACCACCCACCATGGCGAATTCCACTCCACCTCCGACATCTCGGACGAGGAGGAGGAAATCCACCGGCTCCAGGCAGGACGCGACCAGCGCAATTGACGGGGTCGTAAGTCGGGGACTGCGTGTGCTGGTTGTGGAGGCAACCACCCGAGATCGGAGTGCCGTTTCTTCGACGCAGTCTGCCAGCATTGCAACAAAAAGGGCCACATCGCCCGCTTCTGCCGACTAAAGAAAGCCTACAGCCCCAGACGGCGGGACCACAGCGAGCGGAGACGGGACAGCACACCCCCCAAAGCCAGAGATCGCCCAGCCGACAGCTGATGGGACTGGAGTGGGCGAACCTGATGAGGCGGAGAGACCCGACGGAAGGAGGAAACCCACCAGACGGTCATCATCGGCCACGCATCAACCACCGACGCCCGAAAAGTCTACGTGGAGGTAGGCATCGAAGGCAAGCCATGCAGGATGGAGGTGGATTCCGGATCCTACCTCTCCATGGTCGCCTGGCAAGAAATCAAATGCTTACCTACCATCCATAAGAAGGGACTGGAGAACCAGAGACTAATCATCAAAGACTACCAGGGAAACCGCATCCCGGTACTCGGAACCGGACAATTCAAAGTAACATTTAAGGGCCACACTGCTTAGCTTCCCCTGACAATCGTGGACTGAGACCGACCCAGCCTTTTGGGACTGCAATGGTTCGCGCCGCTCGGCATCGAAGTCACGGGCATCAACCACATTGCCGAGACCGATTGGGAGCAGCAATTGGCACGGGACTTCCAGGAAGTGTTCGATGGCACCCTAGGCAAGTACCGAGGGCCCCCCATCTCCTTCAGCCTAGACCCTAACATTCCCCCGAGACGCCTAAAACCACGGCGGGTACCTTTTGCACTCCGGCCAAAAATTGACGAGCAAATTGACAAGCTCATCAAGCAAGGGGTCCTTCAACCATTTGATCATGCCTGGTGGGAGACCCCAATAGTCACCCCAGTCAAGCCCGATGGGTCGGTGAGAATCTGCGGGGACTATAAGGCCACCCTAAATTGCGCCTTGCAACAAAGCGCCTACCCCGTCCCAGTAGTGCAGCACCTTCTACACTCATTGGGGGGAGGCAAGGTTTTTGCAAAGCTCGACTTGGCCCAAGCATACCAACAGCTGCCGGTCGACGCAGAAACTGCCGAGGCGCAAACCATAGTCACCCACCGGGGAGCTTTCCGATGTAACCGACTCCAGTTTGGAGTCAGCGTGGCGCCTGGAATTTTCCAGAGCCTCATGGAGAGACTCTTGCAGGGCATCAAGGGGGTGGTGCCCTACTTCGACGATGTGCTGGTGTCGGCAACCAACCAGCGAGAACTAGAGGGTCGGCTAAGGGAGGTGTTAACCAAATTCAAGGAAACCGGGCTAAAAGTGAAGAGGGAAAAGTGCCAACTTTATACAGAGTGGGTCGAGTTCCTGGGATACCTCCTACACCGGCATGGCATCCACCCCACCGAAACTAAAATCAGAGCCATTAAGGAGGTTCCCACACCCAGGACTAAAACGGAACTGCAGGCGTTTCTGGGACTGCTTAATTTTTACAATGTTTTCCTGCCCCAGAAGGCGACTGCGGCAGAGCCTTTGCATAGGCTCTTGGACAAGGCGGCTTCCTGGACTTGGGGGAAACGCGAGGAAGCCGCCTTCAGGAGAACCAAGGACCTGCTCACCTCGGATGCCGTCCTCATCCAATACAATGAGACCCTACCACATGCGATGCCTCACCCTTCGGCGTCGGCGCTGTCCTCAGCCACACAATCCCGGATGGAAGAGAAGTGCCCATTGCCTTCTTCTCCAGGACACTCACCAAACTGGAGCAGAACTATAGCCAGCTGGACAAGGAGGCCCTAGCCATTGTCGCAGCAGTGAAGAGGTTCCACGAGTACCTCTACGGCCACACCTTCACAATCATCATGGACCACAAGCCGTTGCTGGGCATCCTGGCAAGAAACTGGGCCACCCCGAACATTTTATCTCCCAGGATGACAAGGTGGTCCGAATTCCTTGCTGCCTACAGCTACCGGCTCACACACCGACCCGGTAAGACTATTACACATGCAGACGCTTTGAGCCGCTCACCGCTACCCGACCTAGACACTGACCCAGCACCCACAACAAGCACCCTCAGCATAGAGACTCTGCCTGATCTACCCATAACCATGTCAGACATTGCCCAAGAAACTAATAAAGACAAACGTCTGGCATGGGTGTTACATTGGGTAGAGAAAGGGTGGCCGGAAAAGGACAATGACGAAGCATTCAAAACATTCCGGAACCGGCAAATGGAACTTTTGCTGGAAATTTCCGGGTGGTTATCCCGGAAAAACTGCAAGGGAAGGTATTGGGGTTGTTACACGAGGGGCACCCGGGCATAGTTAGAACGAAAGCCCTGGCCAGAAGTTACGCTTGGTGGCCAGGGATGGATAAGCAAATTGAGGCCTGGGTGGCAAGGTATCAACGCTGCCAAGAAACCAGACCGAGCCCTCCCGCGGCACCGATCCTGGAATGGGAAACCCCCAGGGGACCCTGGTCTAGGGTCCACATAGACTTTGCCGGGCCCACCAAGGGACATACATTCCTAGTAACCGTAGATGCTTACTCCAAGTGGCTGGAGGTAAGCAACATGAAATCCACCACCACAGAGGCCGTAACAAGGAACTTTGCAAACTATTCGCAACCCACGGCCTCCCGGATGTCATCGTGTCGGACAATGGGCCCCAATTCACCTTGCTGGAATTTGAAAAATTCCTAGCGGAACAGGGCATACGACATGGTTCAATTCACGAAAAAAAACATCCAGAAAATCGAACACGGGGAAATCCAAGACAAAATAAATAAAATGCTTTTTATCCAACATATAACCCCAAACACAACAATGAACAAAAGCCCGGCAGAGCTACTGATGGAGAGGAAAATAAGGTCCCCGCTCGACAGACTGCATCTCACAATCAACCCAGAAAAAACCCCAAACTCCTCCAGCAAGCACCGGTCTTTTGCGCCAGGCGACGCCGTCTACGCAAAGAACCTAACCGGAGACCCACTATGGATACCAGCAACCATAACCCAACTGACAGGTCCCCACTCGTACCGGCTGCAAACAACCGACGGACGAGCATGGAAATGCCACATCGATCAAATAAGATCGAGAACGGCCACAAGAAACACAACCGACACGCAACCAGACACAGAAAATCCCTTCAACACAAGTCAAGAGGGGAGGGAATACCCCAGGAAACAAAACCCAGAAGAAAACCAACCATACTCACCAGCAAGCAGCCAGCTCGAAGCCTCACCAGGGAGAAGCAGCCAGGCCAGCTCGACCAGCCCGGAAAGACCGGGCAGGAGCGGCGAGAACCGCAGCTCAACCAGCCTGGGTAGACCGGGAGGGAGCTGCAACAAGCCACCCGGCAAGGCCTACCAGGCGGTTCCATCGACGAGGCCGAGAGACACAGAGAACCCGACCGAACCGGCCGAGAGCCAACCAACGACTGACCTGCGCAGGTCTAGTAGGCAAGTGCGGAGCCCCGCCTACTTACGGGACTACGTTACGTAGGACCAAATCAAGAGGGGAGGGGTGTTCTGTACCTTCATTTGCATTCTTGAAACCCCGCATTTGATTGGTCAAAGCGCGGGGTGATCTGATTGGTTTAGCGAGCCGCGCTGATTGGCCCGCTGAGAATCTCCCGCGATTGGCGGATACGAATCGTGGGAGATTCAAAGCGGTTCCATTGGCCGTGGCCGCCGTGGCTTGAGAATAAAAAACCGCAAGTTTTCCCTTGGAGCCAGATCGGTTCCGGGGGCCTAATAAAGAGCTGAAACCACAGTCACTGCCTCCTGGTCTCCTTGCCGAGTGGACACGACAGTAGGCCTTAGGAAATGCACACATCCCAAGGCCCCTTGTCCCTCTCCCCTTCCTCCCAGAGATGTTGCAAATGTAGGGGAACTTTCACACCCTCCAGGTGTGTTCCCCGATGCCTGACGGGTCTTGGCCAATTCTCCATTATGCAGAGCTTGAAGTGGTTTGGCTTAATGCAATCCGGCATTCTAAGTATTTGCAGCAAAATATTTTATTTCAATCTGACCAATCAATAGGACAGTTTTTCCCGCCGCTGCCGCCATTTTGGAGTTATGGTGGCGCTGTGGTTGGAATGCGCTATGGCAGGCTAATTCTACCCACTGCTGGAAGTTCGATCCTGACGGGCTCAAGGTTGACTCAGCCTTCCATCCTTCCGAGGTGGGTAAAATGAGGCTCCCAGATTGTTGGGGGGCAATAGGCTGACTCTTTAAACCGCTTATGGAGGACTATCAAGCCCTGTGAAGTGGTATATAAATCTTAAGTGTGATTGCTGTCCTGCCACAAGTGCCACATACATGGTGTATATTAAAAAAGGGAGGAGCTTTAGTTGCACCTTGAATTTTGTTTAGTGACTGTTGTAACTTATAACGGCACTGAAAAAAAGTGATTTATGACTCTTTTACACACTCAACAACTGTTGCAGCATCCTCATGGTCACGTGATCAAAATTCAGGTGTTTGGCAACTGACTCATATTTATGACGGTGGCAGGGGCCCTGGGTTTTGTGATTGCCCCTTTGGCGACCTTCTGACAAGCAAAGTCAAGTTTCACTGAACAACGGTGTTGGTAACAACTGCAGTGGTTTACTTAACCAACTGTGACAAGGGAAGTCATAAATGGGGCAAAATGCACTGAACAATTGTTGGGCTCCCTTGTGGTCCTGCCTCAAGAACTACTTGTACATCCAGCCAGGGTTATCAGCTCAATTGCTTGGTTACAACTTCCCACCCACCCAGAGGTGGTCTTCAGCAGGTTCTGGCCAGTTCTGGAGAACCAGTAGTGGAAATTTTGAATAGTTCGGAGAACTGGCAAATCCCACCTCTGACTGGCCCGGCCCCCACCCATTCTCTGCCTCCCATTGAGTCCCAGATGGATCTTCTTTGGTTGCCCTGCACAGGAGAATGGAGCTGGAAAGCAGGTTAGTGGGGTGGGGAGGGAATGGGGATTTTACATAATCCTTCCCCTGCCAAGCCCACCAAGCCGCGCCCACAGAACTGATATTAAAAATTTTGAATCCTACCACTGATGGATAGATAGATGGATGGATATTAGAGATAGACAGAGATAGAGATAGAGAAATAGATAGATAGACTAGAGATAGATAGAGATAGATAGATAGTTAGATAGATTAGAGAGAGGGGGGTGGATGGATGGATGAATGGATGAATGGATAGATGGACTTGCAAGCAGCAAGTGTATGGGGCCCATGCACACTGCCAATTCAGTAAAGTTTGAGGTTGACTCAACACAGCTGCCATTTTTGATGGCTACATACTAGATAGCAACCCAGGCTTATTGTAAGCTACAATTTCTGGTTGGTGAAAGTCATAAATAGCAGCTGCTTAATATTCAGACCACACAGATGGCCCTATCACACCTCTTACAAGTATTTGAGGAAAGGGAAAGAGGGCGAAAGTGTGAGCACCTTCTTTCGTCATTGAGCCTTTGGGTGTAACATGTCATGTGAACAAGGCCCAACTCAATGAATCCAAGGAGAGAAGCAAGCATATAGCATTGAGGAGCATTTGAAGCCATTGGTGCCCTTTATCGAAGCACTCCTTTCAAGCTAATCAGGAACCAAGAATTGTGTTTTGTGACATCCTCATAATATCATAGGAGTTAATGAACAACTAAATGTTGCAGCTTTGCAAAAAGATGTAACATTTAGAAGGCTTTTAGTGGAAAGGCAGGATATCTACGATTTAAATCAGGGGTCCTCCAACCTCAGCAACTTTAAGCCTGGAGCTTTGCTGGCTGGGGAATTCTGGGAGTTAGTCCTCCAGCCTTAAAGTTGCCAAGGTTGGAGACCACCTGATTTAAATTACTAGAAAAATGCAGTTATTCATTCTTGGAGGTCCTTGTAATGCAGATAAGCATGTACAACAAAAACAGACATACTGATGGGATTACAAATTATTGTTGTCCTAAGCATAACAGAGAAAAAGCCCTTCTCTTATCTATTGATTGATTGATTAGATTTTCGATCCCACTTTTATTACTCCATAGTTAGCTCAAAGCAACAAATGTACCTAATACTCCTTCCTCCTATTTTCCCTACATCCCTGTAAGGTGGGTCGGGCTGAGAGAGAGAGTGGCTGGCCCAAAGTCACCCAGGTGGCTTTCATGACAGGACTAGAACTCACAGCCTCCTGATCAGTGGTGGGATTAAAAAATTTTTTTACTACCAGTTCTGTGGATGTGGCTTGGTGGGCATACTAAATCAGTCACACTTAAATCCCTTTCAGATCAGCTGACTTAGCGTTCATTGTGACTGGATGTCCCATGGAATTCAATTTAGCTGCTGTTACAGTGAGAAATGGCCTTCCATTTTCTACCCTTCTGCGATAGAAGAAAGCTTGAATTCTTAGTACTGAAAAGCAAATGTAACTTAACAAATGTAACTTAACTTGGCCTGTACAGATAAACTCCTCACAGCCGCAAACAGAGACCAGAAATTCTGTGGTTAAGCAAATTGATTGTTAAATGAGTTGCACATGACTTCACAACATTTTTGACATGGTTGTAAAGTGAATTGCTGCAGCTGTTAAGTGAATCCGGCTTCTCAGTTGCAAGCTTTCAAGAAGACACTGGACTGCCATCTGTCAGAAATGGTGTAGGCAGGGTCTCCTTGCTTGGGTGGGGGGATTGGACTAGATGACCTGACAAGGTCCCTTCCAAGTCTGTTAATCTGTTTTCCCATTGATTGCTGGGAAGGTTGCAAATGGTGGACCCCCATGACTGAGACATTGCAAACATCATAAATGATTGCCAAGTGCCCCAATTTTTATCACATCACTGTACGGATGCTGCAACATTTATAAATGTGATGGCTGGTTGTAAGTTACTTTTTTCAGTGCTGTTGTAACAATACCAACAATAAGCCAACAATACTAGTAATAGGAAGATAGCAATATGCTCTATTGAAAGGAGCAACACTAGAAAGTATTCTGTATCTTAAAATTATCTAGTCCTGCTTAGAAATCCAAACCAAATTTGGGATTGCAGAAGAAAACATCTGGATTCATGGAAATGTGGGGATTAAAAGCAGTATTATTGTTTGTGTTTGGTATCACCCTCCAAGCCATGGAGAACATGCCTTCCAAAAGCAGAAAGTTTTTCTTTTAGAAACAAAACTCTCATGTTGAGGAATTTTGCCAAGCATGGACCTTCCAGGAAATTCCTAGGTTCTGCTGTTCACAACTTTCTCCTTTATGAAGGTGCCGGAAGCTCAGCCATCCTTGACTTGATAAAACCCTTGGGACATTTAATTCAGGAAGTTGAAAGAGCAGGAATGTGGAGAGCAACAGATGTGTAATCTTAGCATTCTTGGTTTTCAGGAAAACTGAAACCGAGTTATCATTCACTGATTTTGAAAGAAAAGGAATAGAATTCTTTATTGGCCAAGTGTGATTGGACACACAAGGAATTTGTCTTTGGTGCATATGCTCTCAGAGTACATCAAGAAAAAATAAAATACATTCATCAAGAATCATAAGATACAACACTTAAGCTAACTAATAACCAATAAGATAAGCAATCAAATCGTACTAGGAAACAAATAAAACAATATAAATTGTAAAGATACAAGCAACACAGTTATAGCCCTAAGTGGGAAGAGATAGGTAATAGGAAGGATGAGATGAAGAATAGTAATACAGTCTTACTAAGTAATTTGACAGTGTTTGTGGGAATTAGTTGTTTAGCAGAGTGATGGCATTTGGGAAAAACTGTCCTTGTGTATAGTTGTTCTGGTGTGCAGTGCTCTATAGCATTGTCATTTTGAGGGTAGAAGTTGCAAAGGTGAATTTTAATAAAAACAACCAAGAGCAACTGCTAAGTGTCCAAAACATAAAGACAAAGACATCTGTTGAGTGTAAATAGATAGATAGATAGATAGATAGATAGATAGATAGATAGATAGATAGATAGAGATGAGAGATGTGTAGACTTCAACTCTTGGCAAACTGGCTGGGGAATTCTGGGAACTGAAGTCCATTTCTTTTAAAAGTTGTCAAGGTTGAGAGACATGGCTCTAGAAAATAGCCACCATTTCATGTCAAGCTATAAAGCTTTTCCCAACTTCATTATGTTCTTCTAAATATTATAACTGGCAGCCTTCTATTTTGCTTGAGTGAATAGTTCTCAGCCCAGTTTATTTCCACATTAAAATCTTCCAGGTTACTGGCTTCATTAACTTTATTTTTTAACAGTTTCCAGCCCTTCTGTTGCAAACTACATTATGAGGGCAGAGTGCATCAGCGAGTAGCCAAGATTAGTTGTTGGTGAAAGACTGCTGGTCAAGAACTAACTGGATATTCCAGGCTGTGGAACAGTTGCAAAAATATAGATGGGCAACTCTGATTTTTTTTTTTTTTTACTGCTGCCAAGTCTCCCTGGGAAAAGAACCATGGGAAGGGATAAAGGAAGCCATCATAATGCCCTCAGTTTGAAGTTTAGAATAGCAGCATCTTTTTAATCTTTGCTGCCCTCTAATGATCATTTTATCTTACTTATTTAGTGTGTATATATATATATATATATACATGTATATGTATGTATGTATATATATATATATATATATATATATATATATATATATATATATATATATATATATGACGTGGGAAAATACCCAAACTAAGCTGAATGACATACATACATACATACATACATACATACATATATATATATATATATATATATCGCTGCCCAGTTTAAGGCACCGCAACTCCTGGTTCTTACCTTACTACATTAAACATTCAGTATAAAAGTAAAACTGCTCCATTGTTCTTAGCCTGATGAATTTTCCAACTGCCATTCAGAAATATCTTTGAATGGAATCAAATGCTGAAAAGTGGCTCTTTGCTATGTTGGATGGTGCTTTCCTTTAAATATTCCTACTGGTGATTTCCCCCCCATTCCTGAAACAGCATTCCTATCTTCTCCTCTCCACCCCCCCAACACCCGCCACCATTTACTGGTACTTCTCAAAGGTGCTAAATTAAGCAGCATATTCGTGGCATTGTTGAAAATTCAATTGGCTGCAAAAAAATTCTGCATAAACATGTTTTTTTTTTTTTTTTAATGAATGGGCCCTGGCTTTTCCTGCCAGATTCTTTAAAATCCTAATCACCAGTAATGCTGCCATTAAAAAGAAAAAAAAAACTTCCTTGTTCCAGATCAAAGAAAAAGTACACAAGCTTGAAGGCCTAGTTTAATCTCAGTCATAGTTAGGAGTTTGAAAACTGTCTCTTGAAATCCCTTTAAGGAAAGGGACTAGAAGACCTGTGGACTTCCAGACTCCCATCGCTGGCTGAGGAATTCTGGGAGTTGAAGTCCACAAATCTTCAAGTTGCTAAGGTTGGATACCCTTGTTCCAGAGTGACCTTAATAGCAATTTGCACTTCAGCCATTAGTGGTTGATCCTTTTCTATGCATTGGGACAACCTATTTGTACAAATAAAGCTGTTATCAAACAACCCCTGGACTATTTTTATTTCAGTTGCTAAGGAGATCGAGGGGAAGGAAAAAAAAGAACATTTGTCAATGCAAAGCTGCCACGAGCCCTCTCTTCATCCTCTTAATTAGAGAACATCTTAACATACTGCACCTCTGTATGGTTTGCCAATTGCACAGTGGCAGATAGGACAGCACTCCAGAGGGTTAACGTCATTGCCCAGATCATTGACTGCCCTCTCCCCTCTTTGGAAGAGCTTTATAGCTCCCGCTGCCTTAAGAAAGTTCAAAACATTCTCAAAGATCCATCTCATCTCATTGACTGGCCACTTCTGCAAGGGAAGATTAACCAAATGCCTGCAAAGCAGTTCCTTGAGTCTGTAGGTGAATTAATCTATTGCCATCTAAACATCCATTCTCCAGAAATGGACCAGTGAAGGGAGTATAAAGAAATTTGGACAAGGCCTGGAATCAAAGCTTTTCTTTTTTTAATGTACAATATAACGGTAACAGTATAGGGGTAACACTAGAGGGATGTGCTGGCTTGGTGGCTAAGACACTGAGCCTGTTGATCAAAAAGGTCAGCAGTTCAGCAGTTCGAATCCCTAGCGCTGCACAATGGAGTGAGCTCCTGTTACTTGTCCCAGCTTCTGCCAACCTAGCAGTTCGAAAGCATGTAAAAAATGCAAGTAGAAAAATAGGGACCACTTTGTTGGGAAGGTAAGGCGTTCTGTGTGCCTTCGGCGTTTAGTCATGCTGGTCACATGACTATGGAGACGTCTTCAGACAGCGCTGGCTCTTCGACTTTGTAACAGAGATGAGCACCTCCCCCTAGAGCCAGAAACGATGAGCACGTATGTGCGAGGGGAACCTTTACCTATAGGGGTAAGGCCACTACCTGGAATTACTTTGCCTCTCTTTCTTCCATCTAGTCACAGAATACATACACAAATTAAAACACTAATACTGCAGAAAACAGGTTGGTGGTTAAAAGCAAGAAAAGGTAAAGTTTCCCCTGCCCAGTCAGGGTCCGACTCTTGGTACTCATGTTTCTTGGCCGAAAGAGCCAGCGTTGTCCATATAATTACCATGGTCATGTGGCCAGCATAGCTCTATGCCAAAAGCATGCAAAATGCTTACTTTCCCGCCAAAGTGGTACCTATTTATCTATTTGCATTTGCATGCTTTTGAACTGCTAGGTGGGCAGGAATTGGGGCAAGTAACGGGAACTCACTCTGTCATGTGGCACTTGGGTCTCAAACCCGGGCTATCAGCTTTCCGGTTGACAAGCTCAACTGCCATCATGCCCCCTTTAGATTAAAAGCAGCAGGCTGGAAATCCAAGTTATCATGAGTTCTAGTCCCACTTTAGGCACAAAAGAATCAGAAGATGCTTTGTAGTCTTTTCCAAATGGTATACTTCATATCTACAAGAGAGGTGAGGTGCCCTAGAGGTGGAGCTCTCGCCTCACAGTCAGGAGGCTGTGAGTTTAATCCTAGGTAGAGGCAGATATCTCTCTCTAAGCACAATAATAATATATGGAAACACACTCCACATTGGTAACAGGAAGGGCATCTGGCCAGTAAGCACTCAGCTCCACCCCGATGCAAGGGATTATGGGGTCATGAAGATACTTCATACCTAAAACCACCTGGAAAGCAACACTCTGAAAGATGAGAAGATGCATTTCAAACAGATCACAAAATAACAGCCCAACATTTAAAAAAAAGGAAATGACTGTCCAAACACTGCTTGGATTTATTTTAAACCCTTTAAATCAGCTCAAACTTTATTATTGCTTAAATAATCGGCAGTAGAAATCACTTACAAGAGAGAGAAAAATAATTTAAAAAATCTATTACACCTGAGCTACAAGAATTTGTGTAAACGCTAGGGGGCAGCAAGGAGACAGAACTCTTCTTTTGTCACCATCTAGTGGCTATTCCTGATTTTTGTAGCTGCATACAGGTAGTCCTTGACTTACGACCACAACTGGGACCAGAATTTCCACAGCTAAGCAAGGCCGTTGTTAAGTGAGTCACATCCATTTTTTAAAATTTTTTTTGCCAGTGGCGAAACAAATCGCACAATTGTTTAAGTGAATCCAGCTTCCCCCGCTGATTTTTGCTTGTTGGAAGTGGAACGGGAAAGTTGGGAAAAGAGATCACATAACCCAGAGCATGGCAATCCCCATAAATAGACTGGTTGCCAAGTAACCCATCTTTTGATCACATGACTCTGGGGATGCTATTGTTGTGGTTCACCGGCAGAATCGGACAGTGGGGAAGAACGGGGACCAGTCCAGGAGTCTGGAGAGGACTCGGACGAAGGTCCTGCGTCTAATGCAGAGATGGGGCCAGGACCATCCAGGAGTTGTGTGCTGACTCTGGAACCTTCGGAGTCTGGCAGCAGCAAGGCAGAGGACCCAGGGGAGCCTGTTCCCAGTGCACGTTAAGTGCAGAGCTGCTAGAAGGCAAGAACAGCTGAGACAAAAGGGGCAACTCGAGAGTAAGACTGGGAGGTGATTGGCCCTCCCATAAAACATAAAGGACAGGCAAAGGTGAAGAAACCTTTGCAGGAAGCAAAGTCATTCATTCTGTTCGTATTAATCCTTGAAGCTTTGTGTGGACTTTGTACTTTGTTTTTTTATAGTTCATTTGGCACTCTAGTTGTTGGCAGCAATTCAAAGGAAAGGAAGGTGGCTTATCTTGAGGGACTGTTTGGGATTCATTACTGGCTGGGAATGAAAATAATTTTCAGCGCTGAAATAAACCAAGAGTTGTTTTAACTAAGCGTGTACTTAATTATGGTGTTGGGAAGCCTTGGTCAGAACAGCTACAACAGTTGTGTACAGACCAGCCATGTCACTTTTTTCAGTGCCATTGCAAGTTTGATGGGTTGCTAAGCAAGGGTTGTAAGTTGCACCGTTAGCGCCAATACAAAACAATTCCTTTTTCCATATAATGGAAAATGTGATTGTTAAAAACTGACAGCCTCACACTGGCAGCTTTGTAGGCTGACCCGATAAAAAGGGAGGAAAAAAGACTGACCAATTTCACGCAGATTCCCTGTGCCTGGACCACTTCCACACCAGAAACTGCACACAAAAGCTCCCATTTCACCCCAGCTGTGTTTTTAAATGGAATCCAGTGTGGTGTGCGTGCATCTGCTCAGCTCAATGCAAAACCATTCCAGCAATTACCCTGTGGGGCAGTGGGGAGGGTGAGCAATGCTGGCTCAGGAATTCTGGGAATTGAAGTCCGCAGGTTGTAAAGAGGCGATAGTAGGCCACCCATGTTGAAGGGGGAACAGATGCAGCTGATGAGCATGGTCCCTCTTTTAAGGGCCTGAAGACAAGAAGGCATCTCCAGTTGAAGTGCTGAAGCCAGGAGATATTGGGGCGGAATCCCTCCTGATCAAAGAGCAACTTCGGTATTATGATCTGATTTTGTCGTTGAACACTATAGCTGAGCTTAAAATGTAAGAAAAATTAAAACTGGCTCAGTTGCTGAACACAGAAATCAGCTCAGAACAGGTGGCACAGCCAATTCTGGAGCAAAAAGCTATGCTTTTTTTCCAGGTCCAAATTTTGCACTTACTAGCTTTGTTAGGTAGTGTTAACAACCTATATATTATATATAGACAGCCTGGAGGAAGGTCTGTGTAAGCTATTAAGGAAACCCCCGTTTAGATCAGAAAATCAGAACAAGTTAAGAATCTGAACATTCCTCCATCTTAGTTCTCTTGAATATAAGCAGCAAGGAGAGAGACTCTTGTCAAGCTATCACATTCTGTTACTATATGCTTTAAGGTAGTGATTGTTGTGGTATATTTCCTAATAGCAATAGCACTTAGGCTTATATACCGCTTTACAGTCCTTTCTAAATGGATTGCAGAATCAGCCTATTGCCCCCAGCAATCTGGGTCCTCATTTTACCCATCTCGGAAGGATGGAAGGCCGAGTCAACCTTGAGCCTGGTGAGATTCGAACTGCCAAACTGCAGTCAGCAGAAGTAGCCCTGCAGTACTGAACTCTAACCACTGTGCCACCATGGCTCCTCTGGCCAATCTGAAGGGTTGGCACCAATGAACACTGTTGCCATGTGTTGTTCGGTCTAAATGATTTTTGCGCACAGTGTGGCACTCTGCACTCCAGGAACTAAATACCCTGTAGGCAGATCAACTCCACATTTTGCCTTTTAAAACTAAAATAAACCTTTTCCTTCTTGGCAGATTTTTTTTTTTCATGCCAGGTTTATAACGGACAAAAGAATGAAAGAAACTTGATCGACTCTAGAAGGGAATGGTAGCCAAAGTGCTCTGATGGACACTAATTTTTCCCATAGTGCCCAAAAGTGAATTAAGGATGAACTCGTCAAATGAATAGGATTGTGCCCCTATACTTTCTGAGGTGGGAAGTAATAATGGGCTATCCCTATGTGAGACATATGTGTCATCTATGTATCCCTATGTATCATCAACGAGGAAGGGGATCATAAGGGAAAGCAAAATATTATTAAACCAGTGGAACATTGTGACTTGGGTGGGTAGAACTACATTAGACCGAATTCAATCCATCTTTTTTTTTCCCCCCCGAAGGCCACAGCCAGCCAAACTCTTTCACGCTCACCACTGAGGTGCCCCCAAGTCCCTCTCATATTGTTACACCCCTGACAGTCTGAATCCAAGGAAGATGAACAGCTGACAGGAAGTGGGAGTGTGGCTCCATTGCCTGTGGAGGAAACGGGGGAAGGGAAGGGCAAAAGCTGGCTGGGCAGAGCAAGGGAGAGGTAGAGCAAAGGAGAGGGAGTTCAGAGGAAGACCCAGGCCCACCCCCTCTTCATCCTAGGGCACGCAAGGAAGAACAGAGAAGAGAGCAACGTGGGTTGCGTGGCTTACGGGGGAGGAAACGGCCCTGATTCCCTTCACCAGGTACACCTGTGAATGAGAGTTTAAAGGAGAGGCAGCTGAGAGCTGCATTAGCCAGGACAAACATGAGTTTATCTTGTGTTGACTGTTATCTGCATTCCTGGCATCCTCCCAACTGGGTTGATTTACTGTCATGCTATTTCCCTTCTGGAACTCCTCATCTTGCTCTGCCGGATTAATTAATTAACCTCATCTTGCCTCAATTGGACTTATAAAGTTTTCTGTTGACAACTTTTTGAACTTGAATCTCTGCAGCCAAAGGCTGTTCCTGGGAGAGTTTTTCTCTACGCCAGAAGGTAACCAGGACCTTGGAAGCTAATAAAGGGATTCTGGCTATGTTGCCTTTGTGCCATGCCCTGGGTCATCACACATCTTCACATATTGGCGTACATGTCATTGATCAAGTAATCCAGCCTGGTGTAGCGCTGTGGCTGGTGTGAGCAGCAAATTTTCCCCCCTATCAGCACCACTGCCAAGAAGAAAAACAGCACCCCGAAAAACAAGGCAGCGAGGAGGACGCTTTGGTCAGTCAACAGGGAGAAATCGTTCCCGGCTGGGTTGTCGTCAGGGGTGAAGCCTTCCAAACGAAGTCGTCCATCGCTAAGGTGGGAGCCCCGAAGAGAAGCAGTTGGAGTAGACTGGGCGGATGACAATGAACTGAAACCGCGAGGATCGGTTTCGGAAGGAAGCAATGGTTTGGAAACAGGGCCCTTGCTTGGCTGGAGAGTGGCCACCTCTGTCTTTCTGGCATAAGGTGAAGCAGTAGCGGTGTGGCTTGGAGGATTATGAATGGCTGCAGCACCACCAACAGTCCTGCTGGTCAAAGAGTCAAGGGTGGCAAGGGATAGTTTAACAGGAATGGATTGTTGGATGGTACTAGCAGCACTGTTGCTTTCATGCACTATCGAAGAACCCAAAGTCTCCCCTCCGTTTGTCCTTCCAGCCTTGGGATGCTGGGGGGATCCATCCACTTCCTCAAAGGGATGGTCTGAAGGGCCAAAGATTTCCTCTTTTGTAGAGGTCTTGGGCAAAGAATCTGGTTTGCCCAGGGGCCTTGCAAGACCAAACTCAGCTGCTTGTGGGGACGCCAGACTTCCGTTCACTGTAGAATGAGGGACTTTGTTTAAGGAAGGAGCTGGTTTGAATAGCTCTTTGCCTAAAGAAGAAAAGAAAAGGAAGACAGATTATTCTCTATACCTCAGCAAAAAAAAAAAAAAAACCAATCTCAAGACACATCAAGAAGTCATCACAAATGGGCCTTAAACCATTACAAGATTACTCCCATCAATTTCTTAGGAGTAGGAAATGTGCAGCCCCACTGTTTCTTCATATGAAAGTAAAGCCATTGTCAACCCTGAAATAAACCTGGCCGAGACTATCTTGGAAGGCTTCAGGGTTGACACACAGCAGTGGGATGGGGGGAAATAGTTAGATGGGGTTTTGTAGCCAAAACACTAAAGTTTTCCTATGGGAACCAAGGACATTCCCACAGGTGGCTGGCCAGAGGAGGAGATAGTAACCTGGCAACCAGCCAGCATCTGGATTGGACAGCGCGACCGGTGATTTGGAGGGGAAGGGGAACACTTTTACTTTTAATTAGGTGAAAGTCACAGGAAACCCCAGAGTTGGCTTTCACCAATTTGTGCCAATACGATGTACCCAATAAACTGTTCTTTGAGGACCTCAAGTGCCTCGGAGTTCGTTTTCTATGGGTGGCATTACTTGGAATGCTGACAACCATACTGTTGTGGTTAGCCGGCAGCAGGTGTGGATGGCTGAGAAGAGCCAGGACTCAGATGAGGGGCCAGGACCATTAGGGAGTAGACTGCTAGCTTGAGAGATTGTGGGGGCTGGCAGCAGCGATGAGGTGGTTCCCAAGGAGCCTGTGCCAAGTGCGCGCAGGACTGCTCGCAGGAAAGAGCAGCTACAACAGCACAGGCGACTCGGGAGTAAGGCTGCAAGGTAATGGCCCCTCCTTCAAGAAGATAAAAGGCAGCTGTGCAGCGAACGTTCTTTGCAGGAAGCAAAGACGTTTTGAAACTCAGCCTCGTGGACCTTACAGTTGGTATTTGAAGACTCTTGTGTTGTAAACTATTTCTTATCTGTTGTTTTTTGGCAGCCTTGAAAAAACTTGTCAAGGCTCTTTCTTGTCGGAGCTAATTAGATGGAAGCAGCCTTTTATCTGTGAAGAAACAGAATTCATAGATGAAACATTAAAAGGTGGGGCCGCTGCCTTTGTCTTGTGTTTGCTCTCTTGGAAACAGGTTTGGAAACAGGCTAGGTATGAACACATACCTAGCTCAAAAAAAGAATCTGAAAGTGGTTTATCTTGACAGCCATTTTCTCAGAAATCTGAAGGCTGTAGATTTTTGGCAGGTGAGTAGGAAATGCCTGAAACCACAAAATCTCTAAAGAATATTTATTGCTCTTTGCAGAATGCTCCTGCTGGTTGGTTCATGAATCAAGGATTATAATTGGGAGTCACACAATTTGCTGAAATGTGCTGTTGTAATCATAAAGATTCAGGTAGTTAAGGTAGAAACCTGGCACATTGGTCTTGGGGAGAGAAAGCTCTCCATCCAAATTCAATTGTAGCATTAACAGGTGCTTGACAATCATCGATCAATTTAAGAAGGAATTGTGATAAAGATGAGATCATTTACAATTACGTTTATGGTTTATATTCTATTAAAAGAATCCATCCAGAGACTCTTCGATAACAGATCCCACATTGTGCCTTGAAGTATATGGCTTGCTTTGCAAAACAAAAAAAACAACAGATCTGGGGATAAAAACTAAATATCCCCATTGAGTACGAATGGTACTGGCTTATTAAAATAGTCACTTATTCATTACATTGTGTGATGGAATGTAGTCTGGAGTCTCAGGAGAGAGGGGCCCTTTCCTCCTGAGATTTCGGATCACATTCCAACACACACACACACACAATTAGCAAATGAATAGAATAACAACTCTGGGGAAAAAAACATGATTATTTTCCCATGATATCACCACAGGCTCCATTTTGGGAAAAACTTATTTTTCTGGAGCGTGAGAAAGGAAAGGATTCAGTTTCTTTATAATAACATTTGCTACTTTCCACTTTTTGAAGGAACGTCAGCAAAGTTTGATTTACGAAATCCTTTAAAGCTGGTTATACTGCTTGGAGAGTCTAATGGAGCTATTTCAAGTACGTATGTTACAGTTTCCAGCAAATGACTAATTGAACTGGCCCATCAGTAGATTTCCATTTACCTTCTATTATTCTGTACGTGATCAGTCCTAATGCTGGTTTTACAGGACAGGTTTCTTGGGCAGGGAAATAAAAGTGATAGCAATTTGGAGAACTGCCCTTCATTTTGGTGTTAAAGATGGCATAGTTGCACGTCTTATCACCTAGAAAACAGAGAAAATGTATTTTAACAGCAAGTTTTGTGTTTGTCGTATGAACATCTAGTTAGTACAAGGGTCTTCAAACTTGGCAAGTTTAAAACTTGTGAACTTCAACTCCCAGAATTCCTGAGCTAACATGAGCAGAGGAGGAATTCTGGGAGTTGAAGTCTACAAGTCTTAAAGCTGTCAAGTTTGAAGACCCCAGATCTAGTAATTCCATGCAAGGGAAGAGAAGGGTGTTCTCAAAAATAACGTCATCCATAAGACGGCCCCACCGCCATCTCAAAAGCCCCAGATATATTCAACCTATGCATGATTGTCAGAATTGTCCTTGTGTTTATCAGCAAGTTTGTTGGATGTTCACTCCTGCTGGCCTATACAAGAAGTCCTTGTTTAGTGACTGCCTCATACTGTGACTGTTTGCAGTTACGAGGTGACAAAAAAAAGCAACTTTACTACCAATCTTTGCATTTACTCCTCACTTCCAGAGGTCTATAAAGCAAAGCTGAAGGAAGATTGTAAAAGCACAGGTGGAGTCTCATTTAATGACCGCTTTGCTTAATGTCCAAGTTGTTGGTCCCCACTGTGATCACTGATTGAGGACTACTTGCAATTCCAACTGTTATACTTATATGGATGCCAGGAAATAGTCTTTCTTCTCACTGATTTTTGTTTTTGTTTAAAAACAAACATGTTCCCCATCATTATCCCAAGGAGTGCTGAACAGTCTACCTGACCTCTTTTTATTCTCCCAATAATCCTGTGACTTGGCTTCCTCAGAACCCATTTCCAGTGGAGAAATTTGCACTGAATAACAAAGAATTTATCCTGGATTCCAAGGGAGCTGCATGAATGAGAAAATTTATGAACCTGTATACTGCATGTCAAAAAGAGGGCTGTGAAATTATCTACAGACCCCCTCACATCCTGGACATAAACAGTTTCAACTTCTACTCTCAAAACGACGCTATAGAGCACTGCACACCAGAACAACTAGACACAAAGACAGTTTTTCCCCGAATGCCATCACTCTGCTAAACAAATAATTCCCTCGACACTGTCCAATTATTTACTAAGTCTGCACTACTATTACTATTAATCTTCTCACCTCTCCTTTTTACCAATCCCCTCCCACTTGTGACTGCATGACTGTAACTTTGTTGCTTATATACTTACGATTTATATTGACTGTTTCCTAGTATGATTTGATTGCTTATTGTACCCTATGACTATTAAGTGTTGTACCTGATGATTCTTGACGAATGTATCTTTTCTTTTTATGTACACTGAGAGCATATGCACCAAGACAAATTCCTTGTGTGTCTAATCACACTTGACCAATAAATAATTCTTTCTTTCTTTCTTTCTTTCTTTCTTTCTTTCTTTCTTTCTTTCTTTCTTTCTTTCTTTCTTCTTTCTTTCTTTCTTTCTTTCTTTCTTTCTTTCTTTCGCAAGGAGTATAAATCCTTCCATTCCCCCACTGTGATGACCCGGAATGTAACACAAACGTAACAAAATCCCAAAATGTAAATAAATGTCCTTTAATGCCTCCAACTTGGCCCCACTGTTCAATAATTCTCAGTTGGAGATAAAACTTATTCAAAAATTGTCTTCAAAATAAAGCAATACAGTCCAAACTTAATGAGCAGATAGGAGTGAAATAAAAAATTAAAACAAACTACAATGAAGGAAATTCCACAATGGACCAGGATAAGTAATTACCAACTTCAAGGAGATAACAGGCACAGTCTGTTGGAGGGATGTCAACCAAGGTAACTTCAGCCCAAAATAACACACACTTTCTTTCTGGCAATGCTGTGTTTTAACTGTCTCTCTTATATACTATTCTCCCTAGCTGCAACCAATGATGGGGATCATGGCTGCTTCCTCTCTCATAAGCCAAGTTGTTTCCTTCTCCGTTCCTCTCTGCATGTCCTAGGATGAAGAGGGGATGGGCCTGGTTCTTCCTCTGACTGCCCAGCTGGCCTCTGTCCTTCCCCAGCCTCCTCCACAACCTCTGGAGCCACACCTCCACTCACTTTCAGCTGTTCCTCCTCTCCCTCAGAGTCTGACTCTACCAAGGGCATGACACCCCACCATCCAGTCAGAGCTGAAGAATGGATGAGAAGCGAAACATCTTCAAAGAAAAAACAAACGACAGTCTAATTGCTTCTTGAAAAAAAACACCTTTGGGACAACCATGACCTGGATGACTGAGCATCCCTATAGACAGTACAAGATACATTGATAGTCTTTGTTCTGGGATCACCATTTAGAGCTTTCTTCTTGAATACCTGCAGGGTCTGGTCTGCATACACCTGTCAACTCATACAACATTCCTATGCCTGTTTGAGTAGTTGCCATAAAAAAATGGGAGGGGAAGGAAGGAAATATGGAAGAGCAATGCAGCAGTTTGAAATCAAAAGTATATTCCAACTCTTATCTTTAAATGATTGTAACTAAAATACCAGAGCTTTTGCCCACAAATATATTTAATTGGAGAACGTGAATGATGACACCCAGCCCATGAATGTGCTCAATTGGAGAATCTGATTTATGACACACCCAGGGGGGAAACAGGTGACTGTAAATTACATGTGCCAGAGCTGGCTTCATACAGGACAGTGCCAGTATGTTGCCTTTAATAAATCCTTTGAAGTTTTTTGAAGTTTGGCTCAAGAATCATGAATTAGAGAGATTGCTGGAATCCAGACAACAGCAGCAAGATCTCCATGCAACTCACTGATACAAAACCAAGGCAAACACCATTATTGTAATGTGTGGGCTAGGCCGGTTATCTGGAAATAAGCCCGGTGGTACACAATGGTCCGTAAAGCATCCAGAAGACTCTCTTCCGAGCCTACCACCTTACTTGGCCTCAAATATGTGGCTGTTACCTGCTATTCTTTCCGAGCAGCAATTCTCCACACAGGCGTTCCAAGATGGTGCATAGATCGGATCCGTCCCCCTGATGCCTTTGGAAAAGGCTGCTGGGATATCGATCGTACTGTTGTCCACCTCCTCGAAGGAACACCTTTGGGTCTGGGATGGCTTTGCCATGACCAAAGCCAGTGCTACTGATACCCAGGCCAAGCACCGTGTGGTCTGGACAGCCATTTCTTCCTCTCAGGGTAATGGGCTCCAGAAGGACCTTTGGAACTGTTCAAGCTCAGGGTATGGGTTTCCAAGATGGCCACATTCCTTGAAACCCTTCAGCTAAGAAAAAGATTATAACAGGGTTAAAAGCACCGTCAAAGAAATTCCCCCTGGTGAAATAGTCATGTTTCAAACCATGAGTCAAAAGACCAATTACCTGTCACAAAAATGGTTCAACCAGATATGACTAATTGGGATGTAAAGGAACTTTAAGTTGATAAGAAATAACTTAAGGTGGGGAAAGGAAAGCAACATGACTTCATGAATGTTGTAACAACATACCAAAGCAGTGAGGCAAGTTATGCTTTTCTCAAAGCCCTGGGATAGCAAGAGGCTTACCCTGATCCCACATCTGAAGAAAGATAAAGCATCGTGGGGATAACAATGGGAAGGCCAAGGGTTATCTCCCAACATTAAGGCAAAATGTTCTCAAAACTTTGACAAGAAAACAATTCCTGTGGCTTATAGGAGGAGATATCCTGATAGCAAGGGAAAAAAGGTAGAGTGAAAAAGGACACTTGATGAACGAACACAGATTTCTAACATAAAGCAAGAATTACATACATAGGTTTGTCAATTATGCACATCAACAAAGGGAGGAATAGAGAAAGTGATTCTGAGTGCCGTATGCCACTCAGAATCACTTTCATGTGGGAGGCTACACCAATATGATAAATACCTAAAATAAAGACATATTTTAAGTAGATCAAAGAACCTCCATGAAAAAGTCCAGCTCTGAAGTAACAAGCAGGAATAACCATTAAAGACACCTGGTTGAGCTTGAAATAAAAGAAACGACAAACTACCCTGAAGCTTTTAATAAACACAACTATTAAAAGTGTAAAAATAAAAATATTTGTGCAAACACGAACATTTGCAAACAAACAACCCCTCAATTAGTAAATGAGGCATGGCAGGCAATAAACCAGTTGGTCAATGGGAGAGCTTCAAACCCAAATGAAAGAACCATTGTTTAAAACTGCAGGAGAAAGGGCAGTGAAAGCTCTAACAGCAATACCCATGTTTTCCCCAAAATAAGACCCTGTCCTGTATTTTTTTTTTTTTTCCTACCAAAAAAGACATCAGGTCTTATTTTCGGGGGATGCCATCCACTGACTAACCTCACTTGTATGCATTGCCTCTGGCCTCCTTTTCACTGTCAGAGGCCTTCAGTAACTTGTTTTTCTGTGGCCAGAAAGGCTTTCCTGAAGGCCTCAGCAGCTGATAACAGAGCTCTGGATTGATCCAGAGCTTTGTTATCAGCTCCAGAGGCCTTCAGGAAAGTCTTGCCAGCCTTGCCAGCTGCAGAAGAAATGGGACAGGAAGGCAGGTGTTGGGGTGTGCGAGGCCTGGCTACAACTATCCAAAGGTAAATAGTAGGGCAGCTTCACCTCCTATCCCCACTCTAGCTTAATTTTTATCAGTGCACTCTGGAGTGGGCAGGATCTTAATTAGGATTTATTTTGGGGGTAGAGCTTATATTGGGCGCACCTGTAAAAAATCAAGCTAGGACTTACTTTCAGGGTAGATCCTGTTTTTTGGGAAATGGTAGATCAACCAATTTGGATAAGTCTGTATGCTCAGAGATTGGAAAATATCTAACAACTAAAATGTGTAAATGTTGAATCACTTGCACAAGTTTATCACACAAATATTTGCTTTAAAACTACAGGAAAAATATCAAATGAGCAGGCAGGCAAAAGGCTGAAGGACAGTTCAGATAACTAGCACAAAATGGTTAATGGAGAGAAGAACATTTGAGGACATTTGAGAACATTTGCTTTGTTGAATACAGCAAAATCACAAAAGGATATGGATCATCCTGTCAGTGTCAAGCAACTGGCTTAGTAAATTTACAATGGGGAGTGTAAATGACTCATACTTTTCGTCTCTGAGGCTCCAACTTAATAAGAGAGAGCCAGGATGTTGTAAACAGGAGACTAAAGAAGAAGGCAATGATAACTTAAACAAAATATAAAGGATAAGAACAAAGACCAGAATATTTAGAGCAGTGTTCTTTTTACAGGTGATATACAATTGTGAAGGTTTGACAATGAGAAAGACGACTGATGTATTAAGTCATCTGGAGACTATCATGAAGTACAACAAAGACCCATCAATCAGTTCTGGACCAAATAAAGACTGCTGCTTAGCTGACATTATCAATCAGTCAACAAAAGATCAAGAAACAAGAACTCACATATTTTGGGCATGTGAGGCAACTGGACGACAGAGCAGAAAAAAAAAAAACCCAGGAGGGATTAAAGTTATGGTGAATGGGTGCGATCCGAGAGATTACAGGATTGTTCTTGGAAGAGTTACACATTTTTGCTGCAGGCAAGTCACAGCGAAAAGCTTTTGCCCCGTAACAATCACTAGGAGTCAACTCAACGATGCGTAACTAAGTTGAGGCAGATCACTCTAATGCATAAACAAGGATGCATTTCCTCCTCACTGAAAGACCCACCGGCCTCCAACTTTGTAATTTATACAGCCTGCCACGCAAAAAGGACTTCTGAAAAAGAAAGGAGAAATAGCAGGATGTGCAAAAAAGCTCCGAAGCATTTAGAATCTGTTATATGTTCATTAGATGCAAAAGTGTTTATGCAATATTTTCTTCTCCAACTATTATAACAAATATATATTATACATTATATATATTATATATAACAGAGGAGCCTCTGTGGCACAGTGCTTAGAGTTCAGTACTGCAGGCTACTTCTGCTGCAGCAGCTGCCTACAATTTGGCAGTTCAAATCCCAACAGGCTTAAGGTTGACTCAGCCTTCCATCCTTCCAAGGTGGGTAAAATGAGGACCCAGATTGTTGGGAGCAATAGGCTGACTCTGTAAACCACTTAGAGAGGTCTGTAAAGTACTGTGAAGTGGCATATAAGTCTAAGTCAGTCAGTCAGTCAGTCAGTCAGTCAGTCAGTCAGTCAGTCAGTCAGTCCGTCCTTGCTTCCTTCCTTCCTCCCTCCCTCTGTTTCTCATTCTTCCTGGTGGTGCAGTGGTTAGATCCAGCCCACCGGCCTTGAGTTTGACACCCCTGCCCTACAGCGTACTCCATGGAAAAACAAAGTGATCAACACAGATTCCATTGTTGAGGCTGGACTTAAACCATGATCCACCAGAATCACATCCCATGGATGCCAGTTTGACCCTAAAAACTTGCACAGTTAAGAGGCAGGGCCTCCCACCATCCGAAGGGAGGCTGAGAAGCAAATCAAAGCCAAAAGACATTCAGGCCTTACAATGGGCAGTAGCAACAACCTGGAAGAACAGGAGGAAGAGCTATAATCAAGACAAGGGTCAGATAAAAGAAAGTTGAGTCCAAAGCAGGAATATTATTTGATAAAAGCGTCTTAGACCTGACATTCTTTAGCTCTCTTGTGGATAGAGAGAGGGGGTAGCATACCCCCTTGCACGGTTCTGTAACTAACCATATAATAAAAGTACCGTATATACTCGAGTATAAGTCGACCCGAATATAAGCCGAGGCACCTAATTTAACCACAAAAAACTGGGAAAA
The DNA here is from genome assembly GCA_033807585.1 of Hydrophis major. NCBI lineage: Eukaryota > Metazoa > Chordata > Lepidosauria > Squamata > Elapidae > Hydrophis > Hydrophis major. Next base: position 147,055,014 of record CM066331.1, read on the forward strand.
CTTATTGACTCGAGTATAAGTCGAGGGTGGGAAATGCAGCAGCTACTGGTAAATTTCAAAAATAAAAATAGATACCAATAAAAACTTTCACTAGGACAATTGAGAATAAGTTTGATGTTCACAATTTCCTCTTTGAAAGAGACCAGTAAATAGGGAACAAGAAGATGAAGAAAAAGTGTGTTTTTTCACACTTTTCACACTGCAGTGAACAAAAATGGCATCATAGGAACAGGCTTATTCTCAGCCCAAAGGTTTGTTTCTGATTTCTTCCCTGATTTAAGGGAAATTTGGGAAATGATCTCACTATCATGAAAGGCTTGATTGATTCACTAACCCAAAAGATGATGACGACGACAGTGGTAGGCAGGAGTCACTCTCTCCCTTGCAAGAAAAAAACCAAGAGCCGTTCTTATGATATCTCTCTCTCTCTCTCTCTCCCCCCCCCTCAATAAAGTCAAGCCCTTTCCAGCACGCGCGCGCGATCCGCCCCCGCCCCTTGCAAATGCAAAACCCCAGGGTTTTTGCATTTGCAAGGTGCAAAGCAGCGGGGGCGGATCGCGCGCGTGTGCTGGAAAGGGCTTTACTGTATTACGGGGAGAAAGAGAGAGAGGGAGAGATCATAAGAACAGCTCTTGCTTTTTTCTTGCAAGGGAGAGAGTGACTCCTGCCTCCCACTATCATCAACTTCTTCTTCTTTTGGGTTAGTGAATCAATTAATTTGGGAAATGATCTCACTATCAGAAAACGCGAGCTGCCACCACCACCTCCTCCTCCCCCTCCTCCCGAGTGGACTGAAAGCAGCTGGAGCTGAGGAAATGAAGCTGAGTGGAGCGACCTCGGCTCGCCTTGCTTTCTCAGCCTAGAGCTCAGAAAACAACGCGAGCTGCCTCCCCCTCCTCCTCCTCCCAAGTGGACTGAAAGCAGCTGGAGCTGAGGAAATGAAGCTAAGTGGAGCCGAAGCAACCTCGGCTCGCGTTGTTTTCTCAGCCTAGAGAAAGGGGAAGGGGGCTCATCTGGACCAAGGGTGAGTCTCCCCCTCAGTTTCCCCTGAAGGATCTTCCGTCGCCTTTGCCTTCTCCCTACATCTTCCCTCTGTTAAAATCCCCCCCCACACACACACTTATTTTCGGTCGGATAGATTTCGTGTCTGAGCATTCTCACATTGCGGTGGGTCTTCCCCCCCCAAAAAAACAGAAAAAACAATATATCCTCAAGCAAGAACTTTTCTGATTCCGATTACCCCCATGCTTAAAAGTTGCAAAGGAAACACGGAAGCAGGGAAGCAGCTGCCCAGCTTCAGAGCTCCACACCATTTTTTTTTCAGAGGGGAATCTGACTAGAGTATAAGCCGAGGGGGTTTTTTTCAGCACAAAAAATGTGCTGAAAAACTCGGCTTATACTCGAGTATATACGGTAATATTAGTTTACGTGTCTTTTGTTTCCTAGTTTGATCTATTTTTGGAGGGCCGACAAGCCTTCCCATGGATGGTGTTTCTCCTCTTGAACCCTCTCCACCATTCCTGGAGTTAGCAAAAAGCAACCTGTCCTCACAGCCAATCTCTTAATTTTCCCCAAGGCCAATCTTAGAGAACAGCTCCACTTTGAGACTCATCTTGGAGGACCCTTGTAATCAAAGGATGTGATCGAGTGAATGAGGGAAGAATCTCCTTAAGACAAAGGTGGCAAAGAAGGCTGGCCAGAACAACTTATGATGGATGGACTCCCAACTCCCAGAAAATTTCAGCTACTGGCTGTGGGATTCTGCGGCCCGAGCCCATCCATGCTAGTTGCCAAGGCTGAAAACCATGGCCATGGTCTGCATTAAAAGGCTACAATGGAGCACACAGCATCAATAATATACTCTCCATTGTCCCCAATCTTGGTTGTTTGCTGATGTTTGGACTTCAACTCTCTGAATTCTCAACTAAGGGCTATGCTGGCTGGGGAATTCTGGGAACTGACTCAACCACCTTAAAGTTGCCAAGGTTGAAAAACACCTGCTCTACCCGTTTTTGCCATGCGCACAGACGGATTCTGGAGAGAGCCATAACCCACTTATATCAGGAGTGGTGCAGTGGTTAGAACACAGTACTACAGGTTAATTCTGCTGACTGCTAGCTGCCTGCAGTTCGATTCTCATCAGACTCCAGGTTGACTCAAACTTCCATCTTTCTAGGGTGGGTAAAATGAGGACCCAGATTGCTGGGGGCAAGAGGCTGACTCTTTAAAACCGCTTAGTTTAAACCGCTTAAAGCACTGTGAAGTAGTATATAAGTGCTAGTGTTATTGCTATAGCCCTTCCTTCCTTCCTATTCTCCTTCCGGGTGGCACAGTGGTTAGAATGTAGTGTTGCAAACTGACTCTGCTCACTGCCAAGAGTTTGATCCTGACCGGCTCAAGATTCATTCAGCCTTCCATCCTCAAGGTTGGTAAAATGAGAACCCAGATTTTTTTTTTTTTTTTTTTTGGGGGGGTGTAATATGGTAACTCTGTAAAACTGCTCAGAGAGGGCTGTAAAGCATTGTGAAGTGGTATAGAAGTCGAAGGGCTACTGCTATTATGGGCTACAGGCTTTGTGGTGAAAAGCACCAACCTGAGCCACCAAGGGAAAATTCCCAATCCGCTGCAAATAGAGACTCTGGTTGGTCAAATGTGCCTGGTATGACCCACCACCAAGATAGAGGGGTGGGAGAGGCAGCAAGGGGGGGCTGCAAAAGGAACCCTTTTGTTGCTGGGGAGAGCCCCCTCCCCATGGCCCAATGACCCCGTGGCCCCCCCGCTTCTCTTGCTCCCCTCTGACCCCTCCTTACCCCCTCCCCACTTCCAATGCTTCCCCCTCCCCCATCTTCCTATCCTTGTGCCCCAGGCTCACCCCAGTGATGATATCACGGCTCCTTCCTCCGGCCGGGACGGGAACGGGCTGAGGCACACATCGTCCGGCCGGAGGGAAGATTCCTGGCTAAGCCCGTGCACAAGACCGGTGGGTGGGAGGGTGGTCCCCGGAACGAGCCGTCCAGAACCGACAGCCGGATGAGATTCAGGGAGGCTGCCTTCCCAGAAAAACACGCCCGTTTCCCGAACGGAGCCCAAACCGCTACGGAGAGCCGACCCAGCCCGCCCCCGCCGCTGCTGCCGCTGCTGCCGCCCCCGCCGCCTTCCCTAGCCACGTAAGGGCGCGAACGCTGCCTCCTTCCCTGAAGAAGCGGCCGCTTCACGATAGGAAGCGGAAGCGCCTGGTGTGAGGGAGAGGGCGTGGTTAGAACTCTTAGGGAAGAACTCTTTCCGGCCGGCCCCGCGCGCGCAAATGCCTTCGTGTCGCGGGGGGATGACGTAGAGGCCTCGCCGTTGCCTGGTGATGGGGTCCGAGCAGAGCGCCGAGGCTGAGGGTCGCCCTCACGACCCAGCGACAGGTGGGCGCTCCTGAGAGGGACGGATGAACCCTCCGAAGCCTGGATATCGAGTGCGGAGGGGTGGGGGGAGCGCGGGAGAACGGCGGCATCCGCGTATCTTCGCCTCCATGCTTTTCCCCTTGTTGTAGTCCGAAGCGCTCCCTGCCCGCGACGGGGCGTTCCCGGCTGCTCACCAGCGGCCCCCAAACCCTCGTTGTGCTGAAGAGCTGCGGGTAGAGAGGGGCTGGATGCGAATCGTCCCTTGGAAGCTAGAAAGCGGGGTAGATTGCAGCTGGGTTGTTCAGTCTCGGCAGCTTTCTGAGGTATGTCCCAAAGGTACTTTTTTTTCTTCTTCAAGAGGCAACTGGACTTTCTGGGGTTTTTTTTTTTTTGAAGACGTTTTGCTTCTCACCCAAGAAGTTTCTTCAGTTCTGACTGCATGGTGGAGGAAGGATTTATACTCCTTGCAGACAGCTGGTCATTTGCATCCTTTTAGAGAGTCACTTGGAGGTTTATCTGTATCCTCAGGGTCACCTGAGTGGTGCAAATGGGTGTGGAGAGCCTTCTTGAAACTGTTGAAAGGACCATCATCTCTCTCCACTCTACAACCCAGTCCTAAAAAGAATGCAAATGACCAGCTGTCTGCAAGGAGTATAAATCCTTCCATTTCCCCACCATTCAGTCAGAGCTGGAGATGTGAAATATCTTCAAAGAAAAACCAGAAAGTCCAGTTGCCTCTTTGGGGGGGAAAAAGGCACTTTTGGGACAACCATGAACTGAATGATTGAGAATTTCCATAGACTTTCAGAGGTATGGACTTCAACTCCCAGAATTCCCTAGCCAGCCATACTAGGAAATTCTAGAATTAAAATGAGAAATGTGTATTTCCAGTGAATTATTTTATGCACAGGCATCATTTTGACCCATGGTTGTTTATGCTTTGCCGTAGATAGGTAGGTAGGTAGGTAGGTAGATAGATAGATAGATAGATGAGAGAAAGAAAGAAAGAAAGAAAGAAAGAAAGAAAGAAAGAAAGAAAGAAAGATCTACTTTAGGTTTGGAAGCCAGTGAGAAGTAATTCATGCTTTCTCAGCCCTAGGAAGGGCAAACCAATTCTGAAAAACCTTCCCATGAAAACTGCAAAGATTAATCCAGGTACTTGCCAAGAGTCAACATTGACTAAGACATCAAAAAGAGATGAGAAGTAATGATGACGGTTTTGGTTTTTGTGTCCTTTTTTTCAGCATCTCCTTCACCAGCCAAGCAACGAGCTAAAATGGATGATATTGTGGTGGTGGCCCAAGGGACTCAGGCATCACGGAATGTCAGCAGTGACCCAGATGTCATAAAACTACAAGAAATCCCCACTTTCCAACCTCTGTTGAAAGGTAAAAATATCCAAAGTCCACATAAGTTGGATAATGGTTTCCCCTTCCCCAACACTGTTGATTCCTTGTGTTTCATAACTTTCCTATTTTTCCTCTTATTTAGTCTCCTTTGTTTTGGGCTGTTAAGTTTTGAAAGCAGTAAAAGGAAATGAGCAAAATCAGTAATGGCTTCTCCTCTTCCTGTTCCTCATACAGTCCTTTAACTATTTTGTAATTGAAGTTATAATATTGTTGGCTTTAAGACTTTTGTTCACCAGAACAAAAAATATGTTTGAAAAATTAACATCAAATTTTATGTTTGTGTAGACTTGAATGTGGAGCAGTCCTTTCTGTGTAGCCATCTGCCACTTTTCCCATGTAATGTGATGCTGGGGGCAGCCTTGCCTAAGGCTACTAAAGTCCACTCTCCTCCCCAGGTGGGATGTGGTGGCTCGGTGGTTAAAATGCTGACTCTTAGACTGTTAAAGGTCTACAGCTTGGCAGTTCTAGACCTGAATGCCACATGACAGAGTTACTGTCAGTTGGCCCAGCTCCTCCTGTTAACCCAGTAGTTCGAAAGCATGCAAAGGCAAGTATATAAGCACGCGAGAAGATAACTGCTCTGTGCTTTGCTGTAGGCTCTGTGCTGCAGCATGATGTGCTGGTCACATGACCACGGTAATTTCTCAATGCTGTCTTTGTCTTAAGAAACAGAGATGAGCCCTGTCCCCTAAAGTTGGTCACAATTAGCAGGGTAAAACCTGTGGGGATGCTTTTACCTTATGTTCTTCCCAACATCATTAATAACTTTAAATGTTACTCTTGTGACAGATGGCGTGAAGAAACTAGTTACAGTACTGAAAGGTATCATTCTGGTTTTGCAGTCTTTTTTTGTAGTGTGTGGCTACATTGTTATAGTTCAAGGTAAAGTTTTTTACAAGACAGGAAAATTATCTTTCCATCAAAATTGCCCAGAGTTGATGTATCAGTGAGATGTGCAGCACAGACATTTAATACATAAATAAATAAAGGTATTTCTAGGGGAAGGCTGCATAAAACAGTTTTTCCAGGTGCCTTGTTAACATGTATTGTCTTAAGCTCATTGCCAGCTTTATTTTTCATGCTGCTACTATTACAAATAAAGTTAAAATTTGAATCCAGTGTGGTCCTGTTTATACTTTAAAGTTTTGAATAAAGACAATTGCTTGACAACCTGATATAGAAAAGTTTGAATAAATATTTTTTGGGACTTAAGTCTTTGGCAGTGATTGGTTGAACTGCCTAAAGGTGGAAAGTGGGGGCAGGGAACAATTCTCAGTAGCTGTTTTTGGTTGAGCTGTTTTTTAAGTACATGATGCTTTATATGTAGCACCCAGTGCCAGCCTTTAAAACAAATGCTACTTTTTCTGGGAATATGTTACAGCTGCAGAATACCAGGAATGGTTGCAAGTTTCTTAAAGGATTGAAGTCTATGCTGTGTGAGGGATCCCTCATTTATACCCAAAAGGTTAGGTTTCCCATTGTTATACTGGTGAGGTAGAGCCAGGAGTTGAAGTTCACACGCATGAATCAGAGCTGCTCTGACCAGACATGATCTGCACCAAATAGGAGCCTCCTAATTTCTAGCATGAAAAGGGGATAGCTAAATTTTGGTCAACTTGAAAAAGCAGCAGGAAATGATCTAAAATTAAAATAGCAATAGCACTTAGACTTCACAGCCCTCTCTAAAAAGTTTACAGAGTCAGCCTATTTCCCCCAACAATCTGGGTCCTCATTTTACCCACCTTGGAAGGATGGAAGGCTGAGTCAACCTTGAGCCTGGCGAGATTTGAACTACCAAATTGCAGGCACCCAGCAGGCAGCAGATGCAACCTGCAGTACTACATTCTAAACACTGCACCACCACGGCTCAGATGAGAGAGCAAGATTTTCATTTGAGTTCTGTGTTCAGCAGTAGGTGCATGTGTGACTACTATCTCTTGTCTGCAGTGAAGTATCTGCCCTAGCTCAACCGTGTCAGTGAACTTCTGTTACAAGCATATACGAATTTGACTATCTGTGAATTAGACATTTAATTATGCCCCTGCTGGTAAGGAAAGGACTATTAAATGCCCAAGTAATGAAATATGAAACTTGAACATTGACTCGAAACAAGAAGCCAGGCATTTAATACAGAGTCAGTATTCATATATCTATCAAATTTATATGGCTTTATCAACATCCTGACATCAATATCAAGGAATGTGTTTCTGGAAGTTGGGTGAAATCCTTTTACTATTCAAGATTGATCCACGCATGGTGAATTCTGTTCTTCATTCAATGCTGTTGTTAAGCATCTGGGTACCTTTGTTTGATTGTAAAAAGTGAAATGTATCGGAGGCAAATATCCAGTGTTTTTTTAAGAGCCAACTCTTTGTTGATCATAGTTAAGGTCAGTTGCAACTGAGTGAGTCATCTCAACATCATCTATCCACCCATTCACATGAGCCTTTGATAAAGTAGTACTGCAGGCAAAGCTGAAGTAGCCTAAACTGCACCAATGCCTGCTTTTGTTGTATGCCTATCCTGAGGAAGCCCTCTGACTCTTGCCTGTAGCAAATGATGAAGTAAAGATTAGCTTTTCATCCCCTAGGCCAGGTGTGTCAAACTCACGATCCGTGGGCCAGATGTGGCATGCGCTGGCCACACCCATCCCAGGTTTAGCAAAGGAGAGAAAAGTTGTGATATGTCATGTGACAACAATGTGTTGTTGTGAGTTTGACACCCCTGCCCTAGGCACAGGTTTCACCTTCCAAAGCTGCTGTTTTTAGTGTTTCTCAAATGTTTCCATTACAGTTGGCAGAAGTTTCCCTCAAGAAGCTGATTTGAAGCAAATAATGACTTAACATTACCTTTACCTTGTGGGGTTCCATCCACCCTGATTATTATTTGGGTCACAGAAAACTTCATTTTGAGATATGGTCCCAAAGCAACATTTTAGTACTGTGAGTGGAAGAAGTAATTGGAGGTTCCAAATACTTATTAATATCTTTAAGGGGATGTGTTGCCTTCTGGGGTACCATTCTTGTATTACTGATTAAAAAAAAAACCAAATAGCTGTTTGCCAACTTTGGTAAAATACTTTTGACAAATATTGTAAAATATTTTGTACATAAAAATTCTAAATCCAACAGGTGGCACTGTTTCCCACCTCTCTGATGCATAGCAGTTCTGTTGGAGAACTTCAAAAATAAAAAACAACCCTACTATTTAAAGTGATCAGAAGTATTTGCTTAAGGCTTGGAAAAGATCCTCAGAGCCCACAGATGAATGGGAAGGAGCCAGATTTGTAACATGGAGGGTACATTCCCTTTTGTCCAAGTGAAAAATTGGCCTCATGCTCCTTTTAATGATGAGTGGCAATGAGGAAGCCATCGTGGATTGGATTATTATATTCTGAAGTTCGAAAATATGTCAGAATGGTAAATGCTGTTTAACATTAGGTATGTTGGCACATACAAAAAATCCAAACTTCATATTGTACTGTATATTAATGGGTTGAGAACAATCAAGGCCTGATTAGGAAAAGAATATTATCATCCTAGTGATGAGTCGATGAAATTATCAATCTAGCTAACATGTTGGGAAAAAAAACCCCATCCCTGTAATCATCATTTATATGTTTGGTTATTTTTTAAAAAAACACTTTTTTTCTAAGTAAAGGAGATTAATGGGCCCCTTTTAACCTCCATTTTACTACCTGTTCCAAAGATTGAAATTATATTTGCTGTTTTATAGACTTTAGGAATAAACATTGATGTTAAATTACAATCTGGACTCAAGGTTTATTTTTTTATTAATCGTGTATGTTTACAGTTTTGTCTCTGTCCATCTTATTCTTGTCCTTTAAAAGCCAGCTCCAGCATAATGATCTGTTTTACATCCCCAGTAATGTAAAGAATGAAGTTCTGCTCTTTTTTTCAGGCTAGACAAGGCAACTCAAATTACTCAAGTCATGCAAGGTTGGGAGATAGTTTGATAGGAGGAAAGTGGAATTTTGGCACAGGGACCCCACTGGAGAGAGTGCAAGTATAAATTCAGAGCAGAACAGTCACAAGAATCCTGAGTACTGTTTCAGGCAGTGTTTTTCAACCATGGCAACATTAAAATGTGTGGACTTCAGTGGAATTCTGGGAGCTGAAGTCTTCACAACTTAAAGTTGCCAAGATTGAGAAACATTGGTTTAAGAAAACAGGATACCAGAATAGCAAGAGGTCTTTAGGGCAAGCTACAGATTCAAGGGCAGTTCCACTCAAGGAGTTCCTAAGAACTCTTTGGTTTTGAGACCTGAAGTCAGGGTGAATTGCAATAGTGTTTCCCAACCTGGGTATAAGGTATGTGGACTTCATTTCCCATAATTCCACAACTAGCTTGAACATTGCTAAATTTTCTGGGAATTGAATCCCATGCCTTTCAAAGTTTTTCAGGTTGAGAAACACTGAGCTACAAGAAAGGAATCAGGTTGCTATTGGAGAATCAATCAAGATATAAGAAAGACTCTTTGTTACTAATTGATTAATACTACTTATTGATATAAAATCTATGCTTTTAGGAAGAAAATGCTGACAATAGGCATCACAGGATGTTCTGCAGGTACTCAGGTGATTGATATGAGGGGAATTTTTTGAGATTGGATGGCTAAGGTGCCAACTTGAGGATCAAGTAGGGGTTTCCATGGCACCACTGACCCCCACCCCTGAAAACCACTTCCTATGGAGTGTTTTGCTTTTATGTTCCAATAAATTGAGGTTGTGTTTGCTTCAATTGGATTATTGCCTCTACTGCTTTCCCACAACTATATTCCTGCTTACAGGATTAGAAAGTGGTACAGTTTAACTTGGACATAGTCAATTTTGAGAAAAAGTGGCCTTCAACAAATTTGTGTACTGAGGCTCTTGTTGGTTCATTGATTTGCTGTGATCGTTTCTCTCCCTTGGTTGTCATTGTCCCAGTTTAAAAAAACTCTGGATGATCATTTAAATTGGGTCATATATTTTTGGTTTTGCTTCTTTGGCCTTGCTATTTTTTGCATCCAACATTGGGAAAAAGAGATCTCAGTATTCAGCTTGTACAATATTTTGGGCTTTCTATTTTTACTTCAGATTATTATTTGATCATATTGTTACTCAGATTATTGGTGTGGTTGTCATAAAGGGAGTCTTTTAAAACTTTTTATAACAATCTGGATTTTTTTTTTTTTTTTGGTCTATAGCCATCAAAGATCACAAGAAAACAAGCAACTAGTGCAAACAGCAAAAGGCCGCCAATAACCTTGGGGCTTTGAAACTTTGCATGTGTTTGTTAGAGTGAAATTCTCCTGTGTATCACCAAATAAGAATGAGCTGAGGTCACTCTTGGCAAGAGCAGGCCTGTTTTTTTCCACACAAACAACACAATATAAGAAGTGGAGTCAAGTAGGAGTAAGGAGGAAGTAGAAGGAAACTTGGGTTGAGTGAAGAGCAGTTTATAAATATATTTTACTTGTGTATGAATGTGTGTATATTATTGTGCATGCATGTGTATGGCTGTGTGTGTGTGTGTGTGTGTATATATGTGTGTGTGTGTATGTAGCCTTTTTTTTTCTTTACAAACTTAGAGGAACGTAGTATAAAGATGCTTTTGATAGTCTCCAACATTTGCAGCAATGCTTGTCCTAGAGTTCCCTGTTTAAGGTTTCATAATTCTTTTTGGAAAGACTATGTCTCCTTGAGCAAGCCATAGTTTAAGCCTCCAGATTTCTGGCCGCTTTGCATTTGGTTTTGCAACCAACAATTATCCTTTTAAAGGTTAGGTGGCTGGCAAATAGATGGAATCCAATCCACAGTCGCTCTGGTCTGCCATAAGTATAGCCACAATTGTCTTTCTTCAGATTATCCATCACAGTTGTTTTCCTCTGCTCCAAATTGGACAAACACTATCCATGGAAACCGGGTTTCTAGGTCTACCCATCACAAGAGTTATTTGCTTTGCTGGGAGTTTTGTTTGTTGTGATTATTTGATTGATAAAAGGCACTGCTGCAGTGTGTTTTTACTGTAGCACAGCAATGGGCCACCAATGCTCTATTGGCATAGATCAGGGACCTTACGTACCATGATGTTTTCACACAGCCATTCCCATTTGTGGCTTGGCTTTACGTATGTGTTTTTAGATAGCCGTTCTTTGTGTGAAGCTAAAGATGTTAAAAAATATAGGTTGAAGTCCCAGAAATACACAGCTAATTTCATGCATGTTAAAGTGATTTGGAATTTCCATTCCTTCTACAGCATACTCATTAACCTCAAATAAACTGCATGTTTTTTTATAGTTTCCATTAGCAATTTTTAATGGTGTACTGCAAAAAAGACTCATCAGTAATATCCTAAGCTTAGACAATTCTAAGATTATATCTGGAGTAGCTCTCTGAATCCCTGCTGAGAATTACAAATGATTTTGCTTCTTTAAAAAGTATCTGCATTGAAGAGGTACCTCCACTAATGAATTGGGGTGGAATTTAAATCCTGAATGAGTTTTCATTTGATATCAAATCCAGTTATCTTGCTGTGAAGTATAGAAAGTAGCCTTATGCTGAATAGGTGCAGTGTTTCTCAGCCTGGAGAACTTTCAGGTGTGTGGATTTCAGCTCCCAAAATTCTGGTATCAAATTATCAAACCACTGTTTGTGGAGCTGTCTGAATTGACCAGTATCTTCTACTTCACATTAAAACTTGAATAAAGCTTTCCCCACTAAAACTTGAATAAAAGGACATTTTAGAATAGACTAGACCAGGGGTCTCCAACCTTGGCTCCTGGAAGCCTGGCGGACTTCAACTCCCAGAATTCCACAGCCAGCTTTGCTGGCTGTGGAACTCTGGGAGTTGAAGTCCGCCAGGCTTCCAGGAGCCAAGGTTGGAGACCCCTGGACTAGACCATCAGTGCCCTGTTGACTCATCATTTCAGACATACAGTAGTCCTCGACTTATGACCACAATTGAGCCCCAAAATTTCTGTTGCTAAGAGAGACATTTGTTAAATGAATTTTGCCCCATTTTATGACATTTCTTGTCTTAGTTAAATGAATCACAGAAGTTGATAAGTTATTATCCAGTTGTAAAGTGAATCCGGCTTCCCTCCTGACCTGAAGGTTGCAAAAGGTCATCACATGACCCTAGGACACAGCAACCGTCATAAATACATGCCAGTTGCCAAGCATTTGAACTTTGATCATGTGACCATGGGGATGCTGCAATGGTCATAAATGTGAAAAATAGTAATAACTTTTTTCAGTGCCGTTGTAACTCTGAATGTTTAGTAAATGAACTGTTGTAAGTTGAGGGCTTACCTGTATTTCCCTATCTAAATAGAGAAGCAGAATGGCCAAGGACAGGCAAAAAACAACAACAACAGTGGGAATAGGAACAACTTCTGACTTCTGTCCAGCTTCCATTGAGTTTCCTTGTTCCTTTCCTCCCTATCTGGTAGGGAGCATTAGGGTAAGTTGCTACTTCTGGGTTGGGAAGAGCAAGAGATTGTGAGACTGACTGGGAAACTGTCACGGAATGTTGACAATGAAGACCTGAGTCCCAGCAGTTCAACAGCAGCCAGTAAGCCCTGAAGCAGCCATGGCTTCCCCAAATGTCATTCCTTCCGGAGTCATGGGTGCCTGGTTTTGGGACACATTCTGTAATTTAGCCCATTTACGGTACCATGGTTGAAAAATCCATTGCCCTATGATGCACTGATTCTTCTAGTCATGACAATGAGAGTTTTAGCAGTATAGAGATTATCGGGTGCCAGAGCTCTTGCGTTAAGTTTAAATTCTGGGTAGCTGTGCCTTAATCTAAATCAGACTTTGGGGAAGCCATGGTCCTCCAGATGTTATTAATATGTAATACCCAGTAGGGTGTGAAAATGTTTCCTTTGAACTATTTCAAGCATAAAGCTTCTTTAAACTACAAAAATCCCAATTTCAAAAACTAAACGGATTATTTGAGTGTGAAACAGATTGTTCTGATTATTTTAGAAATGATTTAAAGCAGCCATGCAAGCTTAAAACACCCTGGTTAAAGTTTGAAAGAGTCAAAATACTCAAAGTTAGCCATTTTTTGCAAGAAACGGGGAGTTTTGTTATATTTCCTGCTTGAAGTGGTTCAAAACCAAATGGTTTACACTTGCTTAGCACCAAGCATCCATATCTCAATGTTCTTTTGCTATTTCAGCTCTTGGGATTTGAAGTTCAGAAAAATCTACAAAGCTGTAAGACTTGATTTCTCATTATTCCCTGATATATCTCAAAATGACTCGTTCCAGCCAGTAAATCTGAATCCAAAATAAAGATACATTTTGCATGCATGTATTATTGTTTCTGATGTTCTTTCAAACCCCCAAAGGGATATATCCAAACAAAATATTAGGGATTAGGATAGAAACAGTGGATGAAAAAAGATTTCCTCTAAGCACAGACCAGAAAGAGATAAAAAGTTCTAAATAATAACCGAGAATGAACAGTTTCTTGGGCTGCTTAAGAGAAGGATTTAAATGAGAAACTGTCACAATGAATAATACTCTGGAAAGAACTGAAGAAGCTTCTTGGATGAAAAGCGAAATGTGTTTAAGGAAAAACTAAAGAAGTCCAGTTGCTTTTTGAAAAAATACCTTTGAGACAACCATGACTTGGATGACTGAGAATTTCCACAGACAATATTCTGGAAAAGTTGATCTGCATTCATTGTACAGACAATTTTAAAGAAATTGAAGCCAGAACCTTTTTTATGATTAATGAATAAATAGCTGGGGGGAAAAAGCCACGGAAGATTATTTAAATCTAAATAAAAAGCTACATTTATTGTATGCATAGAAATGGAAATGTTTGACACTACATATGGTACTGTGGAAGAATGGTTGGTAAAGTTGAAGTTGACCAATTTTGCGGACATGAATAATTTAAATTCTTTGATTAGAGAAAAGACATTATCTACATTCATTACTGACTAGAAGCCTCTTATGGATGTTTTACATAAAAATGAAAAAAAAATGAACTTGTGACATGTGGTTTTCATTATTAGACAGGATAGATTATAGAAAGAAGAGTAATATATAACTTTAGAGAGGTCAAATATATTTGTCTACTGTGAAGAGTATCACAGTATAAAGAAGCCACTTTATACTTTTTTCTTTCCTTTTTTTTCTATTTTTCTTTTTTTTTTTCTCGCACTTTTTCTTTTTTATATATATGGATATATTTCTTTTTACTTTTCCTTCCTTACTGTCTGTAATATTCATTTGTGTAACCTTTTACTTTTTTGTTTAAATTTTTTAATAAAAGTTATATGGGGAAAAAAGTGTTTTAGCATTTAGATAATGATATGTTTATGTTGGTTTGGCTAACTTACCAAATTCACATTATATCATCTTTGACCGTGTGATCATCTTGAAATTTTATTTATTTACATTTACAATATTTATAACCCACTCCAAACAGACTCAAACAGATAATTAACTGTTGTTCCACAATTCCTTCTGAGTGCCTTTTCCTCAGTCATACCAAATACCTACAGATATGAATGATTTCATCCCTTTGTTACTTTTAGAGAGGCCTGCATTTTCTTTTATTGTATGTCATCCATACAAATGTTTATTTTCATATGCTTCTGACTCATTCCAAATAGTACATGTTCATCTCCTTTGAATGTAATCAAAAAACCATTTTCTGTTAAATACCTCACTGACAAAAAATTCTCTTTCTAAATATGAAATATTGCCCAGTGTGTTTTGAATGCCCCAGTTTTTATTACTGCATTTAAAATTACTTTGTCCATTTTATGTTAGCTTTAATATTGCTAATAATGTGATATTAAACACCATGCAATCGGAAGAAATAACAAAGGCCAAATTTACCCCTTCCCCTTCATCAAACTGTGTTTTAACCCCACCAAATTCACAAAGGTGGTGTAGATACTCTAGTAGTTACAAGGAGCACTACCCCAAGAGACTCTGGTTGCATGTGCCTTTATGTGAAAGTCAGCTGTAAGGACAAGCAGAAGCTTCTTGTGGTGAACAGCCTCTGATAGCTCCTGGATGTAACCTGAAGACCAATGTTGACATTCTTGAGGCTTTTGATCTTGGATGGTTTCAAATCACATACCCCAAGGGACATCCAGATTACCTTGTGGGTTCGCAGCCTCTATGTTAAGCCTGGAGTTACGGCAAAAAAATCACGGTCCCAGAGCAGGTGGTCCTCAACTTATGATCACAGTTGAGCCCAAAATTTCAGTTGGAAAGTGGAGGCATTCGTTAAGTGAGTTTTGATCCGTTTTATGACCTTTCTTGCCACAGTTGTTAAGTGAATTACTGCAGCTGTTAGTAAGCAAGACACTTTTTTTCAGAACCATTGTACCTTTGAATGGTCACTAAATGAACTGTTGTAAGTAGAGGACTACCTGTACGCACAGACTCTGCATTTGTGTTGGGATTTGGCCTTTATTTATTTTAGTAGATGAGATGCTGTAGGAATATGTAGGATATCCTTTGCCTAGTCAGATCACTTTGTTGCTAAGATGCTAAAAACAGATGTTCCAAACCTCTCTATGGGAAGTTGGACTCATAGGTTGGCCCATCTCAGAGAACTTAGGGGAGATAAGGCTTCTAACAATATATGGCCTCTCATTTCCTAAGAAGTGACTCACTGCAGCTAAGTGTATACTGGGAAAATATATTTGAAATAATGAAGTAACTTTATTTTGAGCCAAACTGCTTAGGTTAGTCACATTTTTGCAAGGTGTAACTGATGTAATTGTTTGCATGTACCATAAACTTGGCTGTGTAGCAAAATTGTTTTTCTATTTTAAATATCATTAGCTTCCTTCCAAAGAACCTGTCCCCTAAAAGTAATATGATCATTTAGTTCTATTATCACTCTTGTCAAATTGTGCAAAGAATGGGCTTCCGGTTTCGCATGGCTTCGGGGCAGCAGGAATTCGCGACAGCTCACGATTCTTGCTGTGCTAGCCGTCGAGGTACCCCCGATCCAGATGGGTCAGGGGGATATGGCTGCCCTGTAGGGACAGCTGAAGAGAGAGGGGAGTCGGATAGGGGGGTGGGGGTGTCGCAGACCCCCCCCTTTGCCGGAAAAACCCCTTTTTCCCAAGGCGGTGGAGCGGCGGTCAGCAATGGCCGCCACGAAGAAGCCAGCAACCGGGTAAGATTGCGCTGGAGGAAGTAAGGAGTGAAAGTGATGTCTGAGCCGGGTCAAGTAACATCCTTTAAATTGCCTGGAACTGAGCTGTTTGAATTGCTGGAGGATACATTGTATCCCTAAGAAGAGCGAAAGCGGCGGAGAAGCTGTTAAAGGGAACTTTTTTTTTTTTTCTTCACTCTCCCACCCCATGGAAACAGCAGAAATGTTTGGATATATTGGACATTGAAAGTGAATTGTTTTGAGAGTTGAAGCTAAGGGACAAAAGGATTTATGGACATTGAAAAATTTAAGAAATTGGAAAACTCTTGTTGGAGGTATGGATTTTTGATTATTTAAAATCGATATCGCAAGTGGGAAGGGAGAGGAGAAAAAATTGGAGCAGAAGCTGAAAAAGGAGGAGATTGCCTAGAATCCCAAAGAAAGATATATGGTAATTGGACCTCTTTGATTAAACATTAGCCCCAGAAAGAGAAAGAGAAGAAGGAAGAAAAGTATTAACTTTTGGAACTTTTTTCTGAATTGTTTTTGATTAAAAATACTTGTGGTTGTTTTGGGAAAAGTTTCTCTTTTCATAATGGCATCGCTTGTGGATGAACTAAAGGCTGAATGTCAAAAATATAAAAAGGAAGATACTTTGGGCGCTTTGTTTCAATTTTTAGAAATGGCGTTATGTACTTATGAAAAGTTGATTACGCAGCAGAAGGACTGGGACAAGGAAGAAGAGGAAGAAGAAGCCATCTTTGATGAACAATGGGTCCTTTCCGGAGAGGAGGAGAAAAAGGATAAGAAAAAGGGGATTTTAAGAATTATAAAAACAACCAAAGAAGAGAAAAATGAGCGAAAAGGTGGAGGCAAGGTTAGAAAGCAAAGGAAAAGGAGTAAGAAAAGGGAGGAGGAAAAACAAAGGGGTAAAAAGGGCAAGGAGAAGAATAAGCAAGAGAGAAAGGGGGGGAGGAGAAGCCTCAATGGGGGGAAGCAAGATCTAAAGAAAAAAAGTTTATTTAGAGACAATGGGTGAATTTAATTTAGGATAAAAGAGGGATTCTGGAGGGTATATAAGATTGTGTCTTTATATGTGTGTTTAGAGTATAAAATTTATTATGTAATTTTAGAATCTTTTAAACAGAATCCCAAGAAAAATTGTTATACGAAGTACTTTTAAGTTAGGGTAATGAGTTATAGACGTTACCCCAATTGGTGTATAGGAGAAGTATAGTAAAAGAAAAAAGATGAATGGATAGTTGGAAATAGATCAGACAAAGAATGTTATGGAAAATGGTAATAAGATATGAAAAGATATATAAAGGTTTTGTTATGGTTTTTTTTTTTTTTGGATTTTGTATATTGATAAAAGGCAATAAAATTTTAATTAACAAGAAATAATTTGGATGAAAAGGAGAAGTAGGGATAAGATATGAAGTTAAATAGATAAAGTATTGATACTATAATTTGGAATTGTTATGTTCTATTGGTTTTTTATTATTATTTTTTCCTAGAAAAGAATTTATAAGCTGTTATGCCTTGATTCTTTGTGCATTGTTTTTATAAAATTGATAAAAATGGTTTATATATATATATATAAAAATGAAAATGATAATAAGATATGGAAGGATATACAAAGTGAATATGATGTTTGAATTTGTGTCTGTGAGAAGAGTTTTAACCCGGGATCAGACAAACTTCAGAAAAGATCTTTTAGTTTTGTTTATGTTTTGTGTTTTGTATGTTTGTGTATTGTGTTTTCTGTAAAAAAATTAATAAAATTTGTTTTAAAAAAAAAATTGTGCAAAGAATGAAGGTCTTCATTTTAATCAGTATTTATGAAAACCTTGAACGTCAGTGGCATTGGTTATTTTTTAAAGCTCTTCTGATTTTCTTTTATTTCAAAAGGAAAAAAATAGAAAACGAAGGAAACATTCCGAATCCCTCCTTCCTGGTTTATTCTTTCATTTATCAGTGAGCAAGGATTGCTTATTGGGTACCATTCACAAAGTGAGATGATATTTCCTTGTCAGGCTGGTCTTTCTGGTTTGTTGTGTCACCAGGATCAAATCAAAGTGACTGCCTGAGACTAATCACACCAGTATTTGACCACCTTTGGCTGCCATTTTCCAACATGACTTGAAAATGTCCTTAAAAAAAGACAGGGCTATTTAAACATTATTTTGACCGAATAATTTTCACTATCTCCTTACAAAATTTAGAAAAGATGATGCAGCTTAGTTTTTAACATTATGTACAAATAAATACGTAGAACATTGGAGCACCTGGATGTAAGAATTGCAAAGAGAACCCATGGCAAGTTCTAAGATGGGTGGGCTTCGATTCCCAGAATGCTGGCTGCGGAATTCTGGGAGTTGTAGTTCACCCATTTTAAAGTTGCTAAAGTTGAGAAAGACTGGCCTAGGATATTGTATGAAGTGAGGGATGTGTGTTTTACATTAAAAAAAAAATCCCTTTACAGTACTGTTATTCATTGAAGACCTGGCCATTCTACTTAATTGTCACACAGGGAGCAAGTCTTTAATTTATGACAATCTTATTTTTTGTCTGGGTTGTTTACAGAGGGACTGGTTCACCCAGATATCTGGAACATCCTCACAGTATCATCATTGTACTTGCACATTTTAATTTGGAAGGCATTCGGCTACCCTTCCCCCTTCCATCCCCCCACTAGTTTGGAGGTAGAGGAAGTAAATGTTACAGGGAAGTTTCAGGGACATTTCAGATTCAAGTTTGAAGCTGCTGATAAGGCAGCCTATAGTTAGAGGCATAAACAGCCAAGCGAAGGAAGTAGCCTGAGATAATTGGGTGTTCCTGCTCTGTCCCACTTAAGCACATCAATAATATTACTTTTATGCTTGGTTAACGTAGATGAGAAGAATTTGAAAAGCCGTTCAACTCCAGTCGTGTCTTGACAGGAAATAATGAACGGATATGGCAGCTAAGAATGCAAGAGATTTTCTGCTCATCCAAATAAACGGTATTTTAATCAGAACTGAAGTCTGAATCCACTCTGGTGTCCTTGATCTTGGAGATCACTCCTAAGTTCCTAACATACCCACCTCTGTGAGCAGAATTAAATAGCTGTTTTGCCTGAATGAGCAATGGTTATGAAGTTAAATTGCCCTTGTACAGGTTTGCAGTAATTTAATTAATTTAATTTTTATAGCTGCCTTTCTCAAGCAAATGACTCTGGGCAACGAGGTATTGTAGTCCACTCTATGACCAGAATGGATTTTCAAAATACTGGTAAGCCTTGACTTAATGACTGAAATTGAGCCCCCAATTTTGTTGTTAAGTGAGACATTTGTTAAATGAGTTAAAGGAGTTTTATGACTTTTTTGCCACAGTTATTAAGTAAATCACTGCAATTGATAAGTTATTAACATGGTTGTTAAATGAATCTGGTTTTCTCATTGATTTTGCTTGTCAGAAGGTTGCAAAGGGTGATCTCATGACCTTTAGACACTGCAGTGGTCATAAGTATGAGTCAGTTGCCAAGCGGCTGAATTTTGATCACATGACCTTGGGGATGAAGCAATAGTTGTAAGTGTAAAAACAGGTCATAAGTCCTTTTTTTCAGTGCCATTGTAACTTTGAATGGTCACTAAATGAACCGTTGCAACTCAAGCTCTACCAGTACATCGGCAGGACTAAATTACGCTGGTGGTTTATTTTGGCCATTTTTTTTTCAAATGTCTATGCTGCCAGAATCCATATAGACTCTCAGCAGTATCTTTTGCATTTTGGCATTAACGGATTGCTCATTTATTCAGAAGATGGATGGAATGACTTTTCAGTCCGTTGTGAGATCCTAAGAATGAAAGTTGCTGAAGCTTCAATCAACCAGAACCAAGCTAAGTGAGAGGACAGCAAGCACATGTGCAGAACTGAACTGGTGCCAATTTCCACTGAATACAAAGTGGGAAGAAAAATGTAAAGGCAGCTTGGGTAGGCAGGAGCTGTCCTTTAAAAGACTCTGTTGTTAAATTGAATTCTTTATTGTCATTGTATATACACAGTATACATACAACGAAATTCACATAACACCCAGAGACCAGGCTCAACATACACACACACACAGGACAACCCCCAAACACTTCCCCACCTGCCAAAATTCCCTGCCCCCTAAAAACACGCAAGCACCCACCACAACAGACCAAGTAATATTGTCCAACAGCTCACTGATGGTGGTCCTTAAGTTCACTGTTAAGTGCAATTATAGCTCTGGGATAAAAACTGTTCAGAAAACGTGAGGTCTGAGTTTTAATTGTTCTGTATTTTCTCCCAGAAGGCAACAGTTCACAAAGATTGTAAGCAGGATGGGAAGAGTCTCTGAGAATGTTGTGAAACTTGCTCAAACAGTGAGTTGCGAAGATGCCATACAGGGCTGGTAGCTAGAGCCCAATTGTCGGGCTTTGAGTTCACTTGGAGCCCGTCAACTCCGAATATGACTCCCAGCAAGTCAGCTGGCCATGTCACCTTATCTCTGCTGCTGCCGCCGGATCTGTATTTCTGCTTGTGTGCTGGCCGATGGCTTTGGAATGACTCAGCAGAGCTGAGGATGGATTCTGCAACAACTGCGGGGATGGAGGATGGATTCTGAAGCAACTGCAGGGCTGCTGGATAGATTCTGAAACAACTGTGGGGCTGCTGGAAATGGCTCTTTTCATGTTTTGATGTGGTGCATATTGTTAAAGGGGGTTGGGGCACATATAGGTGGTAATTAAGCCTTAGGTTAAAACATGGTGAGGGTGGCACCAGGTGGGGATCAGTTAGTGAGGGTCGGAATAGAGTAGGGATGTAGACATAGGGGATAATTTATTTAGGGATAATGGGTTAGGCACAACCAGAATTAGGCCTGGGTGTGGTGGAGTGTGTCTCATGATAATGGTAATAAAAGGAAAGGGAGCAAACTCAAACCCTACTCTAACCTTGCCTGGCTTTTAGCCTTTCTTGTCAGAGAAGGGTGTTTGTTGTTTGCTGAGCTAATGAAGAAACCACCATTGCACTACAAAGGAGCTGGCGTTTGTATTCATTTCAGGACAAATCTTCAATACTCGAGGACTGGCTGAGACCAATGATATTCTGGGCAGTTTTAATGCTAAAGAGTGGATGGGATCCAACAGATCCCAGCTGTCATCTTGCATAGCTGAGCTTTTCTTAAATCAGGGCCAAGAAAGATCTTCGTCTGTGTTCTCTGGAGCTCCCAACATACAACTTGGTCTTCCCCAGCTTATTCTTTCAACAGTTTATTAGAATGTACATGTAGTACTTACAACCATTCAAAGTTACAAAGGCACTGGAAAAAGAGTGAATTAGGACCATTTCTTCCACTGTTGCAGCATCCCCACAGTCACATGATCAAAATCCAGATGCTTGGCAACTGACTCATACTTACGACTGTTTCAGTGTCATCTTTGGTGATCTTCTGACAAGCAAAGTCAACGTGAGGAGGCCAGGTTCACTTAAAAACCGTGTCACTAACTTAACCAAAACATCTCACTGAGCAGTATACATTTTGGGCTCAATTGTGGCCGTAAGTCGGGGACCTCCTGTCTACTGTTTGAAGTAGCCCCCTAATTCTAAGAATGTAGGAGTGGGGTTTGGGGTTTTTTTGTTTTTGAAAAATAGGAAAGCACTGTGCCATATTCTGATGTTCTCGAAATAAGTTGTATTGAAGGTGGCACCTCTCTGCTTGCTTGCTTTAATCTAGCCTAAATAACAGATAACAGATAATCAGAGTTGGAAGGGACCTTGTAGGTCATCTAGTCCAACCCCCCCTGCCCAAGTGGGAGACCCTACACCATTTCTGACAAATGGCAGTCCAATCTCTTCTTGAAGGTCTCAAGTGATGGTGCTCCCACAACTTCTGAGGGCAACTTCTGTTACATTGGTTGATTGTTCTCACTGTTAGAAAGTTTCTCCTTATTTCCAGGTTAAATCTCTTCTTGTTCAGTTTCCATCCAAATATATTCCACAAGCAATAATGATTCCTTGTCATGTTTATTGCTTGTCCAATCACCGTGAGGCCTGATCGTTCCATTCTTGTTTTTATCTTTTGGAGTAAGAGCCCAATAGTGTAGAATCGAGTTTTAATGGAATATGTATTATGTATGCATTTGGTAATGGCATAATGTGGAAGAAGACAGAAATAGCTTTCCATCCATCCTCTTGGCTGCTCCTGTTCGTGTTGCTTGTTTTGTGCTGCCCAGGATGCTACTTATTCAACATTTTTTTGCAATGATTTTTGTTCATTTGAAGTGACTTATTTTTCCCCCAAAGCTGCTTTGAGGCTTGGCTTTTTGGTAGAAAAACAGGCTATATATTTTCACATAATCAGACAAGTCTGACAACGTCCTGTCAGCGGAGGCGAGTGGAAAACGTGATAAAGTAATCTTCGTCTGCTTTTGTCTGTAAGTCTTATGACCAGGTAATTGCTCAGAGCAGATGCTAGACATGCCAGTTTTTCTTCTCAGCAGAAAATACTGATAGTGCCACATTGTAAAAAGTAGTATTTGTTATTGAAGGGCTTCTCTGCATTTTATAGCTTTTAATTTCCTGATACATTTGCAGGGAAATAAAACAGTAGCTCCATGTCTGCACAGGGTAGCATCAAAGCATTCTGAAGATTTAGATCAAGGGTCGCCAACCTTTTGGACCTCAGGGACCACCAAACTCATAATTTTGGGACCAGAGCCTCTGGGAAAATCCCCCAAAAAGGCTGAAGGAAAATTCCCCACCCCGTTTTCCTATTGATCAATCATTCTTTATTTGGGATTGCAGGATACCATCTCCAGCTCTGTTCTCAGAGGCAGGGAGGGAGGGAGACTGACTGACTGACTGACTTTTGGCTTAGTGCAAGGAAAGCAGCAGAAATCTTTCTTTCTCTCCCCCAAATTCCACCAGAAATGAGTCTTTGCTAGACTTTTTGCATTGGCACAGCGTCTTGGAGCAGGTTGCCTTACCGTTTATTTCCCAAAGACTCATTTCTGGAGGAGTTTGGGGGAAAGAAAGAAAGACTTTTGCTGTTTTCCTTGCATGCAGCGAAAAGCAGAAGAAGAAAGAAGCAGAAAGAAGCAGCCTGGTGGCCAGGCAAGGCGCGTGGGGTGAGTGAGGCAAGTTTCCCCCCTCTGCCCTTTCCCACTCCCTTCACTACCTCATGCTGTTTGCCACGCAGCCTGGATTAATTGCTTTGGGGGGTGCTTTGGGAGGTGACACTTCTCTGTGGACCACCAATATTTTCTCATGGACCACCAGTGGTCCCTGGCCTACTGGTTGGCAACCACTGATTTAGATCAGCTGAATGCTGCTATGTGATAGGCAATATTGGCCTCTTGATAGGCTAATCTGGTCAAACCTTCAAAAAAAACAATATGACATTGGAACCTAGTTAGGAAGGTGGCGTCTTTCTTACCACCTGAACACCTGTTAATGGAGATGAACTTTATATAGCACAGAGCTATATATAGCACAGACCACTCTGTGGTCACATACCCTGACTGGGGTTTTTATTTCTACAGGCAGATCTGAAATAGTTTGTCCTGTTGCTTTTTAAACCAGCTTGGAATGGAATCTGAGATTGAGACCAACTTGAGCAGAGCAGGTATGAATGGTTGGATTAAAATTGGCAAGCTCCAAAGTCTTATCTGTCAATCTCTCCCTAAAACCAATTCTTGTTACCTTTCACTGGGCAAAATGGTGCGCCCTAGGACAGAATGTTTTGAACGAAGTTGCTTCAAATGGTCCAACTTACAGATTGCATCTAAAATCCAGGACTCATGACTCCCGTGGAATTGAAATTTTTGCAAATTTTAGAAAGGATTTTAATTAATGGCATAAAAATGATCCTGAAACAGTTTACGACACAATACAAAATGTGGTAAAACATTTCCCCTGCTGAAGTTTGACTGTACCGTACAGTTCAACATGGGCTATTTTCAAGGCAGGTCTATCTCTGAATCTATCCCATTTTTTCTAGTGAGTACAGTATGTTAGAAGTTCTTCATTTTTAAGAACTTTTCAAGTACATCAGAAGGTATTGCCATTGTTGAAGTACTGAGAAATATGATAAGAAAATACCTCTGAAACAGGTTATGGGTGTCTTATTAAGAATTAAAACTAATAAGCCGTCTGTTAAGAGGACATTTTAAAAAAGGAAGAATTAAAAAAAACCTGCCCTTTGTTCAGTCTGTTCTCCAAACCGAAGAGCACGGAAAGACATAAGCACAGCTTCAGTTGAAGGGGATATGTAACTTGTAGGGAGTATCAAGTTTTTCAACTTTCGATTTCCAAACATTAGGGTTGCTCAAAAGTTGTGACATGCCTTGGAGATTGTAAAGATATCTTGGTTACTTTAATATAACATAGATATGCTTGGTAAATATAACTTTTTAACATTTTGTTTGCATAGTCACAACTAAGAAAATAAATTACTGGGAAAATAAGCTACCCAATTGTCACAAAAAACATTGATTGACCTTGGATGTGATAAGGTAAGACATCACTGATGAAATAATAAGAACATACTGTACTTGGTTTATAGAATAGCTGAAGTTTCCTAATATTCTTCAGTGATATCTCAGGTGGAGCCATCTCCCTTGGAATCAGTCATGAATGATTGTTAGTTGTGGGTATATTATTCATTTGCTTCTTTCTATTTTTGTTCTTTTAAAGTTCGTTGGTCATTGACCGAAGAAATACTATAGATTGATTGATCTGAGTGATTGAGGTGAATCAAGATGTCTTGTGCTGGAGAGAAAAGCATAGTCAGAGTAGCCTAGAGGTGCAGCTCTCACCTCACAATCAGGAGGCTGTGGGTTTGATCCCAGGTAGAAGCAGATATTTCTCTCTCTGAGTACATTGAGAATATACCTGCTGAAAAAAACCCTCCGCATTGGTGATAGGAAGGGCATCCAGCCAATAAACATTCAGCTCTGTTCAGTTGCCTAGACTCCACCTCACCAGGGATTATGGGGTTGTTAAAAGAGGATGATTGATTCACTTAACAACAGTGGCAAGAACAGTCATAAAATGGGGCAAAACTCACTTAACAAGTTTCTCACTTAGCAACATAAATTTTGGGCTCAGTTGTGGTCATACCTGTACAATAGACATGTTATTTATTGTTGTCTCTATATAAAAAGATTTATGAATGGTCCCAGTGTACTTCAGCTGTGTGTTTTCAAAAGGCTTTTTCCAGATCAGTTTGGTTTGGAATATGGTCTCCTGGGGCTTCTCTCGGTTTTCAGAACATTGAAATAGGATCTTTTCAGAGTGTTGATGAATTTGGGGGCTATTCCTTGATTTTCAGCTAGAAAGATGAACTCGGAAAAAATTATTTCACTGTAATGCTGTTTCCACTCCATCAGTAAATATCAGAAATAAATAAATAAATAAATAAATAAATAAATAAATAGGCACAGAACTGCAAAGGGGAAATGAAAGCAGTCTGTCTGTTAATAGGAATAAAATTTGATGTGGTTTGAATTGATTTTTTTCCCCTTCAGGAGCTTTTATATCTTCAATATACTGCATAAAGAAACATTGCTATAGCAGTTTTATTTAAGCTTCTGGTACAAATATGCCGGAAACTCTTTGGAGCATCTGTCTTCCTTAACCCCCAGCCCGCAGCCCAGCTCCAAATCTGTATTGCTAAAATGTGCCAAAACAGCTGCTTTGAAGGAGTATTTTTCTCCTCCCCACAATTAAGGATGGGAGGCTTCTGGAGAACATAATTATTCAATTTCTGCCTTTAAACACCTCCAAAAATTTGGGAAAATGTCCTGGAATTGTGACACCAAAACTAGCCATTTTGATACTAAAAGTTATCCTGAGCTGTTTTTCATGTTTTGGTGATAGTGATGATTGGTTTAGAGTGGGTCTGGGAACCTGAAACCTCTTGCTCTCATTTTCACCCTCTTATTTTTTTATTTTGTTAAATAATTAACATCCAAAATCCCGACCTTCCATACATATCATAGCTTTCTATAGCTCCCTGGGACTGGGACTGAGGCAGAAGGAGCTATCGTTCTCCTGAGAGCTGTTCGGATCGTCCAGAGAGTGGGTGGAGCTTCAGTCTCTGCTGTTGTAGGCTGAGCTTAATTTCTGAGGAACGCTCCACCTTCCATCACATGGCTTGCCATTGCGTTCCCCAGTTTATGCTCAGCCCTCGTGCAGAGTAGGCAGTGTTTGTATGTGCTCTTGGCCGTTTCAGGAAAATTCCAATTTGAATCGTTTTTGCTTCATTTCAGGTTGTATATAATCCCTTCATTGTGTTTTTTCCCTTAGCCCTGCGCAGTTGGTCCTCCTTATTTGGTAGAGTTCCCTGGGAGGTCCTCCCCCCAGGGGGTGCCAGGGGGAAGGCCAGCAAAATTACAAGCTGCCGCCCCACCCTCCCCTATTGCTTTTCTGCCGCTTTAGTTCTGTTTGTTTAAAACGCTCCGTTTCGTTCCGTTTCCCCCCCCCCGAACTCCGTTTTTTATATCGTTTGAACGTTTGCTAGCCTCTTTCTGTTTGTCCTTCCCCTGGGGTCCTTGGATTGCCCCTGGGGATTCTCCTGGTCGCTGCAGAAGGGCCCTGCAAGCCCAAGTCGTGGCGGCCGCCATTTTGAGCAACGCCTCGTGGGCGCCATTTTGTTTTACCTTTATCGTTCCAATCTCTGCAGTGTGCCTATTTAAAACAGCAGGACCGGCAGGCCTGCTGAGGAAATAAAATTGTGCTGTTCCAGTTGAAGGCTTCTGTTCCCACCTCCTTTTGTTGGCTTACCCCGCAGCCAGCTGTAGCGGCCGCGGTTTATTCCCACCACTCCCGCCCGGTTCCGCCTGGGACGGCAGTCTGGTTCAGGCTCGGCTTCGCCCTTAAGGCATCTGTTGTCCTCTGATCATCTTGATCAGCCCCTCCAATAATAATAATAATAATAATAATAATAATAATAATAATAATAATAATAAGAAAGAGAGAGAGAGATCTTCAAAAGTTATTAAATCAGAAAAATTAAGAGACTCGAGTGGGCCTAAGCTTACAAAAAAAAAAAAAAGAAAATAAAAGGGGGAAATCATTTATATACGGAGCAAAAATACAGAGAATAACAACAAGTAAGACAAACAGATTAATTATAAGTGAATAATAAACGGGGGGGTGTAAAAGAATTTCCCAGGGCTCCCGGTCTTCATTGCAGGTCGACCCCTAGGCACGCCAACCGCCTCATATTTGATCCTTCACCTTCCTCAACTATCTAAAATGGCAGAAAGCAATCCTTCAAAAAGTCCTTCCTTAAAGGCCAAAGCAAAAACCCACCACCTGCGCAGTCAGGCTAAGGAGACCACCAAAGCCTCACAAAGGGACGCCTTAAGATGACACAAGGCGCTAGAAAAAGAAATAGACAAATGCACCAGACAGACAGGCCCAGTGCCTCCAGCACCAGCCACTCCTTCCACCTCCACTCTTCCCCCCCCTCCTGCAGCCTTTTCCTCCCTATCCAGGCACAGCTCGCCCTCTCAAGGGCAACAGGCCCCAGGAACACCAGCCAGGCGAACTCCAGAGGCTACCTTCACGCCCATGGCCGCCAGCCTGTGCCAGGAGGAACCTCTCATTCAGGTGGTTCCGGAGCAGCTCAGAGCCTGGAAGGAGATGGCTATCCGACAGGGAATTGCAGAAGGAATGCAGCAGATGGCTAGACCGGGGTTGCCTCCGCAGGCCAACGAATCTGTAAGATCATTCCCTCTCATTCCGCAACCGTTTCATGATCAGGTGCCCCTCCAGGGGGAGGTTTCCCCTTCAGTCAAGGAGGACGAGGAGGAGGCGGAAGGGGACCTAGATTTATGCAGGGAGGAAAAGGATTACAGAGTCATAAAAACAAAAGTGTAGAAAACTTACCATCCTTTGTTTTTAGGTCCGTAACTTACCATCCTTTGTTTTTAGTGACAATTCAAAGTTACAACATGAAAAAAGTGACTTTATTATGGCCATTTTTTACTCAGGTCACCTGATCAACTTGTACGACCTTCAGACAAGCAAAGTCAGTGGGGAAGCCAGATTAGCTCTGTTACTAACTTAACAACTGCACTGATTCACTTAACAACCATGGCAAGAAAGGTCATACAATGGGGGTAAAATTCATTTAACAACTATCTCACTTAGCAACAGAAATTTGGGGCTGAACTGTGGGCATACGTCAAGGGCTACCTGCATTTGTCTTCCTTTCCTTATGAGTGGAAATGAAGATCCAGAATGCCTTAAAAATTGCAGCATCCCCCTGGGGGTCACCTGATCAAAATTCAGACGCTTGGCAACTGACTCATATTTATGACGGTTGCAGTGTGCCGGGGTCATGTGATCAATTTGTACGACCTTCAGACAAGCAAAGTCAGTGGGGAAGCCAGATTAGCTCTGTTACTAACTTAACAACTGCACTGATTCACTTAACAACCATGGCAAGAAAGGTCGTACAATGGGGGTAAAATTCATTTAACAACTATCTCACTTAGCAACAGAAATTTGGGGCTGAACTGTGGGCATACGTCAAGGGCTACCTGCATTTGTCTTCCTTTCCTTATGAGTGGAAATGAAGATCCAGAATGCCTTAAAAATTATCACTGCCTTGCTACTATCCATAAAAGAAGCTCTTGGTCAGCTTTGGAAGCCATATTGAGATTGAGACACGCTGCCAGAAACCTGAGAAAGTAGGAGGGTTGAGTAGCTCTAAGTAGACAAAATAAAATTCTTTTGTTAATTCAAGGTCACTGAGTGTGGCGCAGGATGAAATGAGGATCTTGCTTTAGGATGGATGATGATTGGGCCATGTGATGTGATGACGGCCAAGCGGGGGATGGATTTGTAGTTTTAAATATCGCAAGGAAGCCCAAAAACTTTCAGATTGGAGGCTTCCGGTTTCGCGTGGCTTCGGTGGCAGCAGAAATTTGCGACCGCTCGCGATTCCTGCTGCGCTAGCCGCCGAGGTACCCCCGATCCAAATGGGTCAGGGGGATATGGCTGCCCTGTAGGGACAGCCGAAGAGAGAGGGGAGCTGGATAGGGGGTTGGGGGTGTCGCAGACCCCCTCCTCGTCCGGTAAAAACCCCTTTTTCCCAAGGTGGTGGAGCGGCGGTCAGCAATGGCCGCCACGAAGAAGCCTGCAACTGGGTAAGATTGTGCTGGAGGAAGCAAGAAAAGTGAAAGTGCTGGCTGAGCCGGGTCAATCAACATCTTTTAAATTTGCTGGAACTGAGCAGTCTGAATTGCTGGAGGATACATTGTATCCCTAAGAAGAACGAAAGCGGTAGAGAAGCTGTTAAAGGGAACTTTTTTTTTCTTCACTCTCCCACCCCATGGAAAAAGCAGAAGAAGATTTGAAATTTGTTTGGGCACTGAAGGTGAACTATTTTGAAAGTTGCTTGGACATTTGGACTTAAAAATTTAAGAAATTGGAAAACTCTTATTAGAGATATGGATTTCTGATCATTTAAAAATTGATGTTGCAAGTGGGAAGGGAGAGGAAGAATATTGGAGCAGAAGTGGAAAAAGGAGGAGATTGCCAAGAATCCTAAAAAAAGAAATATGGTACTTGGACCTCTTTGATTAAACAGTAACCCCAGAAAGAGAAATAGAAGAAGGAAGAAAAGTATTAACTTTTGGAATTTTTTTTTTGAATTATTTTTGACTAAAAATACTTGGGTGGTTGTTTTGGGGAAAGTTTCTCTCTTCAGGATGGCATCGCTTGTGGACGAACTAAAGATTGAATATCAAAAATATAAAAAGGAAGAACAAGATGGAAAAGATACTTTGGGCACTTTATTTCAATTTTTAGAAATGGCGGTATGTACTTATGAAAAGTTGATTACGCAGCAGAATAACAAAGAAGAAGAAGAACAAGAAGCCATCTTTGATGAACAATGGGTTTTTTCCGGGGAGGAGGAGAAAGAGGATAAGAAAAAGGGGATTTTAAGGTTTGAAAAAACAACCAAAAAAGAGAAAAATGAGAGGAAAGGTGGATGCAAAATTAGAAAGCAAAGGAAAGGGAGTAAGAAAAGGGAGGAGGAGAGACAAAGGGGTAAAAAGGGCAAGGAGAAGAATAAGCAAGAGAGAAAGGGGGGAGGAGAAGCCTCAATGGTGGGAAGCAAGATCTAAAGAAAAAAAGTTTATTTGGAGACAATGGGTGAATCTAATTAAGGATAAAAGGGGGATTCTGGAAGGTACATAAGATTGTGTTTTTATATGTGTATTTAGAATATAAAATTTATTGTGTAAATTTAGAATCTACTAAACAGAATCCCAAGATAAATTAAGTGTTATATGAAATACTTTTAAGTTAGGGTAAAGGCATAATTCCAAATAGTATATAGGAGAAGTATAGTAAAAGAAAAAAGATGAATGGATAGTTGGAAGTAGAACAGACAAAGAATGTTATTGAAAATGGTTATAAGCTGTTATGTCTTGATTGTTTGTGCACTGTTTTTGTAAAATTAATAAAATTGGTTTATAAAAGAAAAGAAAATGATAATAAGATATGGAAGGATATATAAAATGAATATGATGTTTGAATTTGTGTCTGTGTGAAGAGTTTTAACCCGGGATCAGGCAGCCTTCAGAAAAGATGTTTTAGTTTTGTTGTTATATGTTCTATGTTCTGTATGTTTATGAAAGGCAATAAAATTTTAATAAGCAAGAAATATAATTTGGATAAAAGGAGAAGTCTGGATAAGATATGAAGTTAAATAGATAACGTAAATACTGATATTACAATTTGGAATTATTTTGTATGTTCTATTGGCTCTCTTCTTTAATTATTTTTTTTTTCTTTAGAAAAGATTTTTCAAGTTGTTATGCCTGGATTGTGTATTGTTTTTGTAAAATTAATAAAATTTGTTTAAAAAAAAAACTTTCAGATTGGTGATTCCACAGATATGCCGGGTTACTATCCAATTAAAGGTACCTTTGAGATATGTCTGTCTCAGAGTTATTGATTGGAATGGAGGTTGCTGGAACACCGACTCTCTCTCTCTCTCTCTCTCTCTCTTTTTTGCTAAAAATTCAGCTCTTATCTGGATTACCCTAGCAATGTTTTTAAATTAACATATCTCAACCTTGGCAGCTTGGAAGACATGAGATTTCAATGCCTAGAATTCTGAGAGTTGAAATCCACACATCTTAAAGTGGCCAAGGTTCAGAAACACTGTTTTCAGTGACCTTACCATGCAGGCCTGGGGTGATAAATTAAAGGCCCGGGGGCCAGATCCGACCCGCAAGGTACTTAGATCCGTCCCAGGGAGCTGCACTGGAAACAGCGAAGGATAAGACCGCCATGCTTCTGCCAGCGAAAATGGAGCTCCCAGGCTCCGTTTTCAGCTGTCAAGCTCCATTTTCCCTGGCAGAGGGTTGCTGTGGCAGGCAAAAACGGAGCCCGGGAGCCCATTTTCACTGGCAGAGTGTTTAGACCACCACAGGCGCCCTGACACAAATGACATCAAACTGGCCACACCTACCCTAGCCACACCCACCCTAGTCATGCCCCCCTGAAGTCAAACACAACCCTGATGCGGCCCTCAGTGAAATCGAGTTTGACACCCATGATGTAGGCAGATAATATTTGGACATTTTGTGGGTGGGTTTTTTTTTTTTGGTCTTTCTCATCCTTTAGTTCTTGGCAATGTCCTTAATTACCCTCTCTTTCTCTCCTCTCCTTTCTAGGACTTCTTAGTGGGCAGATGTCTCCTACCAACATTAAACTAGAAAAACTTGATTCTCAGCAAGTACTGCAGCTGTGTCTCCGGTACCAGGACCACCTCCACCAATGTGCAGAAGCTGTGGCCTTTGACCAGAATGCTTTAGTCAAGCGGATCAAAGAGGTACGACCATGTTGGGTCTGGAAAAGGGGATCTCCAGCAGATGGGGCTATGAAGTATGGAAGGATTCGCACACAAACCACTGCATGCACTGAACTGGCTTGCATGCTTCATGTGTTGTTCCAAATACAAAATAAAAGCATTCGGGGCAGGAGCACTAGTACTGGGTGGTGGTGGGAATGGAAGGGGAGAAAATCTAAGGACAGCATCAGCAGCAACTCAGGAGAACAAGGACAAGATAGATACTTGAGGACTTTCCCCTCCCCTGAAAAATTACTTTAATTAAAAGTTTCATGAAAAGAAGGACTAGGGTTGGCAATGATAGCAGTGTTCCAGTATCTCAGGGGCTGCCCCAAAGAAGAGGGAGTCAAGCTATTCTCCAAAGCACCTGAAGGAAGGACGAGAAGCAATGGGTGGAAACTAATCAAGGAGAGAAGCAACTGAGAACTAAGGAGAAATTTCCTGAGAGTTAGAACAACAACAACAACAACAATCAATGGAACAACTTCCCTCCAGAAGTTGTGGGTGCTCCAACACTGAAAGTTTTGAAGAAGAGATTGGATAACCCTTTCTCTGAAGTGGTGTAGGGTTTCCTGCCTAAGCAGGGGGTTGGACTAGAAGACCTCCAAGGTCCCTTCCAACTCTGTTACTCTATTCTGTTCTACTCCGAAGCGCCTGACGGGTCTCAACATGTTCTGGGTTTTGCTTCTCCTGAGCATTGGTCCCTGCAGAATGATTTTGCAAACTTTCAGAGAGTGATGGGTTTGTTTAAGGCCTCCTCGAGGCAGAAAGGAGTAGCTTTTTATGTTTTGGTAACACGAGTAGAAGAAAGGGTATTCACATAGATCATTGACAGTTAGCTTGGCCACTGAGCATATGCAGAATGCACGTCCCATGGTTGGTGTTTATGTTGAGATGATGTTTTTTCCCTCCAATGTGTTGGGCTGCAGTTTTATCTTAGCTTTTGGGCACCAGGTGGAGGAAAGCTGGCTTTGGCTATCAAACCATTGAGTGAATTACAGGAAGTCCTCGACTTACAACAGATCATTTAGTGATCATTCAAAATTACAACGGCCCTGGAAAAAGTGACTTATGATCATTTTTCACACTTATGACCCATGGCCCACATGATTTACATTCAGTTGCTTGACAACTGATTCACATTTATGACAGTTGGAGTGTGTCCTCTGCGTGTGTGTGTGTGTGTGTGTGTGTGTGATTCTCTTTTGTGACCTAACGAGGAAAGTCCATGGGGAAACTGGGTTCATTGAACAACCGTATTACTAATTTAACAACTGCAGTGACTCACTTAACAAAGGTGGGAAGAAAAATCGTAAAATGGGGCAAAACTCACATAACAAATTTCTCACTTAGCAACATAAAATTTGGACTCAAGTTGAGAACTATCGCTACTGGAAAACGCACATTACTAGAAAGTTGAAATCATAGACATAAACTGAACATCAGTTTAAAATGTATCTGTTTCCTTTAAAAAAAGAGTGTGAACATTTAAATGCTAATTCCTGCATCTGATTGCTTAAGCTTTTTGTACTTTTCCACACGGAACAACTTTAAGTCATTTCTTGTGTCACTGCCTAAACAGTAGGAGTGCCTGTGAGACAGCCATAGCTAGTTTATGGCACAAGTCTAACTGAGAAGAGGCAAATGCTTGCTTTTAGAAAATCCTTTTTTAAAAAAATCAACAGAAAGTGAAACAGCTAATTGTACCTTAGATGCTGGTGATTCAGAGTACTTGCATCATAGTGTCACAACATGCATGACATTATTGTGGCTTGTAAAAATGTCCACAAAACTCTACAGAACTTCCAGGAGGAACTGGGATCCATACATAGCTTGGAAAAATGCAGTCTTTCTCTATTTTTTCCTTGATGATGAAATCCCAGAATGGCTGCCCCAATCTATTGCTTTACTCACAAAATAATATGCACTGTGTATGTTTGAGTATATTTGGTGGAAGTGGGGAGAGAAGGGGAAAGAATCTGGAAGAGGGAAGATTTAGTCCTTCCTTCCTTCCTTCCTTCCTTCCTTCCTTCCTTCCTTCCTTCCTTCCTTCCTTCCTTCCTTCGTGGGTAAACGTGATTAATGTAAATAAACAAAAAGCCCAAGTCTGCAAAAATAAACAATAAATGCAGTTTATACAAACTTTCTAAGTTTGAAACAAAAGTAATTCACGTCAAGTTAACTTGCATCAATTAAGGTTGATTTCTAAAATACGTCAAGACTCGAGAAGGTACATTGTATGGAAAAAAAAAACAAGAGTAAGAAGAGAAGGAAGACAGTTCTTGATGAATTGCGTACTTGGGAGCAAAACAAGGATTAGTCATCCTGATGTGCTGGAATAAGCCCAGCATTCGCTTTAATGATAAATGATCACTATATATAACAGCTTTCCAGCTGTGTCTGCATCTAGGATTTCTGAGGATGACTAATGTGCTGTTATTATCGGAAGCAGAGGAACTGGAAAATTATAGGCTTATAATACTAGGGTATAGAAAATATGTAATGTCTCTCTATACTCTATCCAATTTTCTCTTGGAAAATTGCTTCCTATTTTTTTCTCCTAGGGAACGCAGCTCTTCCAGAGTTCATGAAAAGCAACATGTCAAGCTAGACCAGTGGTGGCTAATCTTTTTGGGCTCCTGTGCCAAAAATTGTGCGCGTGCTTGTGCTTGCACGCTCATGTGTCAGCACCCAGAAGGCAATGTGCCCCCACACACACACCCTGTGCATATGCACGCAATCTCTCCCTGGCCACCCCCTTACCTGCACTACGTTTGAGGCCTTTTTCGGCCTCCCAGAGTCTTGAGGAAAACTTCTGCAGGCTTTGCAGGCTGAAAAATGGGCCCGTTTCATCCCTTCCAGTATTTCCGGGAATACAGGAAGAGATGAAATGGGCCTATTTTTCAGTCTGCAAAGGCTTTCCTCAAGACTCTGGGAGGCCGAAAATCAGCTGAGGAGCACGCACATGCGCAGTAAGGTAAGTTTGCCTGTGTTTTGCATGCCAGCACAAATGGTTCTGCGTGCCACCTGTGGCATGCATGCCATAGGTTTGCCATCATGGGGCTAGACTAAGAGGGGAGGTTTATCTTTTTGGAAGGGGGTTGAGACCGGATTCGATGTAGCTGCAAACGAAGGGAAACCAACACATATTTAACGGACACTAGAGAGATCCTGCATAAAAATCCAGTGAGAACATTGATGGGAAAGATGCAGGGGGAAAAAAAGGATCTAGAATTAAAAAAAAAAAAAAAAAAAGATGAGCAAACACCATTGGGTTGACTTGATTCCAGTGGCAGAGAAATGGAGTGCATCTCTTCTTTAAAATGGATTTTGGAGGAGGAATTCAGAGTTGAGATGGCGTTAAAATAATGGCCAATGCAGTCTCAGGGCTGTAGCCTAGCCGGAATATGGTCCAGATCATCGCCTAAAAAGTGATGGCGCAATGGTTAGAACGCAGTATTGCGGGCTAACCCTGCCGACTGCCAGTAGTTCAACCCTGACAGGCTGAAGGTTGACTTAGCCTTCCAAAGTTGGTAAAATGAGGACTCAGATTGTTGGGGGCAATGTGCTGAATCTGTAAGCCACTTAGAGAGGGCTGTAAAGCACTGTGAAGCGGTATATAAGTCTAAGGGCTATTGCTAAAAAGGGAAAGTTGCAAAAAGTTATTCATCACTGTCTAGCGCTGATGATCTTATGTACTTTGGGTACAACCATGCACCAAGAATCCCTTTTTTTCCACTGTGAGCTATAAAAATTATCCTAAATCACTTACTTAACACTGATGG
Organism: Hydrophis major; assembly: GCA_033807585.1. Taxonomy (NCBI): domain Eukaryota; kingdom Metazoa; phylum Chordata; class Lepidosauria; order Squamata; family Elapidae; genus Hydrophis; species Hydrophis major. Next base: position 147,090,633 of record CM066331.1, read on the forward strand.
GTCTAAGGATGGCCTTTTGAGAAAGGGGTGTACCCCACCTCTTTCAAGACAGGTACCACCATCTCATCCTGCAGAAGAAGACACGTGTGTGAAGAAGACATAACACCTTTTTGTTTAATAAGTGAACATTTCATTCAGTTCCATAGTATTTCATTACAGTAATTTTGCTTCACTTCCCAGCAAGTGATACAAAATCGATCACATCTCCTGTGTGCATTAGTTTATGAAGTAATTCATGAACCTCTGAGTGTTGTTACCTGTGAAATATACATTCACTCTTCGTTGTTGGACATCTCCTGGCATGGATACTTGCATTGCAGTGATCCAGGAGACACACCTGACAGGGAAGATGCATCGTAAGATGAGTTCATTTGATTCCTGGAGTTGAAAAAGTGCTTATTATGAGTTATGCAGAATTTTGTTTGTGAAAGAAGTCGCGAACCGTTCCATGGGTAAGGAACCATGTACAGCACAATGCAAAATCACGCTCACTGTACTGTATCAGGCTTTCTTTATAGAGTTGCTAAATAGTATAGGACATCGGGTAGAAGAAAGAGGATCGAACTTCGCATAGGAGACAGATGGTTTAGTTTGCGATCATAAGCCCTCTACTCATTGGAGGCTGGGTTGATGGTACATGAACAGCAAGGTATGACTTCATCAGGTTTGGTGGTAAGATTGATTGCGGACTGCCACAATTTTAAATAGGAGGAGGAGGAGGAATTGGGTCTGCTGTGAGTTTGTTATAAATGTCAAACAGCTGAACCTCTGGATTGGATTTGTATTTTCCAAAGGGCTTCAAGATAAACATTGAGAGACAATAAATCAGCTTTTTCTATTTCCATCTCTTCTGGGAGAATTCGTTTGGGAAATGCTAATGCGGATTAGATCAGATTGTATGTATGTTGAGGACATCGTGAAATTAATTATCGTTAATGCTCAGTTTTTAAAAATAATCCAGGTACGTTAAGATTGTCCTCAAAGGTGCTTTTTCAGGAGGCAACTGGACTTCCTTGTTTTTTCTTTGAAGACATTTCTCTTCTCATCCAAGAAGCTTCTTCAGCTCTGACCTAGATGGCTGCTCTGACTGCTCTTTCAAACCAGAGGCCTTCTCTCTCCAAAATGTGGACTTTGCTGTCTTCAAAAGAGTGGCCTTTGTCTTTTAAATTCAAATGGACTGCTGAATCTTGTCCTGATGGGTTTGTTCTCCTATGTTGTGCCATGTGTTTATGAAATGGTTGTTTTGTTTTCCCAGTGTACAGATCTGCACATGGCTCACTGCATTGTACTGCATATACCACACTACTTAGTTTGTGTTTGAGTGTTTTATTCTTGGGGTGGACAAGTCTCTGCTTTATTCTTGGGTTTAAAATGTGTATGTTGTGTTGGCTGAAGATCCTCATAAGCTGCATTAAGACTGTTGTGAATATTTTTGCCAGCAGGGCATTTACTGAAATATAAAGCAAGTTTATTGAAGAGTTGCAAGGGGAATAATTCTGAAGAATTCAGACCCCCAAGGTGGATTTCTTTGTATTGGTTTGCAGTATCATTAATTTTAAGTAGTGTTGGAAAAAATAGCAAGCAACCCTTTTTCCAAGAGAACACAATGGATATAGCTTGCCACACTTTGAGGTTTGCTAATAAAAAAATAATAAAAATTTGATCACTAATAAATAAGTTACTTAGAGTACTAATGGCAATAGCTAAATACTGGGAAAAATCAAGGTAGGAATATTTATTTACTTACGAGAGTTATATCAGCGCCCGTAGCACATAACTCTGGGTAGCATGCAAAAAAATAAAAAAGCCAAGAAAGCCAGCCCCCTGACCCACATTCATCAATGTATTATACAATCTAAACTCTAAACTCCCCCTGACGCAGCACTTGGGGGGAATCAACCCTTTATGACTTTCTGTCTGAGGCTAAGGAGTTTGGAGGAAAATTTTCTTGTAAAATTAGAATTGATTGCAAGTTGGAAGTGTGGGCTGAGGAAGATTAAACGGGATAGTTGTTCAGAAAACAGTAATTTTTTTTAAAGCAACGGCTAGAAAATTCTGCTAGTGAAAGGAAGCTTTGATTAATTGGTGGATCATGTGCTATCAAGTCATTTTACACTCCCTAGGGAATCATCTATATATGTAAAAACAAAATACCACTCATACATCATCACAAAATCTCCAGAACCGTAAAACCCACAAACTTGAAATTTGGCACGTATGTTCCTCTTGGCTTCTGGGGGCTCACTAAGAAAGAATTTTTCCAAATGACCATCAGAGGATTAGTATTTGCTGTATTATTATTATTAACATGCTCTGATGCTAAGGAGTTCTATTCCCCTCCCCAGCTGAAAATAAAACTCTTCCAAGTGCAAAACACAAGCAGAGGAGAGGAGTTTCAATTTCACAGCACCAAGCAGCTTTGTTCAGAACTGTTGAGCTAAGCCACGCCCAGGCTCCTTGCTGTCTCCTTGCTCACACAGTAAATACTCTTTCAGTTTCCAAACAGCCCTCAACTCTCACACACTGACAGGATGCTAGCCAGATGAATACCAATGGATGATGGTAGGCACAGGCAGAATCCCCCCCCCCATTTTCCTCCCCAAAAGCTAAGCCCAGCCACATAGTTTCGTAGTGAAGCACAGGTATCGAGCTAGTATAGATATAGAAAGGAAAGTTAACCACCTTTTATTAAGTAAATTGATGACCTTGGTTCTTCGTTACTCATGTAGTGACATATCCTTTTTTTTTCCTATTTAAAAATAAAGCCCATAATTTTGGTTTGTAATTTTCAAACTCCAAGCAGCGAAGGTTAGAAGATCAGAGGATCTCGGCTCATATCCGTTCACTGGAAAGATTGGATCTAGTCTTATTTTTATGCTCAAACAAGCCTCTGCAGGGCAGGTGGGCTCTTTGCCTAATGAGGATACATTCAGTTATTTTTGTTGTCAAGAGTTACCTATTTCCGGGAGAGGCTGCCAGTTTCATTTCCCTGGGTTGAGTCCTGCTTTCCAGATAGCTTTACATGGAACTGTTGCAGGGGTGGGATTCAAAATTTTTAACAACTGGTTTTGTGGGTGTGGCTTAGGTGGTGGACATAGCTTGATGGTCATGTTATTGGCTGGGCGTGGCCAACTCAACATCACTCACATCATGGCACGCATCTCCTCGCCTGGCCTCTCATGACTGTGGAGATGCTGAAACAGTCATAAGTGTGAAAAAGAGTCATAAGTCACTTTTTTCAATGCCATTGTAACTTTGAATGGTCACTCCACACAAGCAAAGTACCAGCAAAGGAGGGGAAAAAAACTCCAGAGAAGTTCCTGAGACAGGAAGTCTAGTCCTGCCAAGGATGTAATAAGGGTTAACGGAGAGGCAGTTTCTGTAAGCAACACCAGAATGTTTCCTTCCTGCCTTCCTTACAGGATTAGCCCAGTAATTTCTTCTAACAACTGGCTCTCCGAACTGCTTAGAATGTTAACAATAGATTCTAGCGAATAGGTGCAAACTGGTAGATTCCCACCCCTGACCTGTTGTATTTTGGCATGCCCCCAAACAATAACTGCTATTGGAATTTCATGCTCTTAAAGCCGTATTTCTCAAGCTTGACACTTTGATTGGTGGACTCCAACTCCCAAAATACCCCTAAAGCAGGGATGTCAAACTCGTGGCCTGTGGCCTGGGTGCATCACGCAGGATGGATGCCATGTCCATCCCCATTTTAGTGAAGTGGGAAAAAGTCTCGACACATCACGTGATGATGCGAGTTTGACACCCTTGCCCTAAAGGAATTTGCTCTAGGGGGGTCCCTAAAAAGGATACTTTTGATATAGGCCTTTATGGCTCTGATCATAATGTAATCTCTGGATTACCAGAATTTCCAGAATATAGGCCTGTATCTATAATAAGATTACTTGTTACTTAAACCGTCTTTGGAAGCGGGGCTGTTTATTTGGATTTTAGGACAAAATTGTTCTGTCTTCCAGCTGCTTCATAGAAATCCAACTCAACACAATAAGTATTTAAATGCATATTGTTTAAATTCATACAATATGTAATTTAAATATGTTCTAGGATCAAGTGAAAGTAAGAAATGGTTCCTTGTGAAGAAAAGACTGCATTTCCCACTTTTAAAAGATTAGGATATAATATTTTTGCATTTTGTGTTTCATCTTTTTTTTTTTTTTAAATAAAAGAAGCATTAAATTATATTTTAAGGCACAAAAGTAAGCAAAACATTTTTTGGGTTGCCTTCTCCTCCATTCTTAAACAACTGAAAAGATCTCTGTTCCAAAGAACTTACCAATGAGAGAAAGGAAGAGGAAAGGTAACGGATAGAGAGCAAATTTATACACGTTGATAATCATTATCCTAATCCAGTGATGGCTAACCTTTTCGGCACCGAGTGTGCACACATCCCCAAAATGCAATGCACGTGCATCCCCATGCATGCCCCCCCACCCCTGTGCATGTGTGCATGCCTCCTGCATCATGTGCGTGCATCTTCTGTGCATGTGCCCCCATATTCATGTGCTCCGTGCATGCTCAGCAGAGAACCAAAGACCAGCTGGCCAGTGGGAAGCATGCATGCGGGACGGGACTGAACTGGGCTGATGGCTCACGTACCCACAGAGAGGGCTCTGCGTGCCATAGGTTTGCCATCACCGTCCTCATCCTTATCTGAGCGGGCTTTTTAAAAAGTTACTATTCTTGGATAGCGCATAGACATTCAGCAAGGGAATACACTTGTTTGTTTGTTTAAACGACAAGCATAACTGCCCATCTTATGCACTGTAGCCCAGGCTGCTTCAGTCATAAAACAATAAAAACCAAATTAAAAGCTCTCTACTTCTCCAAACACCTCTCACCTTCAACAAGAGCGTATGGGTCTGCTGGTTCTCAGGGGAGAGAGTATTTTACAAAGGACCACTGCTGAGAAGGTACACACTGCCTAAGTCCCACGGGATGGCAACGTTTAAGGGAAGGGACCTGGAGTGTGCCCAGCCTATCTGACCTGGTGGAACAGGCAAATCTCAGGGAGAGGCCACCTGTCTCCTGCCATTCAGGGCTTTAAAGATGACAGTACCTTGAATTGCACCAGGATTGTAAATAGAAGCCAGTGGAATTTGTGCAGCAGTGATGCTAACCTGGGCAAACACTGCATGCTTTCAGAACTGGTGGTAATTTCTGGATACTCTTTGTGTCCATCCCCATGTAGACAATTGCAGGGATAGGATCTGTTCATGATGATAGTGATTGCCAACATGGCCTCCCACAATCCTCCCAGAGTCATGTTGTCAGAGTTAAGAGTTAGGGTTGCCATACAAGTTGTAGGAAGAAAGAAACTCTTTTTCATACCGGGAACATTAATAATCCATGTCTGGCCGTGGTGGCGCAGTGGTTAGAGTACAGCAATGCAGGCTAATTCTGCCCACTGCCAGGAGTTCGATCCAGACCGGCTCAGGGTTGACTCAGGTTGACTCAGCCTTCCATCCTTCCGAGGTCAGCAAAATGGAGGACTCAGATTGTTGGGGGCAAATAGGCTGACTCTGTAAATCGCTTTGTGAGGGTTGTCAAGCACCATGAAGCGGTATATATGTCAAAGTTATTAAGTCCTATTTCTGTTGTTTATTTTTATAGATGGATCTTTCAGTAGAAACACTGTATACTTTAATGCAAGAGCGCCAGAAAAGGTACGCCAAGTACGCCGAGCAGATCCAGAAAGTCAACGAGATGTCCGCCATTCTCCGCCGCGTCCAGATGGGCATTGACCTAACTGTCCCACTGATGGAGAGGCTGAACAGCCTGCTGCCCGAGACTGAGCGGCTGGAACCCTTTTGCATGAAACCGGACAGGGAGCTCAAGTTATAGCTTCCGTCCAGACCTCTCTTATCAGGCTTGACTGCAGGACCTTGCTTGAAGCTTCAGGCTCAGGGTGAGTAGAAGACCCTCCAGGGATGGACAGAGAGTGCAGCTGCTTAGAAGGATGTGCATATTTGGCTACTCTCACAGTTTTTGCCTGCTTGCTTATTGCTGCTGTCCACCAAGCAGAGTGTTTTTAATCAAGCCAAGATCCTCTGCCTTCCCTTCCATCTACAGTGGTTTTTAACTTTTTATTTCTAGGGTACCATGTGACCTCCAGGAACAAGCTTAAAACCATTGTTGAGGGCATCTGGTCAGTTCATACAAAATCTGGAGCGAACCAGGGGTGGTCTGACCACCGGTTCGCACCGCTTCAAGCGAACCGGATGTTAATTTTACATCCAGTTCGCTGAACCGGTAGTTGCAACGACTGGCTGGCCCCATCCTCCCCGCACCTCCCAGGAGTCTCCACATGGCCCATTTTGGATCCCAGATAAGTGCAGGGCCTGCGTGGAGGCCAGGGGGGGCCAGAGAGCCTCTGGAGCCTGGGGAGCGGAAAAACGCCCCCCGCTCCCCCCCGCTGTGGTGCAGGAGGCCAACTAGGCCACGCCCGCCATGGCCACGCCCACCCAGCAACCGGGGCAGAGAACCCCTTCCTAAATTTTTTTGAAGGCCACCCCTGGGGCAAACCTCTTCATTGTCACTGTGGCCTGCCTTGTCAGTGTTAGCCTCCCCAGCATTCCCTGGCCTTTCAAGCCAAGATTACAGGTTGTGGACAAATGGACTTTCAGGAGTCTTTGTTCATCAGCTGCCATCCCATCTTGTTGAGTAATTCCTAATAATAAAGATCCATTTTAAAAAAAAAACCCACTGGTTTCCCATATGACACTTTGAAAACCCCTGTTTTCCTTTTTTTTTTTAAATTGGGTTGAAGAGTCTAATTAAACCCATTGGAGGACTTTTAAGAAAAAAAAAAAAAAAAGCCCAATTTGTCTACCAAGATTTTAGGTTCCTTGTAATGATGTGTAGCTTTTTGAAGTTTACAGTGAAATGTCCAAAGCCTGAAGGAGTCTTTGCTCACCTCACTTGCATAACACAATGCGGCTTGTGTGGGATGAATTTCCTTTTTGAGGCCTAGTGGATTTCCCTCCCTGTGCAATTCGGTTGTATGCTTAAATTACTTCTTAGTTTATAGGGCTGTTAAACACATGACTGCTTGAGTTATGGAAATATCACGGCTAGGCTATGCCATTCAGGCTCCCCTGTCAGGTCAGGTTGCCTCGTCTTTTGCTCCCGTTTCCTCCGAAACTTTCTGAATCCATGTGGTCTCCTCAAGTTGCCAAGATTGCTAATAAAAAACGGTTTTATAAGAAACAGGAGCTATGTTAAATTCGTGGCCAAAGGAAGTTGAAAAAGGGCTAAGCCAGGGAATTCTTACTTTGTTGACGTTATCCTTAATGGCAATTGGAAGGGGTCTTCCCCACCTTCCAAGATAATTCATAGGCAGGAGCCTGCCCGGGGTATTCAATTTCTCTTTCTCCCTCTGCACTTTTATCTGTGTTGCTGACATTTTTTCCAACATTAAAGCTAAAACGGCACGTGCATGGCAACTTGTGTCAGAATAGCCTATATCAGGGGTCCCCAAACCTGGCAACTTTTAAGACTTGTGGACTTCAACTCCCAGAATTTGGGAGTTGAAGTCCACAAGTCTTAAAGTTGCCAAGTTTGGAGACCTCTGGCCTGTATTCCAAATTACCATGTTTTAATCCTACCTGAGTGGCTCTGTCACAAAAGGAGGAGTGGATTCCCCCATTTTTATATTGACTGTAACCTGCCCTTCTTAGACATTCATGCCAATCAATGTACTGCCCTGGCTTGAAAAGCACCGTGTTTGAATTCCTCTCTTATCATCAGCTGGAGGAAGGCTGTCTTCTGCGTGCTTCCCTTCCTCTGCCACCAAGATGATGAGGTTTCAGTACTGGCCAATGAGAACAGCCTCACCTCCCAGTCTTGAGACAAAGTTGTAGAATCTCTTTTGCATTTTGTTGGAGGAAAGAAAATTTAATAGTGCGTGTATGTGGTGATGGTGGTGGGGGAACAGTCTCTAGACAAGAGATTAAATCACTGGCAGATTCTATGGAAATTCTCAGTCATCCAGGTCAGGGTTATCCCAATGGTGGCTTTTTCAGGAGGCAAGTGGACTTCCTTGTTTTTTTCTTTTGAAGATGTTTCGCTTCTTATCCCAAAAGCTGAGAGCTGAAGAAGCTTCTTGGATATGAAGCGAAACATCTTCAAAGAAAAACCAGAAAGTCCAGTTGCCTCTCTTTGGGATAACAAGCCCAGGCCATCGAGCGTGTTTCCTTTGCATCCTTTAGTGCAGGGGTCTCCAACCTTGGCTCCTGGAAGCCTGGCGGACTTCAACTCCCAGAGTTCCACAGCCAGCAAAGCTGGCTGTGGAATTCTGGGAGTTGAAGTCCGCCAGGCTTCCAGGAGCCAAGGTTGGAGACCCCTGCTTTAGTGCAATGATTACTTCAATAAGATATTGGTACCCAGATTCTTACGCTCAAAAGATGAAAGCCCCCCTTCTGCACAGGCAAATGAAACATGCAATCATCTACTCCCTTCGTGATTTAATGTGCCCCTTTCCCTGCCCAGACTTCCTTCCACTCAGCAACCTGAAAACCCGTCACCAGGACAATGCGCCCAAGCCCAGGTCAGGTTTGGCCTGATTCGATGCTGCCTAGAATTCCTGGAGGTTACCCTGGTTGGGAACCAGATTGGGGAAGATCAGACCTGGCCACCCATAGCTGTTCGTGGAAAAGACACCATTCCTTCCACAGGTAGAAACATTAAGTCCCCTTGACGATAACATGGAGAAGGGAATGCATGGAAATTTAAAAAAAAAAAAAAAAAAGGCACAGAATGCCCTCTCAAGGGATTGGATCCAGTGTAAACATTGCTGTTTTCTTCCAAGGTGATTAAAAGAATTATGGTGATTTCATGCCCCAACACAATTCCACATGCAGACTGGAAACTGGTTGGAGGATATCGCTGTGGGGGGCTCGTCTAATTGCTGTCATCCATCTTTGAGCTGATTACCAAGCTTTTCCTTCCACAAGTTTTGGGGCTGACATTGTTGGACATTTGAGAAAGTGTGCCACTTTCTCCCACCACTTCTTTTTTGTTTTATGTATATTAAAAAAAACCCGTTTTGCTATTCTACCTTGGTGCAATTTTTTTTCCATTTAAAATCGTTTTGATAACTTGTTGTATTATTATTGGGAACTCCTTTGAGTGCCGTGTTTGAAATAGTAGCAGATGCATATTTAATAAACATTACACAATGTTGTTTACAGAAGAGGCATTTTAATTTTTTTACTTGGAAAGTCTGTTCTAATCACCAGGAAAAGATTTAGCTGTAATTCTGAAAGTCCCTAACTTTTGGTTGCTCTTCTCTGCGAAATGTTCTATTTCGATGGATTTATTTCCAGAAACTAAACCATCTTTTAAGAAATGAATACATATTAAATGCAATAAAACTGCATTCATATTTTATTGTATAACAACTCTGGTCAAGAATTAACAGCCAAGAGCATATCTCAAGTTGGTTTGTTGGGCTTTAACATGCCAAAGATATATTTAGAAAAACATACTTGTTAGAAGTTCATATTTCTAACAAAAATGTGTATCACCTAAATTGGTTATATATCTTTTGGCAGCAATATAATAAACAGCTCGTTTTCTTCTAGCAGAACATTGTTACACCCGTTTTCTTATTTTGTAAATTCAACCTCATTTGCTCAATACAAACTCATTCCATAGTTCTTGTCAATAAAATCCACCATAGCCTTTTTAAAAAATAAAAACAAATTTTTAAATGTTACATTTCCTATTGCAAGCCAAATTTTCACAAAGCTGCAACATATCTGATTTATGCTAAGATGATGGCTCTTAACTGGGCCTGCTACAGATAAATTTGGGACTGCAAAAGTTTTGGAAAGGCTAATTCAACCCCCTGGAATAATCCTTATGCACAAATTACTCTTTAGGTGCTCAGTGGGTCATCAACCTTGAAATACCGAAGCTGTTGGATGTGGTTGAATCTTTCATTGCTGATTTCCTTTGGCACATGAGTCAATCCTGAGCCAGAGAGAGAAAGCAACGATGTGCAAACTTCTAGGCAGGAAGAGAAATCCCATATGGTCTTGTGTGCCACTTCCACTTAGTGCAATATGCATCCTCTACCACTGAATCAGTCCGGTATGTTCTCCATCATGATTAATTAGGAGCCATATCTTGATAGAAGCACATCCTAGGTTCCTAAAAGCATATCTTGCTTTATTCCAAAATGGGCATAAAAAAACAAACTGCTAGATGGATTGTGGGTTTTTTTTTCCCTCCTGGGGTTCCTTAGGAATATTTTAAGTGTACTGAAAGGAGGTTTATTTGAGGTCTTAAATACAGAATAGGGAGGGTAGGATGGTACTTAAGTAGTTTCTTGAAAACTCTGCAGGTGATATTCTGGGTACGGTATGTATTTTCCTTCGTTGAAAATTCAGTGTTTTCGTCGTTTGTTTTTGCCTTGCACTGAATTTCCTTCTCTGAACAATGTATGATCATGACTTGACATATTTATTAATAAACATGCAAAATATGGATAACCTGATATAGCATCTGCCTTTTTTCTTCCGGGTGGCCACTGCTTTTGTGCTGCAGGAAAATGGCTTTGCCGAGATGGTCCAGGGCTTGGGAGTCTTCCAGCCTCACTTTCCCATTTCCCCCACCCTCCCCCATGCAAACACACACAACTTTTCACTCATAAACTAGTGTTCCTCCAGAGCCTCCTATGCCCTCTCTAGAGATGCTATTCTTACTGTTGAGTGATCATTTATGTATGATAAATGAAGTAAGCACAGATGATTCACCTGTGAAATCATGCTGACAGTTGATACTATAAATGGGAATATTAATAACAGGGAAAATAGCCTGAACTGAGAGAAGATAATCTAACCAACAAATACATGTAATAGAGAAATCCATGGAATGGTAAGCTAAAGAGATAAAAGTTTGCAATTGACCTGTGTCGCTGTTGAGAGAGTAGCTTTTCTTGCATAACATAACAATTTCCTGATTTGGGGAGTAATCTTGGATTTAAATATTTCCCTGGTCATTGATCACGCCAGTTCTCAGTTGTCTCCCTGCATTAGCCAACAGAACCAGCAAAGGGTTGAGCTGCGTTGTTGATAAGGCTTTTCCTTATGTAGAACACCTTGTTCTCTACGGTTAATTTTAGGGACGAATCCAACGCCGGTGTCATTAGATACAGGCTCCGTTCTCCAGGAGTCCATAAATACGGAAGCTGAATGGTGATTCAGGGAGAATTGCAATATGGAATTGAGAAGGAAGTATGCCTCCACCCCAGAACAGGTCGTCCTCAATTTATGACTACAGTTGAGCCCAACATTTCCATGGCTAAGCAAGACAGTTGTTGAAGTGAGTTTTGCCCCATTTTTACGATCTTCCTTGCCGCAGTTGCCAAGGGAATCACTGCAGCTGTTAAAGGTGGTCGCGCTTAAGTGAATTTTGATCCTGTGACCAAAACCAGCCATGAGTCGCTTCTTTCCCCCAGCGCCTTTATAACTCCAAATGGCCACTAAATGAACATCGATGACTATCTGTGATGGCATTTCCCCCTCTAGATTTTGGTTATACAAAGAGAAAACGTTGCAGCAGTACTGGAGTCCCCTATTTTCAGCACACAACAGCTTGTGTATCATTTGGGATTCTGAGAGGGGAAAAAAAAAACTTTACAGTTTCTACATCGGTAGAAAAAATGGATGCTTAAAATAGGGTGGAGCATAAAAAAAATGGGGGCCCCTGCTATTGCAGTCCTTTGACAGTATCCTCTTCACCGCTGCGTGTCTGTTTTATTATTTTATTTTATTATTGTATTTAAATTCTGCCCTATCCTATTCTCTGTTCCTCTATAAATGTGTCACAGGCCCTCCTGCGTGGATTTTTGGAGGAATAAGCAGAGTTAACTCCTCTCCAAGAACAAAAGCCACAAGAGAAACTCTGCATTAGGGTGTTTCATCTGGTTGTGTGTTGTGTGTGTGTGTGTGTGTGTGTGTGTGTGAAGAACAGCAGAGAACCACTGGCAGTATTCCTACTACATTTTGAGTGGCATGTTTCGAAGCTCAAGATGATAAATGGTACACCTTTTCGATACAGCTTAGTCCTGTTGCTTGTGCTTTACCTGTACTGATTGGAAGTATGGAATGGAATCTCTCTGATGCATCCCTAACACACACACACACACATATACACACCAACCCAAGAGCATCAAAAATGTCCTTTCCTTTTTGCATTCCTGCTTGACCTGTCAGTGCCTGGGGCCTAGAAATTGGGATCATGCTTTTGTGAGCTTGGATCATGGAAATTGTCAGGTGCTTCCTGGGTAAACGTCCTTGGTAGGTGGGTGCAGAAGATGTCAGTTTCCTTTAGACGCAGTTCAGGCATTTGTATAACAGCACATGCAGGGTCTCAATTGCAAGGCATATTTGTGTACTTTGAATATTAAAGACACAAATTAAGGCATAAAACGTGGAAAATGTGCACATGGGACAGCTTGCAGTCTTGCAATCCTCATCAAGAGTTAGCAACACATCCAGAACCTGAAAAGGTCTGCTTGCGTGTCTCATTTTGAGATGCTGACTAGGCCATTTAATGAAGATTGTCTAAGGTGGCATTCATACAATGGTTGGTGTCTTAAAGTCTCTCTCATCTCCCATTGAGACATGTTTCTTGGGGGGAAACCCAACTTCTTTCTTTTTTTGGGTTTGAAACATTTCGCGGCTTATCCAAGTCACTTCCGAACTGCGAAACATTTCAAACCAAAAAGAAAAACAAGCCCAGTGCCCACAATTCAATTTCCAGACAGCTCTACCTGAATGACTGAGAATCTTGTTAAGACGTATTTCTCGGGAAATATACAGCAGCGGAGAGCACAAACTTTCAGTCACCTTTCAATGAAAACTTTAGTAGAAACAAACCTCACGTCTGCTTAACAAAGGCCGATTCGTTAAAGACAACAAGGATGCGCAACTTGGCTGTCACGCTTTCATTTGTTAAGGGAAACTTAGGAAAATAGCTGCATTTTTTTTTTTTTTTTTGCCTTAAGGTGATGAGAACATGCAAGGCAAGAAAAGAGCTGATTGTCTATCTTGCAAAAATTAAAATTTTACCATTTAATCCCTCTTGAATACACTCATGGGGCCTCTGTGCGGGCATGCACACACACAAAAGCCACACACGCAGGCACGCACACGCAATCAGTTTTTGTTAAATTTCATCCATACCGGAGCTGAACAGTATTCTGAAATTTCAGATTTACAGGGAATTGTTTTATAGAAAATTGGGACAGAAGGAATGGAGGGGGGGGAGAGGAAATCAATGGAGAGAGTCAAGAAACTTCAATAATCTCCATGCTGCCTGAAAAGCTGGATTGGCTTCCCATTTTCCCAAGTTCTTCTCGGGACCTGTTCTCTGACATGATACTTTCCCCAAATTCCATCTGGCAACTCCTCCGCTTGAACTGCTTCTCAAAAGAGCTCTCCTCGTGCCAGCTCCGCCGGGAGTCGCCTCGCTCCCCGTGTTTTTCTCTCCTGCGCACCCCATATGTTTGCTCGCACCCCGTAGGTAGCTGGCTGCAACTGAAGGCCGAATAGGTGGCGCTCCTCCCGTATATGGCTGAAGCGGAATAAATATGGGAAGGATCGGTGGTGAAATACCAGCTGCCTGTCAGGGAAGCCGCAGAGGTCTGAGGAGATAAGATGTCCGAATGCCAGCCTTTGAGACCCAGCCCAGCTGCAGACTTGGCCAGATGTTGCTGGCTGGCCGAAAGGCCGAAGAGGAAGTTGGTTCTGTAATTATCTTCCATGCTCCCACTTCGATGCAACGGGTACAAGGATGACCTCTGAGCAGAACAATTGGTCCTTCCCGAATGCTGCCGCTTGCTCTGGCTGTCGGGCTGCCAACCCTGGTGGGACTTCTCTGGCAGCTTGGTGTGTTCCTTATCGGGGCTCCCCTCGGGGGTCTGTTCTGAAACCTCCTGGACTGGAGAGAACTGGCACAATTTGCCGCCCGCTTCCAAAGTGGCCGAATGCTTGTAGAACTCCAACGTGTCTTCCAAGGAAGGATAGCATGGTCCTGAAGCCGTAAGGCAAGCATTGCCGGCGGCGCACGAGACGGACTTGATATCCAAGGAAAATGACCGCTTCAATCTGTTGCTGTCTTCAACTTTATCGGAGGGGACGTTTAACCCAGTTCGGCCTTGCACCAAGGAGCCGCCCTCTGCAGATGGTGGGAGAGTGGGAGGTGATGGCTTTCCTGGCTCCGGGGCTTTCGGCTCCACCTTTTCTGAGGTAGAGGAAGCCCAGAACTGAGAAGAGGCCCGTAGGGGTCCACCACCTGCTCCGTGGTTGCTGCCGTTTTCCAAATGCAAAAGCTTGAGTTTGCTAACAAGCCCGCCAGTGCCTCCCTGGTTCTTGATCTTCTTTTCAAAGTCCAGAAGCTGGCCGAGAAAGTTGAAGTTAGGAGAAATGGTCGGCCTCTTCTCTTTCACAAACCTAAAATAGGAATTTCAAAATGGAAAAAGGGGAATTCAGCCAATTGACCTTGAACTCAAGGCTTGAATTGTGCGTACACAATATTCACTGAGGTTGGCTAGGCTGTAAAAGCATTACTTTCCAAGGTAAGTTGAGGTCACCCATTGTGCAAAGTACATACCCTTGGATTAAAGCAAAGTCACCTTTGACCAGCCACGTACGTTCTGCTCCCTTAAAGAATGATCTGGCAATGCCATGCATGGCTCTTTATTCTGTTCTCCTTGCAATCCTTTTCTGAAATCACTCTTTCATGAATCATTTAGCATATACCCAAATCGATCATCTATCTATCTACTATCATCTGTATCTATCCATCGATCTCGATTGTCTGTATCAGGGGCCCCCAAACTTGGCCACTTTCAAACTTGTGGACCTCAACTCCCAGAATTCCTCAGCCAGTTATACTGGCTGAGGAATTCCGGGAGTTGAAGTCCACAAGTCTTCAAGTTGCCAAGTTTGGAGACCTCTGCTCTATATCTCTAATCTCTATGAATCTAGATTGTCTATCCCTTCCTCACTTTTCTTCCCCCCTTCCCCTTCATTCTCCTCTTATTTCCTTTTCTGTGTTGTACTTTGCAATACTTTATAACTTATTAAAAATGAAATTGGAAAAAACAACAACAATAAATGGTGACTCAGTAAGATAGATTACAAATTTGAGCTGCAACCCACCAGAGGCTCTTCGGAAAGCCAAGATAATGCCACTCTTAATGAATGAGAAACAGGGACCCTTTCTGCCCTATCCAGTAAAGGACCTCTGCAACTGACCTCACGGAAGCCATTTTTCCAACCATGACTCTGGAAATAGCTAAGTCCCAACCTCCCCAGTTGACTTTCTTCAGGATGATAAGAGCTCTTCCCCTTTACCTGTAGGCCTCATCTAAGGACATGTCCATCCTTTTCATTATATAGGCAATGGCAATTGTGGCTGAGCGGGATATTCCGGCTAAACAGTGGACTAAGACGCAACCGTTTGAAGCTTTGGCTTTTTCTGTGGCAAGCAAAGAGAAACAAAAATCAGGATATTCTAAAAAGCAGGAAAATCAGAACCCCCCAAGATAATCAGATAATCATCCTTGTCAGTGGGGGAAGTCTAGAGACGGACTATTTTATCAATTGAAACCCTGCACTTAAAACAACTGTATTTTAATTGTCAACGATTAGGGGCAGTTGCACCTTGCATGAAATCGCAGGGTTGTTCTTTTTTTTTACAGATGTGTTTCAAATGTCTATATTGTTATGAATTATCACCCACTGGGGCTGAGCCGCATAGGCACCCTCGGGGTCCAGATCCAATTTGCAAGATCCAATTTAAGTGCAGAAGTTTTTGTTTTTTTTCCCAGAGCTTTCAGTAAGAAGCAAAACTGGGGAGGTGAAAACGAAGGGGGAAATTAACACAGCAGTGATTAAAGATTACATACAATACCTGTACCAGAAAGCTAATCCAGGCCCTTGGGAGTAATGAAAGGTTGGCTAGCCCTTCTTACTCACCCATGTTTCTTCTGTAGCTAATAGCTTTGTAAAACAGAATACAAGACAACAAGAGTCGGAAGGGACTTTGGAGGTTTTCTAGTCCAACCCCCTGGTCAAGCAGAAGACAAATGGCTGTCCAATTCTTAAAAGCCTCCAGCGATGGAGCACCCACAGCTTCTGAAGGCAAGCTATTCCATTCGTTGATTGTTCTCACTGTCAGGAAATCTGTCCTTAGTTCTAAAAGGGATCTCTCTTTAATTAACTTTTTGCTTCTTATTGGGTGGGATTGTAGAACCGGTTACGATTCTGCGCAGTTAGGAGAACTGGCAAATTGTGCCCCTGGGTGGCCCCTCCCCTCCCCAGCCAGTCACTCTTTATGATATTTCTTTTTTCCTCCAGATGATCAGCTGTTCCGACAATCAGCTGTGCCGTCGGAATCTCCCTTGCTGCTTCGCCCAGGAGGCTTCCCTGAGGGCCAGGAGGCAAAAAAGAAAACAAAACAAATGGAGCGCAGGGTGTGTGTGTGTGTTTGGGGTGCTGCAAAAAAGCCATGCCTACCCAGTCACGTGGCCATGCCCCCCAGCCATGCCCACAGAAACGGTAGCAAAAATATTTGCAACCCCTGCTTCTTGTCCTGTGCTTTGGAGAATAAGTTGATCCCCTCTTCTCCGTGGAGCCCCTCAAATATTGGAAGACCGCTGTGTCACCCCAGACCTTCTCTTTGTTAGACTAGACATGCTCGATTCCTGCAATCATTTACAAATGACTTGTTTATGTATATATGGCTACCTGCATGCTTTGACTGTGGAGGTTATATAAGGCAACACACTCATCATTTCAGACAGAAAAGTCATCAAGAACATAGCAGACTGGATGTATTCTTTGTGCTTCACCCCAAATTTAACCATCTCAAGCCTCAAGGCCTCAGCAAGCCTCCCTCCAGAGGGATGATGGGAACACAGTCTAGACCGGATCTCCTGTTTATCCAGGAATATTTGCAGGATGTGGTCAAAAAAAAAAAAAAATCAAGATGGTTAATAGCCCAAATCGGCTATTAAAAAAAAACATCCCTGAGAAAAAATAGCTGAAATTGTAGAAGAAGAAGGAACTTCTTGTATTAAAAAGTAATCCATGGCACTCCTAAAAACCAAGCATGTTTTCCCTATGTTTGCATGTCAACTCAGCATTTATGGAAATCAGGCACATGGGAAAGACACCACTCATTTAAGGAATTGGCAACTAGGTGCCACTCCACACTCCTGTGTCCTCCAATTTCTAATACTTGTGACATGCTTGCCTTCTCTGCTACACCAGAGGCATCTGCAGGAGGGAATCAGAAAGTCAAGATGGCAGCTACAACTGCCCAATTCACACACCTTTTAAAAATGAGTTGTGGCTTTGGTTATGCAGTTGCAGTCCTTGACTTCTGACGCTCCCTGAATGTTTCTGCTGCTGCTCGGGTGGGAGCCTTTCTCAATAACCTAGAATCCTACCCGAAAACAAGTGGATGGAAATGCATTCCTGGAGTTGTAAAGAGACCCCTGGTTAACTCAAACCTTTACCTATGAAGTCCACGGACTTGTCCAGCCAGGGAAAGATTTTCTCGCAGAAGCTGTCGTTCACCGGCACCCTTAAGAAGTGGGACTCTGGGATGAAGTCAGGTTTGGGACATGTATTGCTGGCGTTTAACACATAACCAATCTCATTCTGTTGCATGAGCTCCTGTGAAAAGAAGCCGTATTTATAAATGACTTTAATTTTCACGGGGCTCACATCCCTAGTCTCCCGAGATGGGGAATTCCACATCCAAGCCATAGTGCTTGGAGAAACTGCCTCCTTCTTAAAGCCTTCCCAAAAAATCACTGAGTTGGGGCCAAATGGACCTGGAAAGAGCGGGGGTAGATAATTCCAAAGGGCAGGCATCGCTAAGGATTAGCAGATCCCACCAGATTACACTGTTACAGAGAAAGGATCCAAAGTTTGTTCACCTTCCTCGAGTGAGTGGGACAATCCACCTTACATGGCCCAGTGCTGTATCTTCTTTGAGCTTATCTATAACAGGTGTGTCAAACTAAAGGCCTGTGGGCTGCATCCAGCCCTTGGGGTTCTTAGATCTGGCCCATGGGCAGGGGTGGGATCTGACAGGGTTAACTACCGGTTCGGGATTCACGAGCTTCCCTGCATGCTGTGAGCCGCGCACCTGTAAACTCTCATCAGCATGCTGCGGGTAGAGAAGCAGCCTTTCAAAAAGCCCCTTTTTCCTGCTTTTTTAACTGCAGCTGTGCCTCGCATGGCAGCTGAAGTTGAAAAATCAGGAAATAAAGGTCAGGTAAGAGCCCGGGCAGGCAGGTGGGCAAAAACATCAGCAGACATAGAACTGGTTCTATGTCTGCTGCTCTTCAGAGCTACCGGTTCTACAGAGGTGGACAGAACTGGTAGAAACCCACTGCTGCCCACGGGGCCGGCCTGGAAACAGTGAAGGACTGGTCCGCGGTGCTTCTGCCAGTGAAAACAGAGCTTGCAAGGGCTGTGTGCGGCCCTCCTGAGTTCAGTTTTCGCAGGCAGAGGGTTGCAGGAGGCCATTGTAGCCCAAAACGGAGCTCGGGAGCCTGTTTTCATTGGCAGAGCACTTGGGCCACCACAGGCACCCCCCCCCGACACGAGTGACGTACTGGTCACGCCTCCCTGAGGTCAAAAATAACCCTGATGTGGCCCTCAATAAAATCAAATTTGACACCCCTGATCTATAATCAAAGATGGCATCAATTTACACAGCGTTTAGAGCACCTAGGAAACCTTACCCTGCCCTGCTTGCTATGGGGCTCAAGTGCACCCATGATCTCCCTTCCCCCCTTCCCTCTCATTTCCAGCCTACCTTGTTGAGGACGTCTCTTTGGCATCCCAGGTACAGGTGGGGGAGAATCCGGGTGGGTCCCGTGTTGGAAACTGGTAAGCAAGGTTGAGAAATGCAGGAAGGCACCAAGATAGATTTTCCTTCGCAAAGGCCAGGGAAGCAATTGGAAAATTCAGCAAATCCACCTGAAAGAAAGAAAGGGCGCAGTTTTCCAATTTTCATTTAAAATAATAACAGCAACACCCACCTCAAATCATTTCCCTAATTTGCTAATTTGAAGTTCAGGGTGGCTTCAAGTGTTCTCCCAACACTTTTTTTTTTGCTTTTATCTTCAGCGTAGCTGAAAAAGTGAAACAAACTGTGTTCCCCAGAGAATCACTTCCACATCGAGAAAGCAAAAAATTTTCCCAAACACAAATCGAAACCCTTGCTACTTCAACAAGAACTTCTTGAAAAGTCCCTTTAACTACAAAATCCACTGCTTCACACAATTCAAAGAGACTTTGGTTCTCTCCTCCTTTTGACATTTTTTGTCTCAACAACCAGCTTCACAAATTCTTTACAACTGTGCAACATGTTTTTGGTATGCAATGATGTATGTGCACATTGCAAGTTCCATTCATCTACAAGAGAACTAGTATTCAGTACTGTCAATTCTATTATGATGTCATCAGGCATATGACACACATCATGTACATTTTTGGTGCCCACAATGTTATTATGGCTCATTCCCTGCATCTATGGTATGCATGAATATGTAGCGTTATTTCTGTGTGTCTTAATTTTTGTACATTTAGAAGTCTATTGATAACCAGCTCAGATTTATATGCAAATATTTATAATATTTATGACCCAGCAGTGTGCAGCAGCAGCCAAAAAAGCTAATAGAATCCTAAATTGCATTAACGGAGGGGTACAATCAAGATCCAGTGAGGTACTAATACCACTCTATAAAGCCTTAGTAAGACCACACCTAGAGTACTGCATCCAGTTTTGGTCACCACACTATAAAAATGATGCTGAGACTCTAGAAAAAGTAGAGAACAGCAACCAGGATGATTAGGGGACCGGAGATTAAAACATACGATGAATGGTTGCAGGAACTGGGCCTGGCTAGTCTAGGGAAGAGAAGAGAAGGACCAGGGGAGACATGACAGAGGTCTTCCAACATTTGAGGGGCTGCCACAGAGAGGAGGGGGGTCAAGCTATTTTCTAAAGCACCCAAAGGCCAGACAAGGAATAATGGATGGAAATTGAACAAAGAGAGATTTAACCTGGGAATAAGGATAAATTTTCTGACAGTGAGAACAATCAATCAATGGAACAGCTTGCCCCTTGGAAGTTGTGGGAGCGCCATCATTTGAGACTTTCAAGAACAGATTGGACTCCCATCTGTCATAAATGGTGTAAGGTCTGCTGTTTGGGCAGAGGGTTGGGCTAGATGACTTACAAGGTCCCTTCCAACTCTGATTATCTGTTATCTGTTATAAAACAAGTATGAGACTGACAGCCTTGAACTGCTGTTCAAATGTATGATGTAGAAAATAAAGGAAGAATGATTGAAACAACGGGTTCTTTCTAATATAACAGAATGATCCATCCTCTTCTTCCCCCTTCCCCCCTCTCAAATCATATTTTAAAATTCACATTCGGTCACTTGTTGGCTGAAATATTATACAAGCATGAATGTAAGAAGCTCATTATTTCATAGAAATTGTAGATGCTCTTTGATACCATCCTCCGTACACATGCAGAGAACAAACAGAAAGAAGAAATAAGAGAAGTCTATGCATGCCCAGGGGTTTATCGATGAGGCCCAAACCAACAGCAAAAGATTACTTGGTTTCCTTCTACTTCTTTTCTCTTTGCAAATTTCCGCTCTTGGTGAAGGAAAATCAATGACTCTATCAAACAATTCAAACCCTCTTCTCAAGGAGAAGCATGTATCACTCAAACACCTGTCCATGGTTTGTTTGCTTAAGGCCTCTGCTCTTACAACCAACGTATTCGTGCTTGAAGCCAGGGTGACAGAAAAAGCCTATATTGAAACATAGTTCCTGCCTCTGGCTTCCATAACACCCTATCATCAGTTCATTCAGTTTACTGGGGCAAAGCTGTCTATCACAGAAGTCTTTGCTCTTAGAGGATTAGATTAGATTTTGTAACAACCTTATTCCTTATGCCATCCATCTTGTAAATTCACAGAATTCTTTTTTCCCTCCCGCCATGCAAATGTATATACTAGCTCGATACCCCTGCTATGAAACTATGTGGTCGGCTTAGTTTTGGGGGAGGGAAATAAGGGGGAAAATTTTTGCCTCTGCCTACCAGCACCCATCGGTATTCATCTGGGTAGCGTCCTGTCAGTGTGTGAGAGAGTTGAGGGCTGTTTAGAAACTGAAAGAGTATTTGATGTGTGAGCAAGAAGGAGACAGCAAGGAGCCTGGGCGTGGCTTAGCTCAACTGTTCTGTACTAAAGCTGCTTGGTGCCCTGAAACTGAAACTGAAACTCCTCTCCTCTGCTTGTGTTTGGAACAGATCTCTTTTCAGGTGGGGAAGGGGAGTAGAACTCCTTAGCATCAGAGCATGTTAATAATAATAATATGCGAAATACTGATGTACTGATGGTCATTTAGAAAAATCCTTTCTTAGTGAGCACCTGGAAGCCAAGAGTGCCAAATTTCAAGTTTGTAGTGTTATGTTTGGAGCACGGGCGAGAAGAATGGAGACAAGCCTTTGAACGGTGAACTTCAGCTCTTTATTTACATAGTGACTTCTAGCTTCTATAGCAGTTTTAACCCGCCTTATATAGGCAAACCCTGTAACCATTAACCAATAACCAACGAGGAGCGCTAGCTCTCATAACCAATAGGAACTCTCTGTTAAGGGCCAATCGGATTCCCGGGAGCGGGTCAATCCGATCCGGCCATTTAACAGCCAATCAGAAGTGCAGGGCCAGAACCCTGCACTTTACTCCAAGCTCACGCTTTATTAAAACATTATACATTCACAACACCCCTTCCTCCTGGCTTCCGTTTTTAGGGCGCAGTTACATAGTCCTTTAGGTAGGACGGTTGTTTTATTAGTCTCTTTGATTTTCGCTATGTCATTTGGCTGCAATGATGCTGAGGTAGATCGTTGTTTGGCAGTGGGGCTTTTTCTGGTTCAGAGTTCATTTCCCCGTCGTTGCCCATGTTCTCTGTAATTCCCTGAGGTTCAACTGTTTCCCTCTCTGGTTCCACTTCCTGAGTCTCTATTATACCGTCGTTCCCTTCGAACGGGTTTTCTTCTCCTTGGAATTCATCTTCTTCCGTACTTCCCCCCCCCCCAGTCTGGTCATAGGGGAGTTCAGGACTGCCCGCCGGAAGCCGTGATCGTAATTGATTGATATGGCGTTTCCATAGTCTATCGTCAAGGCATTGTACAAGGTAGGATCTTGGGCCGGTTACACGAACTACTGTTGCCTCCACCCACAATGGGTCACCTGATAGGTTTTTAGCATATACCAAGTCTCCTACCTGGAAGGCACGACAGCAGCCGCTGGATCCTAGTGGTTTTTCCGGTTCATAAGCTGGGTGTAACTGGTCAAGGAGGGAGCGGAGTTTTCGTCCCATTAGCAGTTCGGCGGGAGTTTTGTTGGTGACGCTATGTGGTGTGATGCGTTGTAAAAAAAGGATTCAATTGATCTTGTCGCCAATGTTGTCGTAGTCTACCTTCTGTAAGGTTTTCTTCACAAATTGTACCATGCGTTCTGCTTTGCCATTGGTCGCAGGGTGCACAGGCGAGGTGAGCGCATGTCGAATGCCGCGGTCAGCGAGGTACTGCTCGAACGACAGTGCTGTAAATTGGGGCCCGTTATCAGATACCAGGACGTCTGGTAGTCCGTGGGTTGCAAATAGTCTTTCCAGGGTTTTGATAACCACCTCGGAGGTTGTAGTCGTCATGCGATGAATCTCGAGCCAATTTGAATAGGCGTCGACGATTAGTAGAAAGGTGTGGTCTTTGGTCGGCCCCGCGAAGTCCAAGTGAATTCGGGACCAGGGTCCGCGTGGTGTCTCCCATTCAGTAGGAATGGCTTTAGGTGGGGCGTTGCTCACTTCCTAGCATTTTGGACAAGCTTTAACCCAATGTTCGATTTGCTTGTCAATGCCCGGCCACCATGCGTAGCTTTGCGCAAGAGCTTTCATTCTCACGATGCCGGGGTGGCCATCGTGCAAGGTTCTCAGAAGCGCTTTCTGGAGTCGTTCTGGGATAACGACTCTATCGCCCCAGATGACACAGCATTTTTGGGAGAACAACTCAGTTTGTCGAGTCTTGAATGATGTGAAGTCATCTGATAATTGGTCCAATGGCCATCTGCGTTCTACCCAGCTTAGGACTCGCGCTAAGGTGGGGTCACGTTTGGTTTCTCTCGCGATATCTCGGGCGGTTAATGGCGGCGAGTTGAGTGCCTCAATTTGCAATGTGGTTACTGTTGGTGCAGGATCGTCGAGAGTCTCTGGAAGCGGTGCTCGGCTCAATGCGTCGGCATGGGGAATAGCTTTCCCCGGGCGGTATTGCAGCCGATAGTTATAAGCAGCTAAGAATTCTGACCATCGAGTCATCCTAGGGGATAATATGTAGGGAGTCGGCTTATCTCCGGCTATTATCCCCAATAATGGTTTGTGGTCAGTCACGATAGTAAAAGCCCGGACATACACATACTCGTGGAATCTTTTAACGGTGGACACAATTGCGAGGGCTTCTTGATCGATTTGTCCATAATTTCGCTCCATTTTTGAAAGTGTCTTTGAAAAATATGCAACAGGGGCTTCGTTCCCATTAGGCAGTACATGGCTCAGAATGGCGCCCACTCCAAAAGGCGAAGCATCACATGTTATATTTAACGGCAAAGTCTCTTTATACTGCATGAGTACAGAGTCAGAAGTGAGCAGTTTTTTCACGTTGCGGAACGCCTGTTCTTCTCGGTGACCCCATAACCAATTTGCTTTCTTATCTAACAACCGGTATAATGGTTCAGCGACCGTTGCTTTATGCGGTAAAAATACATTATAAAAGTTGATGAGGCCTAGGAACGCCTGGAGATCGGCCTTGTTTCGTGGCCTGGGAGCGTTTTTTATCGCCCTTAGTTTACTTTCAGTAGGGTGAATATCCTGGCTATCAATTAGGTACCCTAAAAACTCAACACTGTCAGTACACAATTTACATTTGTTTTTTTTTACTTTAAGACTGGCCTCTTGGAATTTTTTTAGGAATAATTTTAACAGGTCCTGTAAGATGTTTTTTGTAGGGGCCGCAATTAATACATCGTCAAAATAGGGGACCACGCCCTTAATCCCTTGTAATAACCTCTCCATAAGGCTCTGAAAAATCCCCGGGGCTACACTAACTCCAAATTGAAGCCGGGTACATTTAAAGGCACCTCGGTGCATCACAACAGGTAGTTGCTGATATACCTGAGCTAAGTCTAATTTAGCGAAGATTTTCCCGTCCTCCAGGGAATGGAGGAGATGCTGCACCACCGGCATTGGATATGCATTCTGCTGTAGGGCATGGTTCAAAGTGGCCCAGTAGTCCCCCACAAATTCGGATCGACCCGTCTGGCTTCATGGGTGTTACGATTGGGATTTCCCAGGGGGAGTGATCGATGGGCTCTAACACCCCCTGAGCTATCAGCTTGTCGAGTTGTTCGTCGATTTTCGACTTTAAGGCAAACGGAACTCGACGGGGCTTAAGTCGGATGGGAGCTATCTTTGGGTCTAGACTGAACGAAATCGGGGTCCCCTTGTACTTGCCTAAGCTGCCCGTGAAGACATCCCTGAACTCATGGATGAGGTCTCCCTCCCAGTCACTTCCGCTGACTCGGTTTATGCCGGCCACTTCAATGCCAAGTGGCGCGAACCATTGGAGGCCTAGTAGGCTAGGCCTGTCTCTATCGATGACAGTTAGTGGTAAGTACGCTCTGTGCTTCTTGAAGGAGACTCGGACTTGGCAGGAACCAACGACGGGGATTCGATTCCCTTGGTAGTCCTTGAGGATGAGTCTTTGGGAGCGGAGATCTTGGCGTTGAATCGTGGGGATGAGTTGCTTAAGGGTCTTCCAGGACACCATCAAGAGGGACGATCCCGAGTCGACTTCCATGTGGCAAGGCTGGTTCTCGATGGCTACTGTGGCAAGGCTGGTTCTCGATGGCTACTGTGACTCGTATTTTCTTGGTGTCTAAAGCTGAGGCGTGACCAATAGTGATAGTATGGTGAGCCTCTTCTCTCTGCAAAACTCGATTTCTGTAGGAGTGGTTTACTGGCTCTCGCCGTACAGGAAGGTTTCCTGTCGATTGGCGATAGTTAGTCCCTTTTGAGGCCTGGCCGGGTCCTGGTAAGCTTCGGCAGACCCGTCCGATGTGGCCTCGCTTCCCGCACTCATGGCAGAGCGCATTGCGGAATTTGCATTCGGACCTGGCATGGTTGGCCCCACAGCCAGCGCAAGGGCGTAAAGGCTTCGGGTGGTGGTCCCGGTCGGACCGCAGTCGATGGACCCCTTCTTCGTTGCTGTCTGACGATGAAGAGAGGTCCTCGTGGTGCGTCGTTGCAAGCTGCCCTTCTGACCTGGGTAAGATGTTGCTTGTCGGTGGTGGTACCGGAGCGCGGTTTCGGCGTAGTTGTGCAGCTGACTTCCTGGTTGTTTCTGCTGCAGTAGCATCGGTGATGGCGTCGGCAAGGCTGATGTCGCCTTTCGCCATCAGCTTGCTTTGAACTCCTGGTGCATCTAGTCCCAGAACTATGCAATCTCTTAGTACTTCTTCTAAATCGGCGAATCCACAGAGGCCTCCCAAATTTCAGAGGTCTGCTATGAAGTCAGCCACGCTTTCTCCCTTTTGCTGGCTCCTCTGATAAAACTCGTGCCATCTCACGAGCGTAGGCACGGTCGGTGCGTAGTGATCTCGTAGGAGAGGTTCGAGGTCGTCCCAATCCATCGCCTTCACTTCTCGGGGTTTTGCTAGTGCTTTAGCCATCTTAAATACGGTTGGACCACAATGCATTAAGAACACCGCCCGTTTCTTTCCTGTTGTGGCGTCCTTTAAGTTGTTGGTTTCTAAGAACATTTGGAAGCGATCAATGTAGGACACCCAGTCCTCCTGTACTGGATCGAACGGAGCGGATGGTACGACGACGCCGGATATGGTTCCGTTGTGTAGCGTCATCTGTCACGTGCTCAGTGTTCTTCGAAGTTTCGTTGGTTCAGATGTCTCCACATCCCATCCTCGTCGCCAGTGTTATGTTTGGAGCACGGGCGAGAAGAATGGAGACAAGCCTCTGAACGGTGAACTTCAGCTCTTTATTTACATAGTGAATTCTAGCTTCTATAGCAGTTTTAACCCGCCTTATATAGGCAAACCCCGTAACTATTAACCAATAACCAACGAGGAACGCTAGCTCTCATAACCAATAGGAACTCTCTGTTAAGGGCCAATCCGATCCGGCCGTTTAACAACCAATCAGAAGTGCAGGGCCAGAACCCTGCACTTTACTCCAAGCTCAGGCTTTATTAAAACTTTATACATTCACAACAGTAGGCTTTACGGTTCGGGAGATTTTGTGATGATGTGTGAGTGGCATTTCACTTTTATATAGAGAGAGATTCAAACGACACTGTGATGTTTCACTGTGTCATGTGTGTGTGTATGTGGGTATATGCATAATGGTTATCTTTTAAGAGCTGAATGCAACAAGATTTCATTTTAATGTATGCTGATTAGTGTACATTTAAAATAACAATAATTATTCTATTCTCTATTCTATTCTCTATTACCTTCCCTTCCATTTTATTCTGAAACAGTGATGTAGGATGTGATAAGGAGCAATATATACCTATGGGCCAAGCTTGGCCAATATTGCAAAATAGTGAAAAGATGCGACGATGCCCAAGAAATTTGATCTTATGAGAAGCAAAGATTTTTGTTACAAAATGCCTGCTTGCTGCTCTGTGACTTTGACCATAAGGAAAACAGCTCAAAAATGAGGCTATGGGGAGGAGTAAGGCAGCCATAAAAGGGAAAGGAAACATATATATATATACATACATACATACATGTATACATACATACACATACACACACACACACACACACACACACAAAAGGACAAAGGCATAGAGATTATTATAGTAAAATAATTTTGTAGATACCTTAAGAACTGGGGAGGAATTTTGTTTATGCACCTTTTTAAAGAGAAACAACTTCACTCCATACAATGTCACTGTGGGAAATGGACAAGTTCACTACACTGTTACTTTAAGAGTCCAGTCTGAGTCCAAAATTGTCATCTATGACACTTATCTAGCCTCGGAGTAAAGCCTCATGTAAGCAATCCCTATGAAACGTCTTATCGTGAATGCAGACTTCTGGTATTACTATTTATGTTTCCAACTTAGACAAAGATCTGATTGATTAAATTGGCCCTCTGAGTCCATGGAAGTAGAATGGAATAGGCCTCCCACTATGACTTCTGAGATACAATGCCACTGGGGTATTTCAAACTTGGCCACTCTAAGGTGTGTGGACATCAACTTCCAGAATTCCTTATTTATGTTAACAGAAAAAAGAAACATTAAAAGAGGGCATACCATCAATCTAAGAGTCTAATGTTGTAATTTTTGGGTGAGGGCACTGAATAGTTTTAAGGATGCAACTTAAAAGAAATGACGCTTATGTCTGATAAAATAAACCTCATTCCCCCCCCACACACAAACACACACTTTTGTGGTACCTGCTCTGCAAGGCAGAGTAACACAACCTAATTGGCCATGTTATTTCAGGTACTTTAGATTATTTATGAACTCTATCATATCCACCCTCTGTGTTAACATGAGAAGTCAAGTCCAGTCGTAACAAACACTGGATTTGCAAATCACTAAAAACACGTAATTGCATTACAAAAACACCGAGGGTTAAACCAAATGTACCAACATGCATGTATGCAGGGGTGGGCTTCAAAAATTTCAGCAACGGGTTCTCTGCCCAGTTGCAGGGTGGGCGTGGCCATGGTGGGTGTGGCCTAGCTGGCCTCCTGCGCCACGGCGGGGAGCCCGTTTTCGCCTTTCCCAGGCTCCAGAGGCTTTCCTCCCAGGGCTCTGGAGGCTAGAAATGGCCCCATTTCTGGACTTCCAGAAGGCCCGTTTTTCCCCCTCCCCGAGGCTCGGTGCAGGCCCTGTACTTACTTGGCATCCAAAACAGGCCATGTGGAGACTCCTGGGAGGAACGGAAGGGGCCAGCCAGGGATTTGGCAGTTTGCCGAACCAGTCATAACATTAGCTATGGATCTGCCCAACCCAGGTGAGCCTGTAGTAGCCCACCCCTTCATGTATGTGAATGAATGAGTGAGAAAGAGAGAAAGACAGAAAGAGAGAGAAAGTTGGCATTGGGCAAAAAGTTCAAATGATTGTTGAGTTGTATTAACTTCTCTGTCCTTGATCAAATGTTTATAAGAATAGTAAGAAAGAGATTCACAGGCCATTTAAGCCTTGCACCCTAACCTCACACTCTTACATCACAACCAAAGAGCCAAGCTGGAACTCATAACTGTAGCCACTGCCTGGCCATACATGCTCTACTCCCTCTCATCTCTTCGTAATTGCAGAAATTACTCTGTCTATACCTTATTAAATAACCACAGATGGGAAGGAGTGGTCCAGCACTGTACACTGTGCTCTACATCATGAGACATGTTGGACTAGAAGAAGGAGGAATTGAAATTCAAAACGTTGCAAGACATTGTTAACCGTCCCAGTGATGCAGAGGAGAGCTCTTTGATGGTTGGAATTGAGGAATCTCTTGTTGACGGTGTGCAGAAACGGGTCTGCTGTTTAACCTTTATCCAAAACAAACTTAAGATTGTATCCATGGTCAATGTCAATCCACAGCAAATAGAGAGGAAGAGTAGAGGCAGCAAACTTTAGCCCAAAATGAAAAGATGTTTTCTCTTTAAGACAAAGACTTTGGTGGATCCAGACAAAATATTGAAGTGCAAAAAACAGCACACTGAGAAGCAAAGATCCATCTTATCAAGGCCTTGGTCCTCTCAGCGATAGTGTATGGCCATGAGAAATGAACCATCGGAAGGGCTGAATGATTGTTAATGGTGATGTTGGAGAAAACACATTAGACTGAACAAGGACAAATAACATAAAATTAAAACAAAACTCTAAAACAAAACTCAAGCTTAACTATGTTGAACATATGAAGCCAAGGCAAGAGACCTACTCAGTTGGAAAAATTGAAAACAATCTGGGAATGTACTATCGCTGTTGAAACAAACATGACCTTACAAGAACTTAAGTAACACATATTCCTGATGAAATGATGTACGCCGGGTGAAGAAGGGTGGAACAACTGAACAACATTTTCCCCCTTTCAGTTTAGTGATATGGTAGGCATGGATAGATACTACCATCTACCATGGCGTGCTACAATCCAGTTTCTTGTGGTTTGCCTAATTAAAGCTCTCTGCAGACTCAGAGTATGCTCATCACAGCAAACAAAAAGGAAAAAACTGGAAGATGACAGACCATGGATAGTCACTGAAGAAACATCACCCTAAATGTGCCTGACGTTATGACCCACATTTCAAAATATTTTAGCTGAGTTTGCTTACGATGGAAAATCATAGTACTCTAGTTGGCTAGGAGCTATTCCTATCCTCCTCACTAAGTCTACAGAAGGAACTCTGATGATCACAGAAGCCATTCAGATATCCAATGGACACTGGTGGCTTCTGCAACTTCCCCTAATTCCTGGATTCATCTTTGGCATAAGAAGCATGTAAGTCAAAGGTCAAGGTTCCCCTCGCACATACGTGCTAGTCATTTCTGGCTCTCGGGGGCGGTGCTCATCTCCGTTACAAAGCCGATGAGCCAGCGCTGTCCGAAGACGTCTCTGTGGTCATGTGCCTGGCATGACTGAATGCCGAAGGCACACAGAACACTGTTACCTTCCCACCAAAGGGGTCATTTATTTTTCTACTTTCATTTTTTACATGCTTTCGAACTGCTAGCTTGGCAGAAGCTGGGACAAGTAATGGGAGCTCACTCCATATATGGTGCCAGGAATTCGAACTGCTGTATTGCCGACCTTTCTGATTGACAAGCTCAGAATTTTAGCCACTGAGCCACCGCATCCTTTATAAGAAGCATAGGAATGTCTTAAACAAATAAACCATGTTCAGAATTACAGGCTTAGCATTTGAGATATCACTCATTCACCCATACTTCTACTTTTTCAGAAATCTACCTTGTTTATTGCCTCTCATCTACCAAATAACCTAGTAATTAAAGTGGGTACCGTCGGTATTTTATTTTATTTTAATTGTTACCATATATGGTGAGCATTTGTTGGTTTCTTGCCTTTTTCATATTTTATCATACAGAAATCATTAGCAGGCATAGAATAGTAAGTAACCAATAGTATGGTCCCATTAGTTCCTGTAGTGGTAAGTTTTTATATAGAAATTAATATTTACTAAACTACGACACAACGAAACCATGCAGTTATGATCGTGAAGTTTCAGGATTTGAATTTGACTTATAGGACAGTTGAAATCTTCAGAAGGAAATGCCAAGATTTAAATCGCAGCGGATGTCCTGGACAATTGCACTTTATTGCAGATATTTGATTTTCTATCAACATTAGGTTAACAAACATTATCAGCACAGCTGAAAATGTCCATTTTGTCAAACTATTTCCTAGCATTTTGTTTAGGAGAAGACACCTAAACTTGGGAGGTTCAAGAATATCCTCAGTTCTCGTTATCAGTTTGTAAAAACAGAGATTTTGTTTCTTTTCCCTAATCCGTGGGTCTTTCGTCTGTCACTTCCAGCTGTTTTATTTAGTTGGTGGTTTCTGAATATTTCCCCGTGTTAATACAGCGTTTCCAGAGCTGGCTTTTCTAGTTTATTACTTGTGGCTGCAATTCTCGGAGGGGTGTTTTATGAAACCAACTCAAGGCGCCAAAAGCCATTTGTGGAGAAGAAAACTCCAATGGTTTTTCACAATCTAGGCTTGTGGGCTTTCCAAGTATTTAATGATCTGGCTGTTGAGAATGGGGAGAAAAACAGGGGGCAGGGTTTCAAAAAAGGCTTTCTCTGATTAACGCCCAAGATTTTTCTCTGACTAGGGGAAGTTGTTCACGATCCATTGGTTTTCCTTCAAGGAATTCTCAACAGAGCAGAACTGGCAAGAGTTTACTCCCTTAGGAATAGCATGGAAGAATTTTTAAAAAGCATTGATATTTGCATCCATTTTCATCTTTTTCTCCTTTTCTGCCCCCTAAACCGCTCACTGAAACCATTACTTAAAGAAAAGGCTTGTTTTTTTCAACCCAACCACAGATAAACACCCAGACCTTCTTCCAGACCTTGATTGCGTAACTATCCCCCATTTGGGGATAAAGGAACAACTCCGCCGAAAATCTTGGCATCCGTTGAGATGTTCTTGGTCCATTCCTCCAACTTGAGGAACACAGCCAAGCTGAGATCCTGGGATGCTACATCAATGTTTCTCACTCTTGGCAAATTTAGTTCTGGGAGTTGAGTTCCACACAGCTTAAAATTGTCAAGGTTGAGAAACGGAGATCTGTATCATGGCTGTGGCTCACCATGCCCTTACGAAATCTAAAATCTAGGTTAGTTGTGTCTTCAGCTAAAATAATAATTTCTTGGATTATTCTAGTCCCAGTGATAGGAGCTGTGAATATAGAACAGCTCTATCTTGATGTCATTGAGGGTCGCATCAGGGTTATATTTGACCTCTGGGTGGCCAGTACGATGTCACTCGCTTGGGGGCGCCTGTGGTGGCCCAAGCGATCTGTCAGCGAAACAGGCTGTCGAGCTCCATTTTCCATTGCAATGGCCTCCTTCAACCCTCTACCAGTGAAAACGGAGCTCGGGAGGGGCGTGTGCAGCCCTTGGGAGCTCTGTTTTTGCTGGCAGAGGCACTGCAGGCTGGTCCTTCATTGTTTCCATGGTGGCCCCATGGACCATATCCCATGGGCTGCCTCTGGCCCAGCTCAGATGAAATGAAAATGAAAGAGAGAAAAAAAAAGAAAGGAAGAAGAAAATAGAAAGAAAGATGGCACCTTCTTCCTTCGAGATTAGCGAAGATGCACCCCAATATGAGTCCGAATTGCTGGGAATGCAAAAAAAAAAGAGGGTACTTTTTTCCATATGTGGTGGTCCTGTACAGAAGCTCAAAAATTTTGGCAGAAAATTAGAAATTGGCTGGAAGAAATGACAAGAGAACAGATCGAATTCAAACCAGAGTCCTTTCTGTTAGGGATCTTTGATAAACAAATATCAAAAAAAGTGAGATATATAATAATACATATTTTGACAGCGGCCAGATTGGCTTTTGCACAATGCTGGAAACAGCCTCATGTTCCATCAGAGGAGATGATTATTCAAAAAATTTCAAGTTGTGCAGAAATGACAAATTAACCTTGGCATTAAAAGATAAAGACACTTCAATATACTACAACAGCTGGAACTGCTGGTACAAATGGATAGACCAAAGATAGACTTCCCACTAAAAGGCAAAAGAGGATAGGACAGATCCATAGTAGTGATACACAGATATATGTAAGGATTAGGTGTGTGTACATGGCATAAAATAAGGACAAAAAAGAGGTCTTACAAACTGTTGAAGATGAGAATGTTTTTAATTGTTTTCTACTCAGCCCAACTATTAAGAGTTCAATTCGAAAGTGGACAACTTGATTATTACCCATGAAAGGAATAAACAAGTCGCAGAGAAATAGATTGAAAGTGTTTAGTGGTAGAGAATAAATAAACTACCGTCTCTTGCTCTGGCTACTATGCCCAGATGTTTTGAATTTTTAGAAGCAATCCCAGTCATGTCCCACCCCAATCAAAACAAAGAATTGTCTCCCTAAATGGAAAACACTGCAATACATCTTGGAGCATTCCATTTCAACTGTCTTTTATTTTTGCAAAACTCATCCAAATTACGCCACAGTCACATCAAGGATGCCATTCACATAGTTTCCAGATCTTGCTGTCCACGTTTGGTGTGGATCAAACTGTTTTAAATGGATAACAAAACTAAAAAAAAAGAAGCTCATAGAAGCTGAAATATTTAGACAGGAGAAGCTCAGGTAACGTGGCTTCCAAAGGCTCCGAACAAGGAGATTATCAATAATCCGAATCTAATCTAATCCTAATCTAATCATTTAGAAGTGAAGGTAGACCAGGCCTTCTTTGAGAGAGAACGAGAGAGCCCTGAGCTTTTCCTAAGGAATATTTCTGCTCCTGTAGATTTATTTTTTTAAATTTTGTTACCCCCCCCCCCCCCAAGCCTGACTTAGATTGAATGGAAAAATATTTCCCTCTTCTTGCCCAGATGATGGTCTCAATGTATAACCAACCCTTGGCTACTAGTGTACCATAATGGATTGGCTTAAATCTTAAACTGAGATCTCAAGACAGAACAGGGGTTTAGAAACTGTTAAGAGACGCAAGCAAAATAGGACCCAATAGGGATAAATTCGTTTGAACTTGGAAGGAATGGAAAGTAACTCAAAGCAAGCCAAGAAGAATTCATATGAAAAGGATATTGAGAATCGCATTTGAAACCATTGCATTCTCCTAAGCCAAGGCAAGTCCCCTGATGTCAGGCTTAATGCCCAACAGAAGAACCAAAACAGTAATCTTGCAAATAGCAGTGAATAGTATCAACAAAGGGAAATGACATTATAAACAGTAATTAAACCTCAGTTCCCAAGAATGCCAAATTCTATTTGATAGGCTGGAAGAAATCATATGGATGTCCAGATGCAATGAACATCAGAGAATTGCTGGCATTTTTCAATCAATGTTTACTCCACATATGATTTTTCAGACGAAGAGTGGTTTTTTTTGGGGGGGGGGTTGTAGCCTTTAAAGATGGATATACAACGTAAGAAAGGGACATGGTGGCTCAGTGGCTAAGATGCTGAGCTTCGATCAGAAAGGCCGGCAGCTCGGGGTTCGAATCCCTAACACTGCTCCCGTTACTTGGCCCAGCTTCTGCAGTTCAAAAGCACGTAAAAAATGCAAGTAGAAAAATAGGGACCACTTTGGGTGGGAAGGTAAAAGCGTTCCATCTGCCTTCGGCATTTAGTCATGCCAGCCATATGACCACAGAGACGTCTTCGGACCATCTGGCTCATCGGCTTTGTAACGGAGATGAGCACCACCCCCTAGAGCCGGAAATGACTAGCACATACATTCCAGGGGAACCTTGACCTTTAAACAACTTATCTCAATGAGCAAGAGCACAAACTGTGTAGTTTCTCAAGACAAGGCAAGACAAACAGATGGAGACACTGTTTCTGAATCAGGCTGAGTTAAGGTTCTTTTCCTAAGGGAGAGAAGGGAAATCTGTGTTCATAAAGTTTCAAAAGAGAAAAAGATTGAATGTGTTAAAAATGTAACAGATGGTATAGAAGGAGATAAACTCAATCCTCTGAAAACTTTGTGTCTCCTCTATCCTACAACAGAAAGTCTTATCACAGAAGGAAAGGAAGTGCTACAAGACAAGAACCTCAAATCTTCTGCCAAGGTCAGGTTTCAGTATGGCTTGAGTCTGCAGGCAGAAGTTGATCTTAACCTTAATTGCTGAAACACTCAAGGCAAACCACAAATGATCAGAGCCATCTAAATGAAAAGAAATGACTTTGAGTGGACAGGTAATTTAGCTGAGGTCCACCTCAACTTGTTCTGATAAAAGACTCTTTGGAGAAAACCCATCAGCTGAGGTGGACAAAAAGCAAGAATGGATATCTGGAAGAACTTCCCCAAGACATATTTTCCATTTGCAACCCCACCTTTGCTCTCTCCTGCCACATGCTCCTGAAAGTGTTGACAGCTACAGAAACAACTACCTCTAACCAACTTGATGGATCTTCAGGGTCATGACTTTTTTTTAATCTGGTGGGATATTTATTGGTTAAGAACGCTGATCCTTCTTTCTCAAAACATTTCTCCAAACTTGAGGCTTGGTTTATGCTGAACTAATGTGGGAAAATTGGGCGGCAGACCAGGAGTGGACTTGGGGAACTGGTGATATTCCAGCTATTAGAAGCAATCTAGAACTAAGGAGGAATTTCCTGACAGTTAGAACAATTAATCAGTGGAACGACGTGTTTTCAGAAGTTGCGGGTTCTCCATTAATGGAGGATTTTAAGAAAAGACTGGACAGTAATTTGTCCAGAATGGTATAGGTTCTCCTGCTTCAACAGGGAGTTGGACTAAATCTAGAAGACCTTCCAACTCTGTTCTGTCCTGTCCTTCCATGTCCACTAGATACTGACAATTCTTCTGAAAGTTAAGTCCATCTTTTATTTACATTGACCTCCCCAACCTTCACAAATCAAATATTCAGAGAGTGAATTCAACACTGCTAACCATTATACAGGTAATCCTCAATTTACAAGCACAATTAAGGCCAACATTTCTGTTGCTAAGTGAGACATGTTAACTGAAGTTTCTCATTTTATGACCTTTCTTGCCACATATGTTAAGTGAATCACTGGCTGAGGATGCTGCCTGAGGAATTCTGGAAGTTGAAGTCCACAAGTCTTATAGTTGCCAACTTTGAAGGGCCCCTGAGCTACAAGATATGGAAACAAAACCCCCATATATCTCTTTTGAAGGACAAAACAGGCTATTATCCAGAACTTATGG
The DNA here is from genome assembly GCA_033807585.1 of Hydrophis major. Lineage (NCBI taxonomy): Eukaryota > Metazoa > Chordata > Lepidosauria > Squamata > Elapidae > Hydrophis > Hydrophis major. Next base: position 147,126,216 of record CM066331.1, read on the forward strand.
AAGTCATTAGGTTTTTTTTTTGTGGACTGCAGGGATACTGACATGTTTTGGCAAGCTAGCTTAGGTCATCTTAGCCCAGTTATACTTCATTTAGCCTGCTAGATCCCTCTCTCAGGAAACGACGAAGCTTGTTTTGAATCATTCCGGCACAAGCATTACATCTGAGGTTACTCCTGAGTTTCTGAAATAAAAAGCACAATTCAACCTTGGGATGGTCCTAGCAGAGTTTTTTTTTTTTAAAAAAAAAACCCCAAACATTAATGCTGATTTGAGAGGACAGCGGCTAAACGTGATGTGCTTTTGAAATATTTTTTGATAAAATTGCCCACTTCTCCAGGGGACTGAGACATGGCTGTTCGTCTTATTCCATATTTTATAAAGCCACAGGGTTTAACCCTGCTAACTCTAGGCCTCTTAGTCTCCAGAATATAATTGGCAAGTTATATGCTAGTCAGTTCTGGTGGGGGACTTTGGGATTATCTGTCTCAGGAAAAAATATGTCAGGAAAAGAACAAGGTAGACTTTGAATCAATCTCCCCAACTAAATGCCAGGAATTTCTATGATAGCATCTGGTCAAAATATATGTCATACAGCCCAAAACATCAATTCACTCTGCCTTTGTTGAAAATCAGACCTGATTTTAGTTTGATCTCATGGAGAAAAAAAAACCCTAGCAGTCCACCAATTAGCATAAAATTCCAAGGCTTCAATGTCTACATATTCTCATTAGTTAGGGAATTGAAATAGATGCTTTAATTAGCCAAGAAACACATGCCAATCTCCAATCGCTCTGGATCACGATTCTGCTATTACTCATCTTTCAATCTTTTAATGGCCAAATTCTTGGAATTTAACTGGAATCATGCTAGTTTTGTTTTGTTTTTTTTCTATTGACCCACCAGAGTTTCAGTTGGTTTAAACAAATGGCAGATTTTGCACAGACTACACAACTATTTCTTCCTCTTTGAAGGCATCACATTTTCCTGTTAACTTTAGATGTTTCATTCCAGCAGAGAGATATAATCTGATTCCTTCTGGACTAACTGTTTCATCCTGACCCTTCAAAAGATTTTATTTAAGTTGTGACTGTTGAAGTAATAATAATAATTAAAAAAGTAAAAATTGGTCAAGATTTTTCTATCAAAAGTCACAAGCGGGGGTGGGTGGATTTGGTGAAATATAACAACTCTCTAATTTTTTTCAAGGTGTCAATATATCACAGAGAAGTTCTCAATTATTAGACTCTGTTTGGTGCTGGTGGTTTAGATGTTGGACTTGATTAGAGATAATGCCCAAGTACAAACTAAACATAAATTATGGACAAATAAAATTTAGTATATAATGGGAAAAATCGGTTGATTTACATCAGATTTTATACAGCATAGCTATCACATAGCTCCTAACTTCTGAAAGGAATCTGATAAAACAGGCATGAACAGTGGTGGGATTCAAGCATTTTTACTACCGGTTCTGTGAGTATGGCTTGGGTGTGGCTTGGTGGGCGTGGCAGGGGAAGAATACTGCAATATCTCCATTCCCTCCCCACCCACTAACCTGCTTTCCAGCTCTGTTCTCCTGTGCAGGGCAACTAAAGAAGACCCAGCCAATCAGCTGGGACTCAGGAGGTGGAGAATAGATGGGGTGGGGCCAGTCAGAGGTGGTATTGGCTGGTTTTCCAAACTATTCAAAACTTCTGCTACTGATTCTCCAGAACTGGTCAGAACCTGCTGAATACCACTTCTGGGCATAAGCTCACCAAAAATATGTTTTTTTTAATAAACTGGGATAATCAGAAAAGGTGATTCTGAATCCTTCTGATGTTTTGCCATTATAGGCTAACTCAAGTCTTCTGCTACAAAGCTTCCAACTTTGTAATTCAATCTTTCTAACACTGTCAACAACTTCACTATCAAATCTGATGGAATTCACTCTATATTACCACTCTTATTCCAAGGCCAGACAAACCCATTATCTGCATGCTTCTTTGTTGGAGAAAATCTAGACTAAACAGCAGCCCAGACCAAGCAAACATAAATATTAGGGAAAAGTCATTTAATGAACCCAAAGGTGCTTTTTCAAGAGGCAACTGGACTTTCTGGTTTTTCTTTGAAGACGTTTCTCTTCTCATCCAAAAAGCTTATTCAGCTCTGGAGAGCTGAAGAAGCTTCTTGGATGAGAAGCAAAACATCTTCAAAGAAAAAACAGGAAGTCCAGTTGCCTTGTTGAGGTATTGAAGATTTAATAGCTGACCAGCTGTAAATGCTGATGCAATGAGAATGAGTCAGCAGGGTATTGCCACTTTAAGAAGTTGTCTCTATAAGAGAGACCATGAGAGGGCGTATGTCTCTCTCCTTGTGTTTTAACTCCATTGTAGTTCTTCCTGCAGAGTAATGAAGATAGATTTCTTGCCCGGTATGTGCCTACCACATATATGTATGTATATAGCAGTCTTGTATATAAACCACTGTTAAAAGACAAAGCCTCTGTCTGCTTTGTTGTGCTCCTGGGTTGTCTCAAAATAGTCATACTGCAAACACTCTGACATCCCTCTTGAAAAAGCACCTTTGGGACAAGCCTGACCTGGATGACTGAGAATCTCCAGACATTTAATAAACAAGGCTGTTTTCTTGCCTTCGGTGTTTCTTTGTCCTCTGTGCCCTTAAAATACTTCGCCCTATGTTTTCAACAGCTCAGCCTGGAGAACCCATTGCACCTTCTCTACTCTTTGCCTTTTGTAAGGCTCAGTGACCCTTGAACTCAAACATTTAAAGAGTTGGTCATCAACTTGCTGAGATAAGGCTATTCAGGCCCTCCAGAGATAAGAGCCAAAGAAAGACTGTACACACGGGACAGGCCACGTGATTGTGTTAATCTGGGCCTTAAAAGCTCTTTAAGGGAAGACTAGAAAGCTGCCATGACGGAACAGGCTTCTGCATTCAAGGCGTTCCAAGGAGGAAATGAAATGTTACTGTTGTTTAATTTCCTCCAGCCGTGTAATCTATACAGTGTTTGGGTAATAGCTGACCCTTTTACATACCAACCTTGGACTGAAAAGATAACAGTTGTTGACACTGCAGTTTTTTTTTTTTCTTTTTTCTCATTAATTTAAAAACAGAGGCACTACACCCAACATTTAAAAACAACAGTTTAGCAGTTAGCACAATCTCAAGAGAGACAAGGACAGTTTTTCTCCTTTCTTAAACATTCTCCCAAGAATGTTTTAAAAATTGCTCTTCTCAAATGTGGCTGAAGGTTACATTTTTCCCATCTCCCCCACTATCACATTTTCCCCCCTAGATCTGTTTTGACAACTTTATACAGAGACCCCAACTTTATTTGGTTCCTAAAGAATGACTCAGGTGTAAGAGGCTGTGGCATATTATACCAAAATATAAATTGGGTGGGAGAAATAATTTAAAGCCAGGCAAATATGCCAACTGTAAGAGACCAAAGCAGATTTACCAAAGGTAGGAAGAAAGCATGTCAGAAAAGCCATTTTCCTGGATTCCACCCTCCCCACCCAAAAATATTTGACAAGTTCAAATTGGATTTAGTGTTTTTCGTTCAGGGCAGTATGCAGGCTCTTGAAATTGATGTCAGCCCTTTGAGATAGGACAAGTCAAGAAGCAGATGTGACAGGGATTCCAGAAAATGCTGTTTCATTCTTGTAGGCAGGGGTGGGATTCAGCCGGTTCGGGCCGGTTTGAGAGAACCGGATGTTAAATTTTTGCTGAACTGTTAGTTGAACCGACTGGCTGGCCCTGCTCATCCCAACCCTCATCTCCCAGGAGTCTCTGTGTGGCCCATTTTGGATGCAGATAACGACAGGGTCCGTGTGGAGACTCTGGGAGGGTGAAAAACGGCCCTCCCAGAAGTTCCAGATGTCTGGAAATGGGCCTGTTTCTGGCTTCTGGAAGGCCTTTGGAGCCCAGGGGAGGCAGTTTTCACCCTCCCAGAGGCCCAAGAGAAGCCTCCGGACTCTGGGGAAGGTGAAAAACAGCCTTCCAGGAATTTCAGTAGGCCATGCCCACCATGGCTACGCCCACCCAGCAACTGGACAGAGAACCAGCTGTTGAGATTTTCGAATCCCACCCCTGCTTGTAGGTTAGAATAACAGAATATGAAAAGCCTAGCCCTAGTTTTTATCTGCTGCACCTAGTGCCAAGCAGGGGAAAGTCAGATCCATTCCATGTTCTTTCTGAACCTCCATAACAGCCCACTTGGCTAAGATTAGCATTTTCTTCAATTGAAAAGAGAAAGAAAGGACACAGCTCGGCAAAACAAGTTCAGTGTCAGAAGTTATGCAAGCTTATTCTTTGGAATGACTGGTGCAATCCCTTGTGTCCTTGCTCAGGTGTTCAGCCGTGAATCCTACCTGCAAGCAGGTGAACAGAGCTGAAGCTTTTCTCCAATTTTCTCAGCAGGAGACTTAAGAAGGAATCGGGAGGGACAGTAGCCAGATCTGTTGAGTTTTGGTCATACACCACGACTTCCTGTTTGCCATCGATTTCAACCTAAGACAAGCCAGGGAGAAGACACAAGAAATAGTTTTCAGTGTAGTCCAAATTTTACCTTTCTGCCATGGTTTTTCTGGATGACACTATTACTGTACACATTTCCTGTCTCAAACAGGAATGATTTCAAGCAACAGCAATAGCACTTAGACTTATATATCGCTTCACAGTGCTTTACAGCCCTCTCTAAGCAGTTTACAGGGTCAGTATATTGCCCCCAACAATCTGGGTCCTCATTTTACCGACCTCGGAAGGATGGAAGGCTGAGTCAACCTTGAGTCAGTGGGCAGAGTTAGCCTGCAATACTGCATTCCACCCACTGTACCACCATGGCTCTTAATCCCTCTTGTTTCCCAACTTCTGGCTACTTTCTCAACACATAAAAATATGCTAAGGCTGGAATATTAGAAAAAGACCCAAGCATTTTGCCTGGGGCTGTAGCACCAGGAACGATGTATCAAAGATATAGGGCCCCCGAAATTTCATTATCTTGCAGAAATTCAACTGGAAAACTGGCCATTTCTTATCCTTTTGCTTTTGACAGTTGGATTACATAATACCTGAAGCATATAATCATTGCTGGCATCAGCACAAAATTGTTTCATGTTTCCAGGCATTTAAAAGGGAAAACAACAACATTTCTTATCAACAATGTTTTATTGCTACTTAATCTTGGCAATTCCGTGTTGTACTGATTGTTACTATGAAACCAAGCTGTCTTCAGGGTAAGCTCATAAAACAATGTGATTTATTTGCCTTCTGGTGAAAAGTGGCCAACGCCACCAGAATCACTGTTTTGTGAGAGTGCCCAATGATACGTTCCTACAAGTGCAAAAGGGGATATGGATCCTGGATTTATTTCAATGGGCAAAGTTAGTCATTGAATTCCTTGGGGAGCAGTAAAAGTGTGGGAGAAGGAAAGGCGGAGGGTGGAATCAAGAGAGGAATTAGCCTGGAATGTTTATGTTGCTACCAACAGTCTAAATCCAGCCCCTCGTGAATTATGTTGACTCTTATCTAGCACAATTTATTGCTGGCTTTTAGTTGACTGGATTCTTGTATACAGGATTGAACAATAAATCAGTTTGACTGGAATGTAACATGGAGTCCTGATTCTTAACACATGACAAATGCTTTCTGTATACAGGTAGCCCTTTCTCAAGGAAGACTCATTCAGAAACCATTCAAACTAAGATGGTGCTAAACAAGTGGTACTTAGGACCAGTCCTTGTATTACATATGAGCCGTGGTGGCGCAATGGTTAGAATGCAGTACTGCAGGCTGCTTCTGCTGACTGCCAGCTGACTGCAATTTGGCAGTTCAAATCTCACCAGGCTCAAGGTTGACTCAACCTTTCATCCTTCTGAGGTGGGTAAAATGAGGATCCAGATTATTGGGGGGCAATAGGCTGACTCTGTAAACCGCCTTGAGAGGGCTGCAAAGTACTGTGAAGTGGTATATAAGTGCTATTGCTCTTCCTTCCTTCCTTCCTTCCTCCCTCCTTCCCTTTCTCATTCTCCTTCCTAATGGCGTAGTAGTTAGAATGCAGTATTGCAGGCTGACTCTGCCAACTGCCAGCAGTTTGATTCTCACCGGCTAGCCTCCCATCCTTCTGAGTTCAGTTAAATGAAGACCCAGATTGTTGGGGACAATATGCTGACTCTGTAAACCACTTAGAGAGGGCTGTGAAGAGGCATATAAGTCTAAATGTTATTGGTATTGCTAGTGCTGTGTTGATCCTCAGTGTCCTGCAGTCATGTGATCACAATTTGCAGCCCTCTTGGTTGGCTTCTTACACGTAAAATCAATGAGAACACTGGGAGGAGATGACAAGGGGACATTGTGCTTAACAACGGCAACCAGAAATGCTGTAGTTTCTATCACGCAGTTATGTGATGTTGCACTTTATTCATGCATCATTTAATGATGGAAAATCTAAACTCAATTACCGTTCTTAAGCTATAATTCCAAGAAATACATTGCTCCAATGAGCTTTGGGAACATGTAACAGCATTCAAAAAGAAAGCAAGATTATTTAGGAGAATAACGTCTTTCAGAATGAATATTTGGAGACCATAATTTGATCATTCTGAAACACTAAAAATGAAGCAGAATCTTATTTACTGTTCGGCAAATACCGAACAGTACAGGGATGCAGGATGATTGGGGTTGACGTTGGTTTTAATTTATGCCTTTTATTGTTTTCCTACTGTTTTAAATTTTGCCTTCTACCAAAAGTTAGCTATTTCGAGAGCACAATCCGACAGAAGAATGGGGGATGCAAGTGTAATGAATTAATTAAGTGAAATATAGCACTGATTTTCACACTGGGCTAAATCTGCCAATTGTTAAGCTTTGGCTCGGCTGGACGTGTAAACCAAATCGCTGTGGTTGCGCTAGCTGACAGCAAAGCAATGTTATGATCTCATTGCAAATTATGACTCATTCAGACAATCGTGGCCAAAACAAAAACCGGGTTAAAATAAAGCACATTCGTCTTTGAAGGCCTGTTATGCTAAGTCTGCCAGAGAGCCTGGAATGGGGATTTCATGCACTCCGAGACAAATTTCTCTGACTCTGTGGAGGACTGGTGTCCACAAGCATCCTCGGGGGAGTGAGAGAGTCAAGGGAGATCAAATGCGTCATCTGTGGCTTCTCTACCGGATGGACACTCGTGTTTGTATCGGCAGGACCACAAGTTGCGATCCACTTAACCCGAGGTGAACTGTTTTTTTTGTTTTTTTTTTAAGTGACTAAAGAAAAGGCTAAACCTTACGGCTATTTCAGTTCATAAAACATCAAACTCTCCCTCCCAAGAGTGTTTATTTTACCTTTCCATTGTAGCCACATTTTTTCAGGATTGAGAGCAAATTGTTGTTAGCAATGCTCAGGATAAGGCCGGTATCAAGAAAACTCTTGATTCTGCTTAAGAATCATTTGTGCCAGACCTGCACAGCATCATCGAACAGCATTACAAAAAAAATAAAATAAATAAAGTTGTTGAGACTTTGGAAAAAGGGCAGAGAAGAGCAACTAAGACGTTTAAAGGCCCGGAGACGAAAACGTATGAAGGGTGGCAGGAATTGGGTATGGCCAGTCTGAAAAGAAGGACTGGGCTGACATGATAACAGTATTCCAGTGTTAGAGGGGCTGCCGCAAAGAGAAGGGGATCAACTTATTAAAAAAAAAAAAAAACAGAAGGAAAGACAAGAAACAATGGATGGAAACTAATCAAGGAGAGAAGCTATCTGGAATTAAGAAGAAACTTCCTAACTGTGAGGACAATTAACCAGTGGAACAAAGTTGTGAGTGCTTCATCAATGGAGGTTTTTAAGAAAAGACTGGACAGCCCACCTGTCTAAAATTGTATAAGTGCTTGGGCTTGGAGTTGGACTAGAAGAGTTCAAAGGTTTCTTCCAGCTCTGTTCTGGTCGGTTGATCTCTTGCCAATTCCCAATTCTGTCCTTCATCTATAAATGTATTCCCCCACACCCCTCAAAAAGAAAAACCCACCCTCTGCTTCCCAGCGCCTCACCTTCTGTTTTGCCGAATGCTGAATAAGTTCGGTGATCAGCACCTTATCCTGCTGCAACCTGCGCTTCATGAGCTTCGAGCAATGGATGTTGATGGCCTCCAAGATATGGGACATGTTGTATTCCACAAAGGGGCGGCTGTCAATCAGGAGCAATTTCTCCATGCTGCTTTCCAGCCAAGTCACCAGCCTCTCTCCGGGGATGAGCTGAGCGCCATTCATTTCATCCGCCATGACAACCACAGGCGCTTGAACTGGAGCAAGGCTTTGCTTTTTAATCTGCGGCCCCCACGAAGACGATGAGGTAATGGCTATGAACTTAAAGGCCCAGACTCTCCATTGTCCTCCAAATGAATGAGGTCATCTTGGTGGAGACTGGCAAGAGGAAAGGGAGACCCATTTTCTCTTTCGGAGGGTCCTCTAGAGAGAAATGCCCCGTCCAGCCGTGCCATACAAAGACACCCCTCAGAAGCCATTCATCTTGGACTACGGAGTCGCCATTTCACTCTCTCACAAAAGATCCTTCTCAGATGCTCCTGCCATTACCTCATTCTCTATCTTTGTTCCCCCATCGTTGGTTGTCTTCTTCGAGCAGCCTAGGAGCCTGTACAGAAACGAGGCAAACAGAAAGGAAACAAAAACCAACAAGAAGGGAGATGAGACTCTCTAAATCCCAGCCCTGCCTCCCCTTCGTTTGCTCCCACTCTGGTTGTAAGAGCAGGGGCCTCGTTCTCTGGCAACCCCCAAAGGTGTGTGTGTGTGTGTGTGTGTGTGTATGGTGGCATCGCAGCCAGGCTTGATTAACACTTGCCATGTATTCCTCAGGGAGGAAAGGTAGAAAGCAAAAAAGGCAACATCGGGGAAGCTTGCTGTATAGAGGAATCTGGTAGCCCCTTTTCAGACTAACCAAAAGAACCACAAGGAAACCAAATCCTAAGTGTAACTAAGCAAAATGGAGAAAAGAAATGGGACCCTCTCAATGAGCATAAATGGATTAAATTCCCCTTCTAAACGAAGATATATATATATATATATATATTTTACAGTTATGAAAATTGGACACAGAAATAATTGGTTTACAAGATACACACGTAAAGAAACAGCTATAAATTTTTAGAATATCCCCAAATTGGGGAAACTATATTTTACATCTGCAGAGCAAAAGAGAGAGAGAGAGAGAGAGAGAGAGAGAGAGAATAGTAGTCTGATATATAAAAGAATCATTGGATTCTAAACAGATATATTCAGATGAAGAAGGAAGAATTTCGATGGTGGAAATAATAACTAAACAAAAAAAGATTTTGATAATCTATATATATAAAAGCGAAATACCACTCATGCATCATCACAAAATCTCCGGAACCGTAAAGCCTACAAACTTGAAATTTTGCACGTATGTTCCTCTTGGCTTCTAGGTGCTGACTAAGAAAGGATTTTTTGAAATGACCATCCAAGCATTAGTATTTCCTATACTATTATTATTAACACGCTCTGATGCTAAGGAGTTCTACTGCCCTGCCCCACCTGAAAAAAATCTGTTCCAAATGCAAGACACAAGCAGAGGAGAGGAGTTTCAGTTTTAGTTTCACAGAACAGTTGAGTTAAGCCACGCCCAGGCTCCTTGCTCTCTCCTTGCTCACACAGCAAATATTGTTTCAGTTTCCAAACAGCCCTCAACTCTCTTACACACTGACAGGACACTAGCCAGATGAATATTGATGGATGCTGGTAGGCAAAGGCAGATTTTTTCCCCCTTTATTTTCCTCCTTCCTTCCTTCCTTCCTTGCAACTTCATTCAGCTGGAACCTCTAAAATTACCAGAATGGACCAGGGCTTCCCTGAAATATTGATTTAATGCAGAGCTCTCCAAACTTGGCAACTTTAAGATTTGTGGACTTCAACTCCAAGAATATCTGTCTTAACAAGTCTTAAAGTTGCCAAGTTTGGGGACTCCTGATTTAAAGGGTTTCTTTCCATACACAGTGAAGCATCTGCAGCAAGCGGTTAAAAAGTCACTACGGTGGTCACAACCACGTATCTTAAACCCCACTCCTCTTTACACAATTTTTTAAAACCCTCCACCCCAAAAGCTCCCAGCATGTAAACGAACAGGGACGTACACAATCTTTTCCCGTGCATTTTAAATAAGAGATTAGAAAGGAACACTTAGGTCGTAAAAGCCAACACATTTTTCAAACAGTCACAGTTTTAAGAATTAAACTGAACAGTCTCTAAAATGATCATGTGAAATTTTCGTAATAGATGAGGCTTGACTATCAGGGGTGTTTATTTCTTCCCCAGGCACAGCTGGAGGAAGCCTAGTTGTCTTCTGTCATTCCTGACTTCTTTCCAACAATGATGTCCATGAGAATCGGCCTGAAGCTCCACAAGATTCTTGGCCAATGTCCAGGATTTCATCATTTGGTTGGTTGTTGCAAAAAGGGTGACTTCAGCACAGAATGGTTGAAAAGCACTGATTTAATCACTAAAGAGAGCCAGGCTGGGAAGCCAGCTGCCCACCAACCAAAATCCATGCCAGGCATCGTACCAATGACTATCTCTGGCACCTGATTTGGCACTCTTTAAGCATAATGCTGCCATCATATTTATCTCTCTTTAAGCAAAAGAAAAAAAACCCCTCAAAATGCCCCGTTAGAACCTGCGCTATTGATCTGAATCCGTCCCAAAACTGGAAATCCAATGAGGGACAGGGCCTCAAAAACATTGCCTTGAACATGTCTTGTAAGTATAGAATTTGTTCCAAATAAATAACCTTTGACTTTATGTTCTGGAATGTATTGAAAAGCTTGTGAAACTTTCCAACGTTATTTTGAAAGATGTCAAATTATCATTGTTTGGGGGTTTGGTTTTTTTTTGGGTTTTTGCAATTGTAGAAAGTTACCACCCATCCCTCTCCTAGAAGAATGAAATATTTTGAGAAATATTAAAGAGCCAGAATATTATCTTTTCCTGAATGAAAAATGGAGAAAGCAGCCCCCACCTTCCTTAATATCCCTCAGCAGATTGGAGAGCAGCCCCCACCTTCCTTAATATCCCTCAGCAGATGTCAGCACTTAAGAGATAGCTAGCTCTATTCATAAGCAGATATCTTTACCCAAGATCCAACAATTCTGGAAATGGAAAGAAACAATTTTCAATCTTTGTAGCTCTACATGGCTTGCACCAAAGTATCTTCACAAACACCTTCTCTAGGTGAGAACTCTCCTGCACTCTTTATCCCACAGCAGAGATGGGATTCAGCAGGTTCTGACCAGTTCTGGAGAACTGGTAGTGGAAATTTTGAGTAGTTCGGAGAACGGGCAAATCCCACCTCTGACTGGCCCCGCCAACCCTATCTATTCTCCACCTCCCATTGAGTCCCAGCTGATTGGCTGGGTCTTCTTTGGTTGCCCTACACAGGAGAATGGAGCTGGAAAACAGGGTAGTGGGGTGGGCAGGGAATGGGGATTTTGCAGTATCCTTCCCCTGCCATGCCCACCAAGCCACACCCATCAAGTCACATCTACAGAACCAGTAGTAAAAAAATTTGAATCCCACCATTTTCCCACGCGGTACAAAGCATGGGATATACTTCACTACCAAGAAATTGAAACCTTCACAGGTTTCAGTCTTAGCAGCGAGGATTATTTTTGCACAACGTTGGAAAAACGAAGAAGCACCGCAAGATGGAGAGGTAATAAAGAAGGTATTAAGGTTGTGCAGAAATGGACAGACTTACAAAAACAAAACAGAAAACAAAACAGAAAGAAGATGCAGAATATGACCAAATAATGGAAAATGTTTTTCCAGTGGATGGAAAAAAAAGGGGTGGAGAGTAAGAAGGGAATTTGTATTGTTAAACAATTTAAATACCCAGACAAAACGGTGTTGATCAAGCACTAAGAAATATAATAAATAGAAAATTAATAAAATTTATTAAAAACAAGAAACCTATTGGGGATCCTGAGGATCTGACAGTATAGGTCAGGGGTGTCCAACCTTGGCAACTTTAAGACTTGTGGACTTCAACTCCCAGAATTCCACAGCCACAAAAGCTGGCCGAGGAATTCTGGGAGTTGAAGTCCACAAATCTTAAAGTTGCCAAGGTTGGACACCCCTGGTATAGGTAGTCCTCGGCTTACAACAATTCATATAGCGACCATTCAAAGTTACAAGTTATGACCCTTTTTCACACTGACAGCCATTGCAGCATCCCCCTGGGGGGTCACGTGATCAAAATTCAGACCCTTGGCAACTGACTCATATTGATGACGGTTGCAGCATGCTAGGGGTCATGGGATCATCTTCTGACCAGCAAAGTCAATGGGGAAGCCAGATTCACTTAACAACAGGGTTACTAACTTAATCACTGCAGTGATCCAGTTAAACAAGTGTGGCAAGAAAAGTTGTAAAATGGGGAAAATTCACTCAATGACTGTCTTGCTTAGCAACAGAAATGTTGGGACTCAATTGTGGCTGTAAGTTGAGGACTACCTGTTTAACTATTGCTAAAATTGTTAAGAAATGCCTTAAAAAGAAATCATTTGCAACCTAAAGATTCATTAGTTGTCGCAACTAATTGTGCATATATGGTGAGGATGGGAGCTACAACATTGTGGTTTTTTTTTACTGTATTCTTTTTTGGTTTGTTAATTTTATGACTGAAAACTGCTGAGAATCGGGTGAAGCTAGTAATATATTCAACAAATAAATATTTTCTGGTCCAAAAAGGATTAGACATTGTCCTTGGGGAAAGAAGTTGTTATGGGGCTTGTTAAGTTTAGAGCATGGTTCAAGAAATGGACACAAGCCAGAAGAACGGTGAACTTCAACTCTTTATTTTACATGGTGTGACAGCTTAAAAGCAATGCCTGCTATAGCCTTCCTTATATAAGCAACTCATTAACTATTCAACCAATGAAAACCTTGGAGCGCTAGCTCCATTGACCAATGAGAATGGCTCGCTAATGGCCAATCAGATTCTCCTGAATGGACCAATCCGATCTCGCCATTTAACAGCCAATCAAAAGTGCAGGGCCAGAACCCTGCACTTGACTCCAAGCTCAAGATAACTTTTATTTCACATTTATTCATACACAACACCCCTTCCCCCCGGGTTCCATTTACGGGGTGCAATTACGTAGTACTTGAGGTAGGACGGTTGTCTTGTTAGTCTATTCGATTTTCATTATGCACCCGGTATTTGACTGCATTCTTGTTGAGGTAGGGCGTTGTTTGGCAATAGGGGTGTTTCTGACTCTGAGTTTGAGTTTTCGTTGTCACCAACCTCTTCGGTATCACCCTGAGGTGAACTCGCTCCCGTTCCTAGTTCCTCTTCTCGTGTTTCCGTTCCATTATTGTTCCCTTCAAAGAGGTTTTCCTCTAAATGAAGTTCATCTTCCTCTATATCTCTCCCCCCTCAGTTTGATTATCAGGGGGCTCGGAGGTCCCTGACCGCAACCTTGATCGTAGTTGATCAATATGGCGCTTCCAAAGTCTATCGTCACAGCATTGTACAAGGTAGGATCTGGGGCCAGTTACACGGACCACAGTCGCTTCTACCCACAACGGATCACCCGATAAGTTTTTAGCGAACACCAGGTCGCCTACCTGGAAGGTATGGCAGTGGCCGCTGGATCCGTGTGGTTTCTCCGGTTCGTATGCTGGGTGTAACCGATCGAGGTGGGAGCGGAGCTTTCATCCCATAAGCAGCTCGGCAGGAGTTTTGTTGGTTACGCTGTGTAGAGTGATATGCTGTAAAAAGAGGATTCGATTTATCTTCTCTTCGATGTTATCATAGTCCACTTTTTGTAGCGTTTTCTTGACGAATTGTACCATGCGCTTGGCCCTTCCGTTGGCCGCCAGATGCGCAGGCGAAGTCAGCGCATGTCGAATACCACGGTCCGCCAGGTACTGTTCAAAAGATAATGCGGTAAATTGGGGCCCGTTGTCGGATACCAGAACGTCTGGTAATCCGTGGGTTGCGAACAGTCTCTCCAGTTTCTTAATGACCGCTTCGGTTGTCGTGTTCTCCATATGGTGGATTTCGAGCCAGTTCGAATAGGCGTCTACGGTTAGCAAAAAGGTGTGGACTTTGGTCGGCCTGGCAAAGTCCAGATGGATATGGGACCAGGGTCCCCGCGGTGCTTCCCACTCGGTTGGGATTGCCTTTGGTGGGGCGTTGCTTAAACTCTGGCATCTATGACAAACTTTGACCCAAGTCTCGATTTGCTTGTTGATGCCCGGCCACCACGTGTAGCTTCGTGCGAGGGCTTTCATTCGCACAATGCTGGGGTGGCCATCGTGCAAGGTTCTCAGTACTGCTTGTTGGAGTAGCTCTGGGATAACGACTCTATCACCCCAGATGATGCAGCCCTTTTGAGAAAACAACTCTGTTTGCCGAGTTTTGAATGATGCGAAGTCGTCTGGTACTGGGTCCAATGGCCATCCGCATTCGACCCAACTGAGGACTCGTGCTAAGGCAGGGTCACATTTTATTTCTCTCGCGATATCACGGGCGGTTAATGGCGGTGAATGAAGTGCCTCGATCTGCAACGTGGTCACTGTAGGCGCTGGGTCGTTGATAGTTTCTGGAAGCGGTGCTCGGCTCAATACGTCGGCGTGGGGAATGGCTTTCCCCGGGCGGTATTGCAACCGATAATTATATGCAGCCAAGAATTCTGACCAGCAAGTCATTCTGGGAGATAATATATAGGGGGTTGGCTTATCTCCCGCTATTATTCCCAGCAAAGGTTTGTGGTCAGTCACTATAGTAAAAGCCCGGCCGTATACATACTCATGAAACCTTTTGACAGTAGACACAATTGACAGGGCTTCCTTACCAATTTGGCTATAGTTCCGCTCAGTTCTTGAAAATGTTTTTGAAAAATAGGCAACAGGGGCTTCGCAACCGTTAGGCAGTACGTGGCTCAAAATGGCACCCACTCCAAAAGGCGATGCGTCACAGGTGACAGTTAACGGCAATGTCTCATTGTACTGCATTAGTACAGCGTCAGAAGTCAATAGTTTCTTCACATTACAGAACGCCTGCTCTTCTTTATGACCCCACACCCAGATTGCTTTTTTGTCCAGTAAACGATGTAAAGGTTCAGCAACAGTCGCTTTGCGCGGCAGGAATATGTTATAAAAGTTGATAAGCCCTAGAAACACCTGGAGGTCGGCCTTATTCCGGGGTCTGGGAGCGTTTTTTATTGCTTTCAATTTACTGTCGGTAGGGTGAATGCCCTGACTGTCAATTAAATACCCTAAAAATTCAATTCGATCTGTACACAGCTTACACTTATTTTTCTTCACCTTAAACCCTGCGTCACTGAATTTCTGGAGAACCAATCTTAAATGATCCCGTAAAATTTTTTTAGTAGGGGCAGCAATTAACACATCGTCAAAATAAGGGACAACGCCTTTAATCCCTTGTAATAATCTTTCCATCAGGCTCTGGAATATCCCCGGGGCTACACTCACTCCAAATTGGAGCCGTGTACATTTAAAGGCACCTCGGTGCGTCACGATCGTCTGTGCCTGTGCCGTTTTTTCATCAACCGGTAGTTGCTGATATGCCTGAGCTAAGTCTAGTTTAGTGAAGACTTTTCCGCCCCCCAGGGAATGGAGGAGGTGCTGTACCACTGGCACCGGATATGCGTTTTGCTGCAGGGCGTGGTTCAGGGTGGCTCGGCAGACCCCACAAATTCGAATTGAACCATCCGGCTTGATGGGTGTCACGATTGGGGTTTCCCAGGGAGAGTGATGGGTTGGTTCTAATACTCCCTGGGCTATTAACTTATCAAGCTGTTCGTCGATTTTTGGTTTTAGGGCAAAGGGAACTTGACGAGGCTTAAGGCGGATGGGAGCTACTTTAGGGTTAAGATTAAATGAGATTGGGGTCCCCTTGTACTCGCCTAGCTTCTCTGCGAAGACGTCCCTGAATTCGTGGACAAGGTCCTCCTCCCAGTCACTGTCATCGATTCGGTTAATGCCAGCCACTTCAATGCCGAGTGGCGCGAACCATTGGAGGCCTAATAGGCTAGGCCGGTCCTTGTCGATCACTGTCAGGGGTAAGTATGCCGTGCGGCGTTTGAACGAGACGCGGACTCGACTGGTTCCTACTACTGGAATCCTATTCCCCTGATAGTCCTTAAGTATGTCTTTGAGAACGGAGGTCTTGGCGCCGGATGGTAGGGATAATTTGCTTGAGGGTCCTCCAGGAAACCATCGAGAGGGACGATCCCGAGTCGGGTTGATTTTCAATGGCCACTTTAACTCGGATTTTCTTGGCATCCAATGAATAGGCGTGACCAATTGTGATAGTTTGGTGAGCCTCTTCTTGCTTCGTGGGGCGATTAAAGGTTCGGTTTCTGTAGGAGTGGTTTACTGGTCCTCGCTTTACAGGATGGTTTCCTGTCGAGTGTCGATGGTTGGCCCCCTTCGAGATCTGGCTGGGCCCTAGGAGGCTTCTACAGACCCGTCCGATGTGGCCCCATTTCCCGCACTCATGGCAGAGCGCGTCGCGGAATTTGCATTCAGACCTGGAATGGTTGGCCCCACAGCCAGCGCAGGGGTGTTGGGACTTCGGGTAGTGGTCCCGATCGGACCGCAGTCGATGGACCTCTTTTTCATTGCTGTCTGATGACAAAGAGAGATCCTCATGGTGGGTCGTCAGAAACTGTCCTTCTGACTAAGGTGAAATGTCGCGGGTCGGTTGGTGTACCGGAGCGCGGTTGCGGTGCAGCTGGGCAGCCGACTTCCTGGTTGCTTCTGCTGCAATAGCATTGGCGATGGCATCGGCAAGGCTGATGTCGCCTTTCGCCATCAGCTTACTGCACGTTTAGCGCATCTAGTCCCAGAACTATTCGGTCTCTCAAAGCCTCTTCCAGGTCGGCGAACCCACAGAGGCCTCCCGGGTTTCGGAGGTCAGCAATGAAATCGGCAACGCTTTCTCCTTTCCGCTGGTTCCTTTGGTAGAACTCGTGCCGCCTTACGAGTGTTGGCACGGTCGGCACGTAGTGGGCCCTAAGTATGGGTTTGAGGACGTCCCAGTCCATCGTTTTTACTTCAGCCGGTTTCGCTAGTGCCTTGGCCATCTTGAATACGGTTGGCCCGCAATGCGTTAGGAATACTGCTCGTTTCTTCCCGGTTGTGGCATCCTTCAAGTTATTGGTTTCCAAGAACATTTGGAAACGATCCATGTATGCTTCCCAGTCTTCTTGCACTGGGTCGAATGGAGCGGGTGGTACTACGCCGCTAGACATGGTTCCGCCGTTGTGCGTTCAGCAACATGCTCGGTTATCTTCTTCTTTGTTCAGTTAGTTCTGACGTCTCCAATCCCACCCTCGTTGCCAATGTTAAGTTTGGAGCATGGTTCAAGAAATGGACACAAGCCAGAAGAATGGTGAACTTCAACTCTTTATTTTACAGGGTGTGACAGCTCAAAAGCAATGCCTGCTATAGCCTTCCTTATATAAGCAACTCATTAACTATTCAACCAATGAAAACCTTGGAGCGCTAGCTCCATTGACCAATGAGAATGGCTCGCTAATGGCCAATCAAATTCTCCTGAACGGACCAATCCGATCTCGCCATTTAACAGCCAATCAGAAGTGCAGGGCCAGAACCTTGCACTTGACTCCAAGCTCATGATAACTTTTATTTTACATTTATTCATACACAATAGGGCTAAAAAATGATTTAACACCAGATTAAACCCAGATTGTTGAGGGCAATAGGCTGACTCTGAAAACTGCTTAGAGAGGCCTGTAAAGCACTATAAAGCAGTAGTAAGTCTAAGTGCTATTGACATTGTTCTTAGTTTGATCAATTTCTAATAGTAACCTCATTTTTAAAGTACCTCTTGCTGTGTGGATGAGGAATAGAACAGAATAGAGTAACAAAGTTGGAAGGGACCTTGGAGGTCTTCTAGTCCAACCCCCTGCTTAGGCAGGAAACTCTACACTACTTCAGACAAAAGGTTGTCCAATCTCTTCTTTAAAACTTCCAGTGTTGGAGCATTTACAACTTCTGGAGGCAAGTTGTTCCACTTATCAATTGTTCTAACTGTGAGGAAATTTCTCCTTAGTTCTAGGTTGCTTCTCTCCTTGATTAGTTTCCATCCATTGCTTCTTGTCCTGCCTTTAGGTGCTTTGGACAATAGCTTGACTCCCTCTTCTATCTTGTCCTTGTTCTCCTGAGTTACTGCTACTGATGTCCTTAGAGTTCCCCCCATTCCATTCCATTCCCACCCACCCACCCAAAACCAGTGGTCCTGCCCTGAATGTTTTTGTTTTGTATTTGGAACTATACACGAGGAGTAAAGGTGGAAGAATAGAAAGAGATTCATTATAAGAATCCAGGAAAGGCTGGATTCAAAAGAGTTCCTAGTGTAAGATTAAAAATATACAAGTAATGATAAATGAAGAAAAACATCCATTTAAAAAAAAAACACACCACTGTATTACCGAAGACACATCGTATCTCATTTGGTGAATAACTTTCCTTCCAAAAGTGAACAAAGAACTATTACAAAGTCTGTGATACTATTACTTTTAATCTTCTCATCACTCCTGATCACCCATCCCCTCCCACTTGTGACTGGATGACTGTAACCTTGTCACTTGTATCATTACGATTTTTATTAAATGTTTCCTAGTATGATTTGATTGCTTATTGTACCCTATGACTATTATTAAATGTTGTACCTTATGATTCATGACTCTTTACGAATGTATCTTTTATGTACACTGAGAGCATTTGCACCAAGACAGATTCCTTGTGTGTCCAATTACACCTGGCCAATAAAGAATTATATTCTATTCTGTCAGAAAATGTTGATCCTTAACTGTCAAAAGGATTTGCCAAACTTATCTCTAAATATCTCTCTGCTGAATGCAAACATTATCTTGCTAAAATCCAAATCCAGCCACACAAATCCTCAAGGCTGAGAAGTTGCTGGAAAGAGGTAGAACAACCTCTTACATTCCAAGTCAAGAAGGTCACCAGGGATGGGTCAACAGATACTGATCTCTACCTACCCACCATCCTCTGGTCAACTGAGGCTTTCAACACTACGTTTAGAAAACGTATATAAATAAAAGAAAGAGAGGGTAAATTCAGGACAGCCATCAAGTGAATCCATGGTCACTAATCAATCTTAATCACAACTTTGCCACTGACAGAGTATCTGTCACCATCCTTGGCCCATTTTGGTCAGTACATCCTAAGTACAGGTAGACCTCAACTTACAACTGGACACTTAGCAACTATTCAAAGTTACGAAGGGCTCTCAAAAGGTACTTATATCCTAGTTCTGAGGTTCCAGTGCCACCTCCTGAATTTTTACAGCTCTTTACAATGTCTTGTAGCCCTGGGATTGCAATTTCCATTTTTGGCCAAACCCCCTGGTTTTTAGCAAAAAAATTATGGCTCAATGAGCACCTCAAATAAAGGTAGTAAAATCGGATTGGTCACATAATTGTAGTAGCTACTGAGATCCTGTAGATGGTGCTAGCAGCAAACTGCAGTGTTCAACCTATAGGGGCCATTTTGTTATTGCATGATCTCATTCTCTATCTTGGGTTGGAAAGTCCGAGACTTTCCGGACTTATAGGTGACCTCAGTTTACTAACATCACCACTATTCTTAAGGATTGGTTGGGAGGTTGTACCAATGTGGTTGGGAGGTTTCACCCATGTGATATCTATTCTCCAATCCAAATGCTGTATCTATGCTACTCTTCCTTGCTTGTAAAAATGGTATAAAAGAATAAACGCTGCCCAGGCAGTCAGACATCTTGGCACCCTCCACAATGACTGATTTTTGAAACCCATCATATAATGACCTGCTTTATGATCACTGTGACTTACAACCGTGATAGGTTGATGTACCTTTCCCCCCAAAACCCAATTATGTAACATAGTCAGAGGTGGTATTCAGTAGGTTTTGACCAGTTCTGGAGAACCGGTAGTGGAAATTTTGAATAGTTTGGAGAACCGGGAAATCCCACCTCTGACTGGCCCTGCCCACCGTCTAATCTCTGCCTCCCAAGTCCCAGCTGATTGGCTGGGTCTTCTTTTGTTGCCCTGCACAGGAAAATAGAGCTGGAAAGCAGGTTAGTGGGTGGGGAGGGAATGGGGATTTTATAGTATCCTTCCCCTGCCATGCCCACCAAGCCACACCCACAGAATCAGTAGTAAAAAAAAAATTGAATCCCACCACTGCATATTGCTCTGTCCTGTCTTTCTGGGGATGAAAAAGTATAACAATTAATGAAGAGTGCATGCCCTGGTCTTCTTGTGTTTTGGAGGGTGGGGCCTTAGCTAGAGGGATATCACTCGATCTCACATGAAATAAATGAAATCAAATATCGTATAAAAAGGATGGAACAAGACTGGTAAACATTCTTTTAAATACTCAAAAATGGCAACGTTCGGTGATAAAGCAGACAGACTGCAAAGTTTTTCAGCAGATTAAAAGAAAACACAAAAAGAAATGCAGATCCAGAAATGGCTCAGTCTTTGCCTCCAAAGCCTCTATAAGAAGAAACCGGTTAGATGTTTCAAATAATTTAATATTGTGGAATACAGGAAAATTCTAGAGAAAGTTCGGTGTGTTCAGGCCTGGAGCCCTATTGATGGATTGAAGGCTGAAGTTTAAAGGCTCAGCTCTGTAAGTTATATAAAGAGGCACAGACAGAGACAATTAGATATGACTTGCATAAAGCAAATAAAAATAAATTAAACATTCATGCAATATCCAGCTGAAATGGTTAACTTATTTCTCCAGAAACAGGACTCTATGAATATCATCTGTTCCTTTGCTTTAGTTCTGCTGGAGTTTCAGATTCTTGGGGATTCTCAACTTTAATCAGAAGCTGGTAGGAATATTAAAGCCCCCATGATTTCCTCAGCCTTATGTCACTGATTTCTTTATTCTGCCCTTTGGTCAAGATGACTCAACTAATAAGGGAGGGGCTGGGAAAAGCTAATTTGGACGTGACCTGAAGCATTCATCTCTCCCCCTGAAGGAATGTGGGTTGACTTCTAGTCTTAGAAGTCACACTAACAATAGCCTGTATCAGAATAATAGTGGAAGGAAAACGAGGATTTAAAAATTGGGCACTATCCAGGGAAAGCTAATTTCACTTTCTGAACTGAGCTTAATTTTCTCCCATTACAATAAAGAACTCTGGCTGAACTATATCCATGCTATGCTCGCAAGTTATTATTATTTTTAAATAATACCAGAGCAGAAGAAGAGATTTGTTTCACTTCTAGTTGAGAACCCATTGTTCTTTCAAAGTTGTGTGACAAGGCTCATGTTGAAACGTGTCTCACCTAAAAGGGTTTCATTTCTTGAGAAAGAGATTTGCCTTGTTGTTTCCTTGTATACTTAACATAGCAGCTTCAAGGAAATGACACCCGTTTCATGTCAAAATTAATTCAGGAATTGCTCATTGCTTTATGGAATCTAGATTTAAAATCTAGAACTTCATGTAGGCCGAATAATGTACAACAATGTGTAGCTGTGCTACCTTTAGTTATCTTTGGGTCTGTCAGTAATTAAAATCTGGTGATGGGCCAGTTTGATTCAAGCATCAGTTGGAAAGTAGAATTTTTATTTCTACTTTACTTTTATTAAAAAAAATAGAAATTTTATTTCTACCACAGCCAAAAAAGAGATAATTTTGGTGTGAGTTTCTCCCCCTCTCTTCACACACACACACACACCACACACTCCAAAATTAATTCCTTCCTAAACTAAGCTTACTTTTGCTTGATTTCACGCATAGCTGACTGCACAATTCTGAAAGTTCAAGTCCACACATCTTCGAAGTAGCCAAGGTCGAGGAACACTGTTTACCTGAAATTTACTCATTGAAATGCCATGTTTGTTTCCTGTGGAGATCTCCATTGCATTCAACTGAATTTCAATTATATTTCTTCTTCAGCTACACAGTTGGACAGGATGACCCAATGAACCTTTCCAGCTCTTATTTTCTTCTTTTACTAGACTTGGAAGTGTAATTAAAAACTGCTATCCTTTGAAATCACAACTTGGGGAGAGGCAAGATTGAAATATCCTTAACCAACATTGAAAGCGAAGTTCTATCAGTCTAACTGAAGACCTATGGATCTGACTTGACTTGTCCTGACCTGTTGCCTTAAGGACATTTGGCTTATCTCCCTACAGGTGAGTTATGACTAAAACAAAAAACAAAAAAACTGGGAAATTTCACAACAGCCTTTAAAAAAAATCTTTCACTTTCTGTTTATGGATTTGGGAGAAACAAGGAAGAATTACTGACAGTGAAAATGATTCATCAGTGGAACAGGAATTGTGGGTTGCTCCATCACTGGAGGTTTTCAAGAAAAGATTGGACAACCATTTATTTGCCCAGGATAGTACGAGGACTTGAAGGATCAGATGATGGAATGTATGTGTTGTGAATTAATAAAAGTGTGAATAAAGATTATTGAGAGCTTGAAGTAAGTGCAGGTTTCTGGCCCTGCACTTCTGATTGGCCGATAATAGCGACATCGGATTGGTCTGTTCAGGAGAATCTGATTGGCTATTAACGAGCCTCTCCCATTGGTTAACGGAGCTAGCGCTCCCTGCGTTTTCATTGGTTAAATACTTAAGAGCTTGCCTATATAAAGGGGGCCGTTGTGGCCATTGGTTAGAGCTGTTACACCATGTTAATAAAGAGTTTGAAGTTCACTGTTTCACCGGCTCGTCTCCATTCTTAGTGCCCATGCACAGAACTTAACAGTATGTCAATAGTTGGCCCTGGGGATCAGATGAAGGGTCATATGGGGAGATAGGATCCAGGTATGGATGGAATGGACATGAGAAAAAGGAATATGGATTCTGATACATTTTCTATTGTCTTCATATTTCCTATTGTCTTCATTTCTGTGTCTTAAGCAGCCTTGCTCTTTCCTGTCCCTCTCTACAGAAGGAGGAGGGTCATGTGAGAGTAGGGGTGCTGTCTCAGATAAAGATTTAAAACTGCTTTTACTTTTCACTGGAAGAAGTGGGGTCTCGGGGAGTTACCTTGAGCTGCTCTGCAATAGGAAAGGGATTGGAACTGCACATTCTTAGTGAGGCAGAAATTAGCACCTTAAACCACTAGCTAGGATATTAGGCCCAAGAATAGCTTGCTTATATGAAAAACCCCAAAAACCACGTAGCTGGCACATGAAACTAGGACACTTTGCAAGATACCTGTGACCTGGGGTGAAAAACAGATGACGCGACATTTAGCTCTGTAGGGGGCTGAGATCCAAATGACCAATCAATTTTATCTGTTATGCATGCATTGTTAGGGGAAGGGCAAAGGGCTGAATGAGACCACCCCTTGACTATAAAAATTGCTGTAATATTCTCATTGAGGCCTTTGGTTATCTTTTGAACCAGGGTCCTTATATCTTAGTACCAAAATAAAAGCATATTGTATCACACTTTGCGTCCGGTGACTTATCAGCTTCGACACCAAGCAAGAGCCCAATTTTGAGGACAACAGACTTGTATCTTGGCGCAAATCCTTTCCAGCCCTACGATTCTATTCTATTTCTGACATGGTTAAAAATAAAACACCCATTCCTTTAAAGAGCAAATACAAAAAGGAATTATGCAAGAATCTTAGTGGATTTGAAAAAGGAAGCCGTAGCTTTGTGAATGAACATAATTAGAATAGGGAGTGCTAATGCTAGGATTTTCCCCTTTTGCATACAGTAAGAAACAGCAGGAATAGGGTGTGGAAAGCCATTGCAAACTGTCTTGGGAATTTTCATTACCCATTTACATAGTAATAAATGAAGGCGATGACAGAAGAAACACATGGGATATTTTAGCCCCAATGACAAGACGGAATTAATCACTGCATTACTTCACCTCTTATTTCTAAATCATGTCACAATCGTGTCATTAAATGTGCCATTAGGTCTGATTTCAATCTTTACATGCAATTCCCAGAATTATTACAGAAATCAGAAAGATTACAAAAGAGAAGGCTGATTCATTGGTATCTAGTGAACAGAGATCAAAGATTTAAAACATGTCACAAAATTCCTAATAAAGGAAAACACAAACCTCTAATCCATTAAAAGGCTAAATATTTTAGAAAATTATTTTATTGACTTCCCGCTATTACAGTTTACATAAGAGAACATCAAGAGAGTCCCTGGGAAATTCCTTCCACGGAATAATAATAATTTTCAGGATATCTGCCACATTCAATGATATATTTGTCCTTTTCCGTGTAATGTTAGTCATAATTGGCTAATTTTTCCAAGGACCACTGATTCCCCACTGTTCAGTCAGAACTGAAGAAGCCTCCTTGGGTGAGAAGTAAAACATCTTCAAGGGGGTAAAGAACAAAGAAAGTCCAATTGCCTTTTGAAAAGCACCTTTGGGATGACCACTGATTTTGTTGAATTGGTTGTGATCTAGCAACACAAACATTGAAATGGAAGTGGAGAATATTATATTTCAGATAAAAGCTGGGAATATAGCCCTTTGATACATACAAATGGAATCACCTGTCTTATTTTTGGCCCTCCATGCATCATATTTGTTTAATGGCTGATTTAAACAACAATTTCCTTAAGATTTTAAGAGGTAAACCCTGTTAGGGATAACATTGTTTACCCTAACTGGTTTAGGTAAAATAATAAATATGTTATCATGGTTTGTTAGTTAAAGTGTCTGCAACTTTAAATATAGGAATGTAATTAAGGGAGTGGTTGTGAAAGCACCATAAAAGAAGCAAGGAACGTCAGCTTGCTCTCTCTGGCTTGATGATCCCTAATTACTGGATGGATTCAAGACTGTGTTTTTCCCCTACTGGAAAGGGAGAGAGAAAGGACTGATTTATTGTAAGGGAACTGACATAGGATATTCTACACGGACTTTGCTAATTGAATATCCTTGAATGGACTGACTAAAACGATACATGACTATTGGACTGTTATTTTGACTATGCTATAATTCTAAATGGAATAAACTATATTTTTGATAACACAAGCGTATCTGTTATTTTTACTGTATGTTAACAAACATACAAATATATCTCACTCATTTATCTGTGTGCCTATCTGACTAACGCTGCACATTCTGTTTAGCTTGTCTCCTTAACCCTGGTTGGGGAACACAGGCTTAACAAACCCCAATGCTCTTTTACCATGAAAGGTTTAGCACATCCCAGGCGCAAACCACAGATATAGAGTAGAATCTTGTAGGGTTTCTGCAAACCAGCTGCAAATCATCATGAATGCAGACATGTTGAGCACCAGAAGTTTAGTCATATGACTGTAGTCATCGGAAATCTACAACCAGATCGTAAGTCCCCTTTCTTGGGTCGGTCATAACTCTGAATGATTGCTGAACAACCGGTTGTAACTCAAGGACCACTTGTGTGTGGAGAGGATATGATGAGACAACTTCTGAATTGCTATCAAGAAGTTACCTTGGTCTTGCTAGGAATGCATTTACACAACTACCTTCTGATCCTTACCAGCAACTATTTTTTGTAAACCACTTCGATGAGATAGACAGGGTAGAAAATTAATAAAATAAATAGTCTTTGTCACTGAAGCACGTCTTGACTTTGCTAACCATTTTTATTCTGTTTACTAACCATGTATCTATTTCATGGGTACCCATGAAATATTTTAACTATCTTATGATATTTCCCTGATCCCTCACTGAAGAAGAGTTGTACACATCACTGTATCCTAACTTTTTGGAGTAAACAAAGCCCCCTGCCTTTGGGAAATCCTAAAATGCCACAGTACAGGGCTACTAACATCAGTATTTTGAAAGCTGCCAATTACGTTAACAGCACATTAACACTATGCAATGGCTTCATATCCCATTGCATACTGTTCATAAACTGTTAACGTAACTCTGATGTAAGCACTAACTCCAGACTTCTTTTAAATAATAATTTAATTACTCACAATAGAACAGATGAAAGAGTCATACAGCATTTCCTCATTCCTAGATCTGACATAGACACATTCTACTGAGGAAAAAAAATCCCACCACACCAATACAAATAGGATTATATTTTAAGTATAGCTGGAGGAGGAGGAGACACCATGTCAGGGAGGAAGATTATGCTCACATAATCTGTTTCTGAGGTGACTATGACGAAGCCCACATTACAAATGTGAGGCAGCACATCGTGTGACGAGTCGCAAAGGCAGGGCCATAAGCATATATATTGCCTGGGATGACTAAGAGTTGAATATGTAAACTGACTCGATGGGGAGGATCCACACCCTACCCATACAATAGGGATGTTAGCTGCATCTTGACAAAGAAGACACTTAATGCTGACCTGAACAAATGGGTTAGCTGGCATGTACCTTCTATCCAAGGTGATCAAAGAAGTGGTAGGACAACCAGGATAGGTGGAATTAAAAAGGGTTAGTAGACAATCTCCACTTTGACATCAAAACAAAGATAGGAATGGGCTAAGGATCTGAACTGACTCATAGGTACTTCAAAGGCAGGGGTTCTTGAACCCTCCTTTCCTAAAACTCTCTTTTCCAACAACAAATGTTTCACCAGAATTTTTCTTCACTATGGAGATCCACTAATATTAATCTGGAGAGTGAACCATGCAATGAGCAGAGAAGGAAACTGAGTATGTCTAAGTCTATCAGAGAGGCGGCTAGGAGTGACTACTTGAGAGGCTCTCACAGAGAAGAGGGGGCTATCTTCATCTCCAAAGCACCTGAGAGAAGGACAAGAAGAAATGGGTGAAAGCTCACCAAAGAGAGAGATCCTACTTGAAATTAAGGAGAAACTTCCTGACAGTGAGAACTAATGAGTGTAATGGCTTGTCTACAGAACTTGTGGGTGTTCCATCACTGGAGATTTTAAGGAAGAAAAAAAATAAGAAAACCATTTGATTGGGATGGTATAAAGCAGAGGTCCCCAAACTTGACAACTTTAAGACTTGTGGACTTCCACTCCCAGTTGGGCTGGAGAATTTCTGGGAGTAGAAGTCCACAAATCTTAAAGTTGCCAAGTTTGGGGACCTCCAGTATAAGGTCTCCTGCCTTGGCTAACGGGCAATGAAGATCTCTGAGGTTCCTTTCAGCTCTATGATTCTATGAGATCAAAATGTAATTGTAAAATGTAAATTAAATCACGAACAAAATAAATGTTGGAGACACATGTTGGAAGGCCTTAAACTTTAATCCTCTCTTTCCATCTGAAAAAGGGACACAGTGGCTCAGTGGCTAAGACATTGAGCTTGTTGATCGGAAAGGTCAGAAGTTTGGCGGTTCGAATCCCTAGCGCTGCAGAATGGAGTGAGCTCCCGTTACCTTTCTCAGCTTTTGCCAACCTAGCAATTCAAAAGCACGTAAAAAATGCAAGTAGAAAAATAGGGACAACTTTGGTGGGAAGGTAACAGCGTTCCATGTGCCTTTGGCGTTTAGTCATGCTGGCCACATGACCACGGAGACGTCTTCGGACAGCGCTGGCTCTGCAGCTTTGTAACAGAGATGAACAGAGCCGGAAACGACTAGCATGTAAGTGTGAGGGGAACCTTTACCTTTACTTTACCTTCCATCTGAAGGTCAGCAGAAGGGCAGTAGAGTGGCCCTTCAGCTATACTAGCAATCAATTTGGCTTGCATTTAATTGGTCCAACTGCCAAGTGGAAAACAATGAACCAGGTCTTTCTCAGATTTTTTTCCTGGGAGGGATAAATGGTGGGTTAAACATGTATGTTTGTCTGCGACACACATTGGGGAAAAGTGAGGTGGCCACCAAGTATTTTTCACTGATTATTTGTTTTTGTTTTTTAAATTGAAAATACAGTCTTCTTTAAAATCTGTTGGCAGGCACTAAGGAAATATTAAAACTTTACAGCACGCCTTCAGAGACACGGATCTTCTATAATTCAGTTTTCATGATAGAAATAACAAGCAAAAGCACCGACCTGTTTTGTTGTATCATTTTCCAAGTTAGTTAAATAGTGTTATTTATATTATGAATTTTTGAATAAAAGTCGTTTGTCAAAGGCAGTTTCTTGTAACATTATTCTTTTTCTTCTAAAATTCTTTCGTTCAAATGCTGGGTATAGGGAATGGAAAACAACACCGAGCAGGAATTGTGCTTCAGAACCAATGCCCATTTGTAATTGATGTTTTAAAACATGCTTTGGAGAGTACTCATGATATATAATTTATGTTCTAAATGCACAGAATTGATGAGCATCTGGTGGCCTGGGCACAAAAGCTAAACCGAGTTTGATCTGGTTAGTACTTGGATGGAGTCCATCCGGAAATCCCAGATTCTAGGTTAGAAAGAGAAATAAAACAAAAATTCCAAGCCGCTTTTGGTAGTCCTTGCCAAGAAATCTCCATGGGCACATCTATGACATCACCAGGAGCTGAGCTGTGTGAAAGAAACTTTCCCCTTTATAAATCTTCGCTATTGATTGAGGTGGAAAAAAGGACTAAGTACAGAGATGTTCAGCTGACAGAAGAATTAAATCACTACCGCAAATTCTTTAAAGGAGAAAATTGTTTCATTGAAAATCACTCCATTTTCATCTAGGCTGGGGGGTGGGGATAGTAGATTGATAAAACCTGACAGCTCAGACACTTCAGGTTGTGTGCAAATTCACAGGTCTGTGACAAGGGGAAGACAAATAGGAAACGCTACAATTAGGTCAATCTGTACACCAAGAAGGGCTACTTAATAACAGGAAGGAAACTTTGCTTCTGACTGTATTTTAACTTAGCTCTTAAACGTTTGCTGGTTGATCTGTCTGGGACTATAGGGTATATGAGCCAGTATACCAACACATCAATAGCACAACATTTTAGGTTATATAGGGGTGTTAAACTTGATTTCACTGAGGGCCACATCAGGGTTGTGTTTGACTTCAGGGGGGTTGGGGTGGGTGTGGCCAGCTCGACATCATTTGTGTTGAGGGTGCCTATGGCAGCCCAAGTGCTCTGCCAGCGAAAACGGGATCCCGTGCTCCGATTCTGGCTGCGATGGTCTCCTGAAACCCTCTGCCACTGAAAATGGGATTCTCTCAGGGGTGGGATTCAATTTTTTTAACAACCGAGGTGTGGCTTAGCTTGGTGAGCATGGCTTGGTAATCATGTGACAGGCTGGGCATGGCCAACTCAATATCACTCACATCAAGGCATGCATCTCCTCACCTGGCCTCTCATGACGGTGGCAATGCTGCAACAGTTGTAAGTGTGAAAAAGGGTCATAAGTCACTTTTTTCAGTGCCATTGTAACTTTAAATGATCACTCCACATAATCAAAGTACCAGCAAAGGAGGGGAAAAAAAAACTCCAGAGAAGTTCCTGAGACAGGAAGTCTAGTCCTGCCAAGAATGTAATAAGGATTAACGGAGAGGCAGTTTCTGTAAGCGACACCAGAATGTTTCCTTCCTGCCTTCCTTGCATGATTAGGCCAGAAATTTCTTCTAACAACCGGTTCTCCAAACTGCTTAGAATGTTAACAACTGGTGCTAGAGAATAGGTGCAAACCTGTAGAATCCGACCCCTGGATCCCATGCTCCGTTTCTAGCTGCGATGGCCTCCTGCAACCCTCTGCCAGCAAAAATGGAGCTCGGGAGGGCTGCCCTCATGAGCTCAGTTTTCTCTGGCAGAGGCACCGTGGGCTGGTTCCAGGGTTGGCTCCGTGGGCCAAATCTAAGCACCCCATGGGGCAGATCTGGCCTGAGGGCCTTGAGTTTGACATCCCTGGGTTATATTGTAGTAGTTTACTCAGAAATGCTTCAGCTTACCAAGTATAACATTAGCAAAAATTTACACAGGTACTTCTTGACTTACAATAGTTCATTTAGTGACCCTTCAAAACAACAACGGCACTGAAAAAGTGACATGACCACTTTTCACATTTATGGCCATTGCAGCATCCCCATGCTCATGTGATTTACATTCTGGTGCTTGGCAACACATTTAGGACACATTGCGACCTTCTGACAAGCAAAGTCAACAGAAAAAGCCAGGTTCACTTAACAACAGTGTTTACTAATTTAAGAACTGCGGCGATTCACTTAACAAACAAGGTGAGAAAAGCCGTTGAACTCTCTTAACACGTCTCGCTTATCCGCATGGTAAATTGTGGTTGTAAGTTGAGGACTACCTGTATAAAGACGATCTGATCTTTTTTCACCCTGGGTTAGATCCTTTCAAATGTGCCCTCCTAGTTGGCTTTTTTTGAAAATCCATAGGACAAGAATCTTGACCGAAGCAATTTGGTTCTTTTTTAATGACTGTGATCGACAGCCCTGTCTTGCCATAAGGAGGAAACAGTGAGGGATAGGAGCATGTCATGATCACCTCACTTTCTTAATTAACTGCAATTTTCATTCCTCTCCTGCATTCTCCGCTCTTTTGCCTACCACGAAAGAGCCTTTCGCAGAGACTCAAAGTGGACAGCTGCCAGCTCTACCAGAGCCAAATCAGAGTAGGTCACCCTTGGCCAGGCAACAAACCACAAATGGAGCACAAGGAAAACACAGGCTGCCCTCTCCCTCTCCCTCTCTCTCTCTCTCTCACACACACACGGCCATTAGCTCCATTCCTGCTTTCTGCCTCAGATGAGAAACTTGTTACAACCATTCAGGGGAAAATATATGAAATGCTTTCCCCAAAAAGCCACCTTAAAGGGAGTACGCACAGCTAGCTAGAACAACTAGACACAAGGACAGTTTTTCCCTGAACGCCATCATTCTGCTAAACAAATAATTCCCTCAACACTATCCAACTATTTACAAAGTCTGCACTACTATTACTGTTAATCTTCTCATCACTCCTTATCACCCATCCCCTCCCACTTGTGATTGGATGACTGTAACTTTGTCGCTTGTATCCTTATGATTTATATTGACTGTTTCCTAGTATGATATGATTGCTTATTGTACCCTATGACTATTATTAAGTGTTTTATCTGATGATTCTTGACTCTTGACAAATGTACCTTTTCTTTTATGTATACTGAGAGCATTTGCACCAAGATAAATTCCTTGTGTGTCCAACTTGGCCAATAATGAATTCCATTCCATTTTATTCTATTCTATTCCATTCCATATTTTCTATTCTATTCTATTCTATTCTATTCTATTCTATTCTATTCTATTCTATTCTATTCTATTCTATTCTACTCCATTCCATATTTTCTATTCTATTCTATTCCATTCCATTATATTCATACTGTGCAGTCATTCATTTATTCATTCATATCTTTGGAAGAGAAATCAGGAGAAGAGAGTAAAAAGGTGAGATTGTGAGAGACGTGGGGCAGAAAAGTCAAGGAGTCTACAAGCATGAGAAATGTTCTAATCTCCCTTACATGCATCCTGTGTGTGATATGTGAGAAAAAGTATGAACAGAGCCTCATTCTTCTGTGATCAAGGATTAGGGAAATTTGCATACTTTTCTACTCAATCTCTTTTTAAAAAATAAACAATAAAATAAAACAGACTTTTGAATTTAGTCTGGTTGGGATGTGGAAAGGAAAGGCTAAAACATATGATGATGGAGGAACTGGGAATGGCTAGTCTAGTGAAGACAAGGACCAGGGGAGACATGATAGCAGTCTTCCAATATTTGAGGGGCTGCCATAGAGAAGAGGGGTTCAAACTATTTTCCAAGGCACCTGAAGGCCAGACAAGGAATAATGGATGGAAACTGAGCAAGGAGAAGTTCAACCTGGAAATAAGGAGAAAATTTCTGACAGTGGGAACAATCAACCACTGGAACAGTGGGAGCTTCATCACTGGAGGCTTTCAAGAAGAGACTGGACTGTCATCTGTCAGAAATAGTGTCGGGTCTCCTGCTTGGGTGGGGGGTTGGACTAGATGACCTACAAGATCCAGTGGTGGGATTCAATTTTTTTTACCACCGGGTCTGTGGGCATGGCTTGGTGGGCGTGGCAGGGGAAGGATACTGTAACATCTCCAGTCAGAGGTGGGATTTGCCGGTTTTACTGAACTTTTCAAAAGTTCCAGTACCGGTTTTCCAGAACTGGTCAGAACCTGCTGAATACGACAAGAATCCTTCCAACTCTGTTAATCTGTTAACAATATAAGATTGCAATCTAGGTTTGGGAATCTTAGTCATTGTGGACTTTGGCCAATGAATTAAACTGTGCACAAAAATCTCCGTAACACTTTGAAAAAAGCCAATTCAGTCAAATGTGACAATTCATGCCCTACACAACAACACTCAGATTTACGGCTGTGGTTTTCTTCCATTTCATCCGGTTATTTCTCGTATCATTTGGAAGAGGGCCCTTCCAGCCTCAAAAACCCTGCTGGTGCTTGTGAATGGAATACTTCGAACGCTTGAAATATTTTGTTGGAAGGGCCAAGCAATAGCTGACTTGTTGTAACTGTTTTCCTGGCAAAGGGAGGTCTGAGTGCCAGACTTTGGGTCTGTTTGTGGATGTGAGGATCAATGATTTACAGTGATCAGAAGATGGACAACAAACACTGACGGAGAAAGGAATCGCCTTGTAGAAATTTGTAGGTTATCAGGGTTGGGCTGCTGGAAGTTCATAGGGGTTGGGGAGAGCCCCTAGCTAAGAATCTGTGCAGTTCGGAGGACCCCCAAATCCCACTCCTGGCTGGCCCCACCCACCCCTCCTCTCCCAGGAGTCCCCATGCGGCCCGTTTTGCATGCAGGTAAGTGCAGGGCATGTGCAGAGGCTCAGGGAGGGCGAAAAATGGGCCTCCTGGGAGTTTGGGAAGGCCGGAAATGGGACCAGCTTCCAAAGAGCCTCTGGAGCCCTGGGGAAGCCATTTTTGCTTTCCCGGAGGCTCGAGGAAAATCTCCGGAACCCATGGAGAGCAAAGACACCCCCCCCAGCCGTGATGCAGGAGGCTGATGAGGCCACGCCCACCATAGCCACGCCCACCCTGCAACCGGGCAGAGAACCAGTTGCTAAAATTTTTGAAGCCCACCCCTGTAGGTCATACATGTCTGAGCGGAAGCCCAAACAGCCATGACTCCAGATATTATAGGGAGTCCTCAACTTATGACCAGGTGGGACTAGAATTTCCATTGCTAAGAATGGCAAATGATGCACCTGAATTTGCAACCTTTTGTGCCGTAACTAACCGAGAAAAATTAAGGAAATCACTATAGTTTTTAAGCAATCCATGAGGTTGTTTAACAAATCCAACTTCCCCCCCCCCCGTTAACTTCGCTTGTCGGAAGCTGGCTAGGAAGGGAACAAACACATGATGTTCCCATCACCATAGAGGTGTCGTGATGGCTGTAAGGTCGAGGACTATTTGTGTTCTCTTCTTTGATAACGACCAATTTTAAATCACATTTCGTATCCTCTTTAATATGCATTAAATGATTTTTCTTATAGGCAATCCTGAATTCGCAACCATTTATTTTAGTGGTGGTTGGAAGTTATAACCGCACTGAAAAAAAGTGACTTATGACTAGTTTTCACACTTATGACCATGGCAGCGTTCCCATGGTCATGTGATCAATATTTGGTTGCCTGGCAACTGGCATCTATTTATGACAATTGTACTGTCTTGGGGTCAAATGTGATCCTCATTTGTAACCTTCTCAGACAGTTTTTGACAAGCAGAGTGAATGGGGGGAAACTAGATTCACTTAAGTACAATAGGATTCATTTCACAACTATGGCAAAAAGTCATAAAATGAGGCACAATTCATTTGGTAATAGAAATTTTGGGCTCGATTCATAATCTAGAGCCCTCCGTACTTTTGACACAGTTGATCAGTTAAATTTTAAGATTCTTTTGTATAAGCATCTTTCTGTCTCTCTCTCTCTCTCATCTCTCTCTAATCTATCATCTCTCTCTCTCTCTAATCTATCCATCTTCTCTCTCTCTCTCTCTCTCTCTCCCCTCTCTACCTATAATCTGCCACTTGGTTAGCAAAGCCATGTATTTGAGTTAATACTTATGATCCTGCAGAACAGACTCTAGCCTTCAAGAACTCTAAAAAAGCCAGTCCTTCTGCTACCAGAATATAACCTGCTCCCAATGAGAGCCAGTTGGATCTAACGGTGAAGGCACCAGACTCGAAAGCAGGAGGCCACAAGTTCAAGTTCTGCCTTAGCCATGAAAACCAGTCACTCTCAGCTCAGCCCAGCTCACAGGCTGGTTGTGGGGAAAACAGGGGGAGGAAGGTGTGTTGGGTATGTTTGCCACCTGATTTTTATTTGTAAAAATAATAATGGTGGCATGCAAATAAATAACTAAATAAGTTCACAAACTTCACAAAAGGAAGCATATCCAATGCTAAGTCATTCATTATCCAACTAAGAAGCAGGAAGGTCATCCTCTAAACTCTCATTTTGCTAACAAGGTTGCCTTCAATCCAGTTTAGTCACCATAAACCACAATATAAAGATAAAAATGCGAGACAGAGATGATATATTAAAGCGTTCCTTCAGCTGAACTCAGTGGCCTTGTGACCACCTGAATACAACCAAGTATTATTTTTTTCCTTGGCAGCAACACAGAAGTGGCTTGTCATCAATTTTCATCATGATGACATTTTTCCAACTTCTAGGGCTATAAACTAGACTGAGAGTATATTAATTACTAGTTTACCAGTCCCATTAGTAAACTCCCAAGAGTAACCAAGTTTACCTCAGCTTAATATTTGTGGGATCAGCCACATTTAGCTAATTGTTGATACCTACAGTGACTTAAGCATCTTGGAAACGACTATTTATTAAAAAGCAAGTAAAAAAAGGAGACCTTCAGTTTAGATCAAAACATCTGGAATAAGTACCACATGCTGTTTTTTTTGTCATGCTTATAAAGTTCCAGCGGTCCATTTAATTACCTTTTCCCCCCTAAAAATACAATATTGTCTAACATCTTGATAATAAACTACATTTAAAAGAAATCAGAACAAGTAGAGATTTGTCGACAATAAATTCCTTGAGACCAATCTTCCCCCCCCCCCCTCTCTTATCTAAAAATCAACTTCCTTTAGTGGAATATGAGAAAGTTGTGGAAATAATTTTAATTTCAAGGGTGCATTTAACAAGGATGCATCTGATATTTATGGCATTTGGGTAGGAAACTGATAAATACTGATGAATTGTAGTAACTTGGGGCTGCTGGGAAACATGTCCTCAAGGATGTATCCCAGTGGTTCCTCATTAAAAAAAACAGGAACATTTTCATTTGTGTGACTTTTCCAAAGATTTAAATAACCAAGAGTTATTCAAATAACTTATAAAATTCCAGCTAGCCTAAAACTATTTGCAACTAAGAAGATAAAACATACAGCAGTAATTAGTAAGTGACTCGGATAGAATAAAAAATTGAATGGAAGTTGAACAAGAAAAAGACAAATTTCTCAAATTGTCTTCCTCAAGTTACAAACTTTGTCTTCCCCAAGTTACATAAAGCGTGCCTTGACAGTAAATGGGAATATGAAAAACGTTCCAGGATTTTAGCTGATTGCTGAACATGAATTTAGGAGGTGATGCTGCTGCAAAACAAAATTATGTAATCTTTGGATAACACTTATAAAAATCATTTCCAAGCGTAAGAAGTAATTATTCTACTTTATTCTATACTACTCCATTTTTTTAAACCTGAAACATCACATCTAATTCCAAGTCATGCAGATTAAATTTACTAACAATTTGAAATGCCTCTAAATGAGAGAAGGATACGATAAGAAATCAAACTTCTTTTAAAACAGATATACAGAAGAAATAAGTAGGGGAAAGGATGGGTGGGTACGAGATAGTTCATAGAAACTATTGAAAGATATCCAGCCTCCAGAACTGAAAAAATTAATTTTATAGAAGGACAGAGGAAGTTTCCAGAACACATGAAAAATTAACAGATTAACAAAGTTGGAAGGGACCTTGTAGGTCATCTAGTCCAACCCCCCCCCAGCCAAGCAGGAGACCCTACACCATTTCTGACAAATGGCAGTCCAATCTTTTCTTGAAAACCTCCAGTGATAAAGCTCCCACAACTTCCAAAGGTAAGGTGTTCCATTGGTTGATTGTTGAAAGCAAAAAGCATTTTAAAGTTTTTAGAGGATAAGAGAATTCAGATGAATGGCTTCCATTTGGGAACAATTCAGTTCTAAGGGATAACTGGGATCACCTGAATTGATTTAAGTGGAGGATAATACTCAATAAAACTTTCTCTACTGATGCTCA
The DNA here is from genome assembly GCA_033807585.1 of Hydrophis major. Lineage (NCBI taxonomy): Eukaryota > Metazoa > Chordata > Lepidosauria > Squamata > Elapidae > Hydrophis > Hydrophis major. The sequence continues at coordinate 147,162,474 of CM066331.1, forward strand.
AGCTTTGAGTTCCTGCATCAGGTGGGAAATGAGAAGAAGGAAGCCTGAGTTATGGCTTGATCAGCGTCTGAGGAAGCCCCTTCAGGGTAAGCGAATGGATCCTTCTGCATCTATGAGCAAATCTCTTCTCTGTGTTCCTTAATCTCCTATTTTCACGTCCTTTCCCACATTCCGCCCCTCTATTAAACAACTAATTCCCACAACATTATCGAACTACTTACTAAGACTGTATTACTATTATTCTTCTCATCCTTCCTATTACCTATCTGCTTTTCTACTTACGACTTATAACCAGGTTGCTTGTATCTTTACAATTTATATTGTGTTATTTAGTTTCCTAGTATGGTTTTGATTGCTTACATAGTATCATATGAGTATCACTAAGTGTTGTATCTTATGATCCATGATAAATGTTCTTATGATGACTATGATCATGATTTATCACTTCTATCTTTGAGGTACACTGAGAGCCTATGCACCGAAGACAAATTCCTTTGGTGTCAATCACACTTGTCCAATAAAGAATTCTATTCTATTCTATTCTATTCTATTCCATTCTATTCCATTCTCTCTTCTCTTCTCTTCTATTTTCTCTTGTATTCTCTCTTGTATTCTCTTATCTTCTATTTTCTATTCTATTCTCTATTCTATGCTATTCTCTATTCAATTCTCTCTTCTGTTCTCTCTTCTGTTCTATTCTATTCTCTATCCCATTCCATTCTCTATTCTATTCTGTTCTATTCTCTATTCTATTCTACTCTGTTCTCCTCTATTCTATTTTCTTTTCTATTTTCTATTCAATTCTCTTACCTTCTATTTTCTATTCTATTCTACTTTATTCTATTCTCTATTCTATTCTATGCTATTCTCTCTTCTCTTCACTTCTCTCTTCTGTTCTCCCTTCTGTTCTATTCTATTATCTATTCTATTCTCTATTCTATTCTCTATCCCATTCCATTCTATATTTTCTATTCTATTCTATTCTGGTCTATTCTATTCTCTCTTCTCTTCTTTTCTCTGTTTGGTGAGGTCTTCCTTAGCAGTCACCTGCAGGATCACCTCACCATTTAAGACACCATTAAGGGGCAGGAAGAACCATCAGAGGAAGGTGAATGGCATACACAAGTACCCACAGTCACCAGGATTACACATCTATGTACATTCCCCTCCTTTCTCAGTCATTTTCTTTCTTTCTCAGTCCCTTTGAATTAAGATCTATTGAAACATTCACTATAAACCCATGCTCATTTAAAAAAAATAACGAAGGCGTGCTTGCGAAGATTCAGTTTGGGGTAGTGGTTAGCAGTAGCAATAGCACTGAGACTTATATGCCGCTTCACCGTGCTTTTACAGCCCTCTCTGAGCGGTTTACAGAGTCAGACTATTGCCCCCAACAATCTGGGTCCTCATTTTACCCACCTCGGAAGGAGGGAAGGCTGAGTCAACCTTGAGCTTGGTGAGGATCGAACTCCAAGCTGTGGGCAGAGTTTGCCTGCAATACTGCATTCAAACCACTGGCCACTAGGAAGGAGAATGAGAAAGGAATAAAAGAAGGAAGGAAGGAAGGAAGGAAGGAAGGAAGGAAGGAAGGAAGGAAGGAAGGAAGGAAGGAAGGAAGGAAGACAATAGCACTTAGACTTATATACCGCTTCACAATGCTTTACAGCCCTCTCTAACTGGTTTATAGAGTCAGCCTATTGCCCCCAACAATCTGGGTCCTCAGGCTAAGGCACCAAGCTAGGGAAACCAGTTCTAGCCCCACTTTAAATTCCATAGTCAACCAGGTAACTGGGCCAATCATTGTCTCTCCCAGCCTTGGGAAGGAGGCAAGGGGAAACAACTTTTGAAATCTTGCCAGGAACCTATAGAAACTAGTAATCAGGAGTCAACACTGACCTAAAGGTGTGTGTGTGTGTGTGTGTGTAGAGGAATGAACACACACACACACACACACACAAGCAAAGCACTTTAGAAACCAAGAATGCCCACCATTTTAAAACAAAAAATGATCTTAACAGCATAATGTCAAACTATTCTACAGCCATCCAGGTAAATTCATCTTGTCACAATTATATCAAAAGTATTTCACTTTCTCTTCGGTCTGATTTGCCAGTTCACAAGGCGTTCGTTCATCCAATGGTGTTAAAAAAAAAAAAAAAAAGTAACAGGACTCTTAACACAGCAATTGGACACAGGGGGTAGTCCCCTCATTCCCCACCCCCCCCCCCAAAAAAATCCCATACTTAGGCTGAGGAGTGAGTTGCCACTTTGTCCTTTCTTTGCAAAGGTATCTTATTAAGGTTGCAAAACATGTTTGTCGGCAGGTCGGGTTTATGCAGCGAAATTGCTACATGCTTCCCATCCACGAAGCCTCTGCAGGCAACAGAAGTCGGTGGAGGGTTTGCACTGCAGCCAACTAACCCATTAACACCGCCTGCCACAACTCAAGAAATACGGGGCTTTAAAACGCGACAAAAGCGCGCGGTCTTCCAAAGCCTCGCTCGGCGTTGCCTTAGCCTAAACCTCCAGCCTGTCTAACCATCCCCCTGATCTGAAAGGACAAAGCCCGTGCAGCGCCTAAATTTAAATCGTGTACAGGACCCACCTGCAAATGAAGGGCAGCCAGCAGAACCAGATGCCCGTGTGTGTGTGTGAGAGAGAGATTCTGTGTCTGTGTGTGAAAGATGCTTGTTTTCTGACCCAAGGATACGGAGCGGGGGTCCTTCCCCAAAACCCAGAGGCTGCCCAAGTGGGGATGGGTGGGATACCAGAAGGGAGCTGCCCCTCCCGCCGAGCCCCCCAAATTTAAATGGTGCAAAGGACCGGCTCGTTTTCCAGCAAATAAAGGGCAGCCAGAGGAACCATATACCCTCCCCCCGTGTGTGTGTGTGTGTAAAAGATGCTCGTTTTTTGACCGAAGGACACGGAACAGGAGGAATCCTTCCCCAAAACCAGAGGGGCTGCCTAGATTGAGGGGGGAGGGCAGAGGGGAGTCCGTCCCGCCTCTGAACCCCCAACACCCCCCCCCCGAAATAAATGTAAACGATGTAAAGGACCGGCCCGTTTTCCAGCAAATAAAGAGCAGCCAGCGGAACCATATACCCGTGTGTGTGTGTGTGTGTGTGTGTGTGAAAGATGCGGAACGGGAGGGTCCTTCCCCAAACCCAGAAGGGCTGCCCAGGTATGGGGGTGGGAGGCAGAAGGGACCCCTCCCGCCTCCTCAGCCCCGAAGCCTCCCGCGTGAGGGGCTCCTCGATCGCTCCGTCCAGGCCGATTCCTCGAAGTCGGAGAGCGAGCCAGCGCGCACCTGGCGGGCATCCCCCTCCCCCCGCCTCCCGGTGCCAACGGCTGCCTCAGGTAAGGGGGTTACCTGTACGCCCCGCTCACACCCCTCAACCCCCTCCCCCCCTCAGCTACCTGAGGGGAAACCCCTCTTCCCATTGGGTCTTCCAAGGCAGAAAAGCAAGCCAGGCGGAGGAAGAGGAGGAGGAGGAGGCGAGGAGGCGCTTGAGGAGAAGCGAGACAGTCCCGGCTCCGGGGGGGGGAGGGGGGGCGAAGGAAAGAGCAAAAAAAAAAAAAAGCCGGCGCGCCGACCCCACCTCGTCCCTCACGGCCTCCCCCCCCCCTTTCAAAACCTACCGTTCCCCTCCGGGCGCGGGAGGCGAGGCCGAGTGAGGGGCTCCTCCGGGCAGCAGCAGGAGGAGGAGGAGGAGGAGGAGGAAGAGGACGGAGCAGGGGAGAGGGTGAGAGAGAGGGGGGGGGAAAGGGCTGCCGGCGAGCTGCTGCCCAGCTGGGAGGCGTCGAGTCCGGGCTGCAGCCTCGGCTGGAAGGCGGGCAGGAAGGAGGCAGCGCGGGGAGAGGGGAGGGGAAAGGGGTGGATGGGGGGGGGAGGGCAGCGGCAGGCGGCGATGAGGTCATCGGGGTAAAAATAAAGCGGTGGCGTCACTCGAAACCAATCCCAGGGATCGAGCGCGCGCGGCCGGGCGGGGAGCAGAGGGGCCCCTCCTCCTCCTCCTCCTTAGTCCCCCCCCCTCAGGCGAGGTCACGCCCCCTCCGCGCCAAGACCCCTCTTTGTCTCTCCCTCAGCCCGGGACTAGCTGAGGGGGTGGGGAGGGGGCGCCTATGGCCAAGAAGTCGGGGGGGTGGCATGGAAAGAGAAGTGTCCACTTCCCCCATCTGCGCCCCCCCTCCCCCGTCTTTTTCCAACTTTTTTTTCTTCTCGGGGTCACGCCACCCCCCCCCATCTTCTTCTCCCCGCCCCCATTTCAAGGGGTCTTGCTGTTGGATGTCATGCATGCAACAAACAGCAGCTAGAATTGTACTTGCTCAGAATCGGACAAGATACCGATAGAAGGAAAGGTAATTGGAAAAAAGAAAGAAGATTTGAATGGGCAGAAATGAATAGATTAACACTGGGAATTAAAGAAAAAGATATATATAAAAGGAAGATTCTTGCTCCTGGACTGGAGGCGCAGATCCCCCCCCCCAAATGGAGTCCTGCTAACTTCAAACCTCCCGCCCCCTAAAAAAAAGGGGTGGGACCATGGGGGCTCCATAACTATCTATCATTCATCCTTTTCTTTCTTTCTTTCTTTCTTTCTTTCTTTCTTTCTTTCTTTCTTTCTTTCTTTCTTTCTTTCTTTCTTTCTTTCTTTCTTTCTTTCTTTCTTTCTTTCTTTCTTTCTTTCTTTCTGTCTATCTGCCTATCTACCTACCTACCCAGCTACCAATCTCCAGGTGGTAATCCCAAGTATGGCTTTGATCCTTGCAATGGTACCATCATCTGATTTTTTTTTTTTTTTGACATTAGGCAGTTGTCCCATAATTTTATAGCCCTCTTCTTGTTGTTGTTAGTTGCGAAGTCATGTCCAACCCATCGCAACCCCATGGACAAGGTTCCTCCAGGCCTTCCTGTCCTCTACCATCCTCCGGAGTCCATTTAAGCTCACGTGGACTGCTTCAGGACTCCATTCAGCCACCTCATCCTCCGCCGTCCCCTTCTTCTTCTATTGCCCTCAATCGTTCCCAGCATTAGGCTCTTCTCCAGGGAGTCCTTCCTTCTCATGAGGTGGCCAAAGTCTTTGAGTTTCATCTTCAGGATCCGGCCTTCTAAAGAGCAGTCAGGGTTGATCTCCTCTAGGACTGACTGGTTGGATCTCCTTGCAGTCTAAGGGACTCACAGGAGTCTTCTCCAGCACCAGAGTTCAAAGTCCTCCATTCTTTGGCGCTCAGCCTTTCTTGTGGTCCAACTTTCACAGCCATACATTGCAACTGGGAAAACCATAGCCTTGACTCTATGCATTTTTGTTGGCAGGGGGATGTCTCTGCTTTTTAGGATGCTGTCTAGATTTGCCATAGCTTTCCTCTCCAGGAGCAAGCGGCTTTAGTCCTCTTAAACATAACTAAAGCAGGTCAGATGTCCACAAAAAGGTGGGAGACCCATTTTACACCCCAGTGTTATCCTATGCCAAGAGTTACACACCAATGCTAGTTTCTTAAGGAGAGCTGCCTTACCCAGAATCCATCCCAGCACAGAGCAAATTGTTTCTTCCCCAAACCCCTAATCATGGAAGAAGATTTGGAGATGGTGCTCCTTTCCTGAACCTTCTGAATTAGGCAGCTGTTTTACGTGCAGTAGAATTAAAATAAGATCAGGCCATTGGCTTCCATTGGTTTCTCCATGAAAATTTCCCTTTCTTTCAGGTCGTCAATCATCTAAGGCCAACTTAACCTTTCATCTATTTGACTTAAAGACTGCATTGACACGTGCTTGCTTAATCAAGGCTTGTTGAGCTAGCCACAATCTAGACAAGACAAACTGTACTTTGATTTTGTGGTATGGAATAGGAACATTTTGTCCCCAGAAGTTGTTGGTGCTCCATCACTGGAGGATTTTAAAGAAGATATTGGACAGCCAGTTGTCAGGAATAGTATAGGGTCTCGCTTGAGCAGGGGTTGGACTAGATGATCTATAAGATCTCCAAACTCTGTTATCCTGGAATTTTCCCTTTATCAGCCCACAAAACCCACCTGTTGATAAAAAACAATGAAGTCCAGTTCTCTAATTACTAGCTCAAATCTTCATCCTAATAAATCTGCACAATCATTGTTTTGGCATTTTACAGCTTGCTCATCAAAGGATCAAAGTATTTAACAATGGGTAGCTCAACTACATCACAGCACCCTCTGTAATGCATAACAAAGATGTACATTTTGCATTGGGGGAGCCCAGCTGAAACCCTCCCCGCCCTTGCAACACAAAGGCCACAAAGATGAGAATGTGACATCACAACCATCAACCTTCAACTTTTCATTAGTAAAGCGTTCTGGAACAGCAGCAAATCTACCAGCCATGCAATATACACTACTTAATTTATTTCTGCTCCTCTCCATTTCTATTCCTGTGCCTCCCCTTTTACGGGCTAGAAGAGAATAGTTCCAGCCTAAATATTTTCAGGGAAAGTTATAAAACCTTTTCTTTGAGGTGTCACGTTCAACAGCAGAGATGAGCTGCAATTATCTTCTTGTGCAATGCATTTTTACTTTGTGCATTTGGATGGGTAGGTGGCAGAGATACGGGATGGAGATGGCTACCCTGAAAGTCTTTCTAATTAGGCTGTTGGTTTGAGCTCTGGGCTTGGCATTTTGGTGGTAAATGTTTCATCACCATTTGAGGAGACATCATCAGTGCACTTTGAATTGTGCTCATCTGTGAGAGCATTGGCCTTTAAATATCTTCTTATGTGGTGCAGATTTTGTGGCTTAAGCTGGGGAACAGAGAACATGGCAGAAACAGATGGATTTGCAAGGCATTCCAGGCCACCTGCAAAATCTGAGACATCTGCTAGAGCAGTGATTATCAACCTTGGCAACTTGGAAGATGTGTGGGTTTCAATTGAAAGATGAGCCACTCTGTGTTGGCACAACAGACAGACAACCATTATCTGCCACACTGTTCCATCCGAAAGGTCAAAAGCCGGTGATGTAGTCCACCAGTTTCCCTAGTTAATGTTTATATCCCAGATATTGTAGCAACAATATCTTCGGTTAATGAGTAGCTTTGCTCCAAGAGGAGAGATGTGCCAGAAAAATCTTTATCTCTTCTCTGGATGCATTGCCCAGAAGCGAGAATACAATTTTGTGGGTCTTTAACAGCCTGGGTTGAAACATCTAAACTTGGGTTTAAGATTTAGCATCTCTGCTTTCAGAGTTGGACAATCCTGGGGGAGCAAAAGGTATTTCAATGTGGGATTGGTGCACAATTCCTCTGAATGCTCATATTAGGTTTTGACCTTATTTGCAAATTTACAAAGGCCATCAGTGATTGATTCTTGGCTTTTTTTAAACATAGGCTATAGCTAACATTGTTAATGTGTGTGCAAAATTTTTTTACTACTGGTTCTGTGGGCATGGGTTGGTGGGTGTGGCAGAAGGATACTGAAAAATCCCATTCTCTCCCACCCCACTAACCTGCTTTCCAGCTCCTTCTTTGGGCAACCAAAGAAGACCCAGCCGATCAACTGGGACTCAATGGGAGGCAGAGAATGGATGGGGTTGACAGGGCCAGTCAGAGGTGATATTTGCTGGTTCTCCGAACAACTCAAATTTATTGCTACTGGTTCTCCAGAACTGGCTAGAACCTGCTGAATACCACCTCTGATTCTGACTATTGTTCATGCAATAAACTTGAAATATATTTTCTTGTTTAAATACGCCTCTAGTGTTTCTGAATCAGGTCCCCAATTGCAGTTGGAAGTGGAGGTCATGAAGCTGGCTTGGAAAATGCTTTGTTTGGGGGTTTGGATTAGCATGTTGTGCCAACCCAGCTAACTGCAGCTTATTCAGCAAACCAATTAACAAAATGACGGTTTAGTAAAACATGTGAACTTAACCTACCAGAATCATCAGGAGAATGAAATGAGAAAGAGGAGAATTAAGGGAGGCACTGTGAATTCTGTGGAGGATCATCAGATGGGACAAATGTAGAAATTGAAAAGACAGTCTTGGTTCAAGAAATGAATCTGCTGCAAACATAATCGTTTGAATGAAATTTTATAGTGAAGTTTGAGGAGACGGATTGTCTCTTCCCCCCACCCCCAAGAAATATTGTTCAGGTTTTAAATGTTCTTATTGCATGATCAACTGCTCTGCTTGGCCAAATGAATTTCACTGTCATTCCTTTTGTTCCAAATATTTTTGAGTCCTAAAAGGCTAGAAGATTTTGGTCTATTGTGATTGACTGAAGGTGAGCTCCAAATGCAGATTGTACTTGAAAGATTAAGAAACATCTATTCTGTAGCTTGGTTTAGATTTATCTTAACCATGTTTCAGTTTGTTATGGATGATCAAGATCCATTGCTCTACATGATAAACAGTCAGGTTGCTGAAGGGGCTAAGCCAGTCCAAAGAATTCAAGCAAGAAGACCTCAGGGTTATTCTTTCCAAATTCTGTAGGAACAGGGAAGATTCTATGATAGCGGACTTCCAAGACTTGAGGGAAGATAAGAGGGGTGTTAGGGATACACCCTAGCAGAATCTGCACGGCACTCAGGCAGGCAGGCAAATATGTGAGATAAACGTTTTTGTAGCTTACGCTCAGTAAAACAGATACACTGTGCTAGTTAAATAGTTTATTCCAGTAAGAGTTTTAGCATAGTCAAAACAGTCCATATATCATTCACTAGTTCAGTCCGTCCGGGGATTATTCTGTTGCAAAGTCCAGTGTCAAAAATTAGGTCAGTAAACTTACAAATATCAGTCCATTAATATATCTCTTTGCAGTAGAGGTATGAAGAAATCAAACCTCCTTTCTTCCTTCAGCAGCAGGGAACACGCAGTTATCAAATCATCAATCCATCATCGTCAGCAAGCAATTCAGTAAGCCAACAATCAATCAAGTTCTCTTGCTCCCTCTTATGGCGGTTTTACAGCCGCACCCAAAATTACATGCTTTGCAGTTTAAAGTGACACACACTTAAACTCATTATCATAGTTTATATATATTATTTTACCCAAACTACGTTAGGTAACCTTGTTATTCCCAACAGGGGGGGCTATCTATTCTTCAAAGCAGCTGAGGGTGGAATAAGAAGAAATGGGTGGATGATCATTTAGAGATCTAACCTAGAAATTAGGAGACATTTCCTGACAGTGAGAACAATTCATCACTGGAATGGTTTGCCTCCAGAAGTTGTGGATGCTTTATCACTGGAGGTTTTTAAGAAGACATTGTGGACAGCCATTTGTCTGAAATGGTATAGGATCTCCTGCTTGAAGAAGGGGTTGGGCTAGAAGACCCTCCCCAAGATCTGTTCCAACTCTTTTATTCTATGTTATTCTGTGTTATTCCTGGATCATGAAGAGATGTGAACTGTTTCCTATAGTATCTGTGCAAACATATCCCGACACTCCCCATTTTAAAAGAAAGGACAAATAATATTAATAATACTAATAATACTAATACTAATACTAATACTAATAATAATAACAACAACAACAACAACAATAATAATAATAATAATAATAATAATAATAATAATAATAATAACCAAAAGTGTTGAATGATTGGCAGGTTGGTCTCCATTAGTGATGTTCTCCAAAAAGTAAGCCAGGTTGGAACAGTTTCATAATGGCATAGGAGATCCCAAGGAGATCCCAAGGCCAAAGGCTAAATCCCTTTTAAGTTTCATAGATGTGGCCAGAGTCAAGCCCAGGTCAGAGTTGATTATTCTTTCATTATACACACAAAACTTTGTGTATACATACCTAGCCTAGAAATAAGTTTAAGAGTATAAGACTGTGTTGGACTGTTTGAAGATCTCAAGGGAAACTAAAAATGAAAAGCATAAGTTACAAAGCACTTTTTTTAAAAAAATCTCTTTTTCTGACTTTCAGAGAAGAGCACACACACACACACACACACACACACACACAGATGCCAAGTCTTGGGTCTGAAAGGACCATTCATAAATCACAATGTTTTTCTGGTTGTTGTAGGTATGCATATCCAGGCATACTTCTCTGCGTAGGCCAAAGCAGAGGGAATTTTCTCTAGAACACAAGAAAACCAGACAATCCAACAGCTTTGAGTTACAGCCTGCCTGTCTGCAGAATGAACAATGCCCTAGCAAAAACCCAGCACATAAAGAAGAAGACTGTCATCTTCTCGTGTCTGATTTAAGCTCAAGCATTTAATGAATTTCTCATGACCCACCCACTTTTTTTTCTTTCTTCACACCTCTGTGATTGCCATTAATTGTTGGGCAATCATTCATAGTTTGCGGTCTTCTAGTTTGCGGTTCATAGTGTGAGGACCATGAAAGCCACAGATAGTTCAGTGCTCAGTTTTACTTTTCAATTCTGCCATAGCATTGAGTGTTATCAATTGTATAGCCCCTTCATGCTTCCTTAAAGGCAGCGTTCAGTTCCTAGGTTCTTTACTCCCCTGAAATTATCTTTGCAAAGGATCCAGGTTTCTCCCGGGTGAAAATTATTTAATGCATCAACATATCTGACAGTAAAGTCACAAACCCCACAGACAAGCTGTGGCTGTGTGTCCTTGTATTAAAGCAGTGATGTTCTAGCCGCAGTTTTTAAAGTGGTTTAGGATCATTGCCATCCATTGGCTGCTTTTTCTCACTCTCTCCCCTCTTCTCTCTCTCAAATAAAGTTTAAAACACAACAATATGACCCCAGGAAGATACAAAAAAGCAGACTGAAAACATTGGCTGTACCAACATGTTACCAAACATGGTTTCTCTGCACCACTCAGAGGATCTTAAGCTTTTATTATATTTATACTTAAAATAAATAATAATTATTATGAATTAATAATGTCCACACTAGTTGACAAAAACTGCTTGCCTTTTTGGTTAAGGTTAAAGTCATGTTAAGATGAGAGAAACTACAATGGTTACTGCTGATGAAAAATCACTGTTGTAAAATTGACTGGACTGCCTAGAATGTTTTCATTTCAAACCACCTATTTTAACAACCACTTCAGCATTTAAACAATGGCAGAAAGATATACCTAGTGTTTGCATGGCAAGGGAAAAAGCCATGGGTTAAATATAAAGTCCTCCAAGATGAAACGGAATGAGGAAGATTGGGACTTCAGCCATACCTGACACCCATGCAGAATCTTCAGGAAAAGCCCTGGTTAACACTCTTAAATTAATATGATTGTGGAGGTTTATGGAGATTCTTAGTCATCCAGGTCATGGTTGTTCCAAAGGTGCTTTTTTAGGAAGCAACTGGACTTCCTTGTTGTTGGTTTTTTTTGGAAGATGTTTCACTTCTCATCCAAGAAGCTTCTTCAGCTCTGACTGGATGATGAGGAATGGAAGGATTTATATTCCTTGCAGACATCTGGTCATTTGCATCCTTGAAACGGAGGTTTATCTGTGTCCTCAGGGTCACCTACAGGAACCATTTGTGCTACTCAGGTGACCTGAAGACACAGATAAACCTTCGAGTGGCCTCAACAACTCTCTAAAAAGAATGCAAATGGCCAGCTGTCTGCAAGAAGTATAAATCCTTCCATTCCCCACCATCCACTCAGAGCTGAAGAAGCTTCTTGGATGAAAAGTGAAACGTCTTCCAAGAAAAAAACAAGAAATTCCACTTGCCTCTGGGAAAAACACCTCTGGATTGACTCTGGAGGGTTTGAATTGGCTCCAGAGCCAGCATTTCTGTGATCCAAACCCTGTTCCTTTTAAATCTCTCCTGCAACATCCATAAAAAGAGGCAAGACTATTTGCAGAATTGCAGCCCCAAACTGGATTTATTTTTGGACACTCCTCAACCTTCTTTACCTATCAACATCAAGTTGGTGTGAAGATTCCGACTCCATGCTACAATAGATTGACTCTCTTTGAGTTGCAAGCATCCCGACGTCCACTAGAGCGCAGCCCGTGGAACAGCTAGGGGAATCTTTCGGCTGCCCTCTAGTGGTCGTCTGTTGGTTGCAGCTCTATAGTGATGTGGGGAGAGACTAGTTTCCACCCCGCTTCCTAGAGGAAATGCATATATCTAATAAACAACTGCTGGGGTCTTTCCACTTTTAGAGCAACGAGGCGGGATCCGCTTACTCTACACCAGATTGCTCTACCGCGAGCGAATGCTTTTCTTGCACCATTCTATATTAACCTAGATCTATGGTCTTACATTCGTGAGTCTGTGGTCCGTCGCTCTCTTTTTCGTCAGGGAAGCTCGGCGGGGCCTCCAACATTTACATCATTCAACGGCTGCTTGCTATTGCTTCTGGGAGTTGAAGTCCGTTTGCGGAAGTGACTTTCTCTTTCTGGCTGAGGGAGGGCAGCGGAACTACACTTCCCGAGATGCTCCGGAGACGCCTGCCGCGCGGGCTGCCGTGTCCTGGAGACGGGAAGCCCCCGGCGGCCTGCCATGGAGGGAGTTCGCGGTTCTCCTCGGACCCCGGATCCAGATTAGCGGTCGGCGGCGACGACGACGACGACGGCGGAGACCCTCCCCGAGGCCTGATGGACGAAAGCAAAGTGAATAGCTCGGAAGGGGCTCCCGTGGGGGGTGGGTGTCGGAGTTTGGGCGCCTTCTTCCGGGGTGCTTTGGACCTGGGATTTCTTCGTGGTCTCCCATCCAAATGTTCCCCAAGCGCGCCCTGCTTCAGTTTTGACCGGCCCTGGGCCTTCATACAGGAATTTATGGTGTAATTTCCCCAAAATTAATAAAGGAAAGGGCCACCTTGCTGCGGCCTCTTGGTCAGAAATCCCTGGGATTTCTTGGTGGTCTCCCATCCAAATCGTCCCCATGTGCACCTGGCCTCAGTTTTGACCGGTCCTGGGCCTTCATACAAGGATTCAGGATGTAATTTTTCCAAAATAAATAAAAGGAAAGGACAAGCTCGCTGCCTCCTTGGTCAGAAATCCCTGGGATTTCTTGGTGGTGCCTTGTCCAGGGATGAAACGGGGTGGCCCTGCTTCGTGAACTGCTAATGGGTTCCTCTCCAATCATCCCTGGGGATTTTCCCCCCAGGAAAGGAGTGATTTTGTGTGCTAATAAGATGCATTTTGGCCCTTTTCCGATGAATTCCCCCCTTGGATTACAATTTTTGCCCCCCTGGGAAAAAAAGTTAATTCCCTACTTTTAAAATGCATAAATATTTCCTCCAGGCGAGTCAGGAGATAATTGTGCAGCTTCCTAGCTTAAAGGTAAAGGCCCTTTTGGCCTGTGGTGAGATTCAATTTTTTTTATTATCAGTTCTGTAGGCTTTGAGATGGGTGGATTTAACTCCCAGAATTCCCAACTGTGCATGCTTTTAAGGGATATGGACTTCAATTTCCAAAATTTTCCAGGTAGCTAGAAAATTCTGGGAATTGACTGATTGGATTTTTTTGATTTAAATCGGATTTTTAATTTTTTTTTTTCAACTTTATTTAAATAAAATGCTTTTGGAGTCAAAATCTATCTAAAGATAGTTTTCTATTTAAGATACATTTTAATTTAGTTTATTCCGCATGAAACGGGCTGTATGTTCTGCAATATTAGGATTGTTGGTGAGTCAATAGCAGATCAGAGGACAAACTGCTGCAGGACAGAGATGACTGTTGCTCTTTAAAAATTTATGATTTAAATCGAGTTGATTTAAATCAAGCCTTTTTACTAGTGATTTAAATCGTGATTTAAATCAAATCCACTCTGCTCAAATCTGTCACAGTTGGTTTCTAATGCTTTTTTTCCCCATAGTGGTCATTCCAGAGAAACCTGTCTGCGTGCATCTTTCACAACAGATTTTGTTACCTTTTTTTCCCCAGGTAGCTAGTGGCAAAGTGAAGAAACCAGGTAAACGGGGCCGTAAACCAGCTAAAATAGATTTGAAAGCCAAACTCGAGAGGAGCCGGCAAAGTGCAAGGGAATGCAGAGCAAGGAAGAAACTGAGGTACCAATATCTGGAAGAGCTGGTTTCAAGCAGGGAAAGAGCTATCTGTGCTCTTAGAGAAGAACTGGAAATGGTAATTACCTTTCCCCTTTTTCTTTCCCCCTCTTTTCTGTTTTCCCTTTCCCTAAAGTTTTTTTTTTTTTTTAAATTCCTGAGTTTTGTGGCTGAGGTGCAGTTGGTTGCCAAGGAGTTTCATTCCTAGTTGACATTGGGGTAGTTGAAATTCTTCCTGCAGAGTGTCTTCCTGCAGAGCTTGGCTCTCTGGTTACCCACAATTGATTGAGCCACAGTGGCGCAGTGTTAGAATGCAGTACTGCAGGCTAATTCTGCTGCCTGCCACCTGCCTTCAATTTGACAGTATGAATCTCACGGGCTCAAGGTTGACTCAGCCTTCCATCCTTCCGAGGTGGGTAAAATGAGGACCCCAATTGTTGGGGGCAAGTTGCTGACTCTAAACCACTTAGAGAGGGCTATAAAGCAGTATATAAGTCTTAAATGCTATTGCTGTTTCCCTAAATAAAGATCTCGCCAGGTGTCACACTAGCAAATTTTAACTGCATGTAATCATAGACAACAATCCACATACATCTTTCCCTGAAATTAAGACCCTGTCTTTTTTTTTTTTTGCCACCAAAAAAGTCACAAGGCAACTGGGCTTTCTGGTTTTTAGACGTTTTGCTTCTCATCCAAGAAGCTTCTTCAGCTCTGACTGGATGTTAGGGAAGGGAAGGATTTATATCCCTTGCAGACAGCTGGTCATTTGCATCCTTTGAGAGGGTCGTTGAGACCTCTTGGCGGTGTATGGTATATCAGTGTTGTCAAGGTCACCTGAGTTTGCGCCACTCGGGTACAAATGACCAGCTGTCTGCAAGGAGTATAAATCCTTCCATTCCCCACCATCCTGTCAGAGCTGAAGAAGCTTCTTGGATGAGAAGCAAAATGTCTTCAAAAGAAAAACCCATAAAGTCCAGTTGCATCTTGGAGGGAAAAAAGCACCTTTGGGACAACTGCAATGATTCACTTGACAACTGTGGCAAGAAAGATTGTAAAATGAGGCAAAACTCACTTAACAAATGTCTCACTTTTGACATTTTAGGCTCAATTGTGGTTGTAAGTCAAGGACTACCTGCACTGAATCCTTGCTGGAGTCTTGCTCTTACAGGCTCATGAAGTTGTGCAAAATGTCAAAACCCGGATTTATTTAGCCAGCTTTATAATTCATTCCAAAGCTTATAACACAGGATCAATAAACGTCGGGAACCTCCAGGTTTTAAACCTTGGAACACGGTTTAACATTCCTTTCTTGCGTTGCATCTTTCTCTTTCAGTACAAGCAGTGGTGCATGGCAGTGGACCAAGGAAAAATCCCCTCTGAAATCAAAGCTCTCCTGAGCGGAGAAGAGCAAAGCAAGCCGCAGCAGAGCGTCGGCAAGATGGCCAGAGCCCTAAAGAGCGACGCCAACAGCCACAGTTCCTGTAAGTTCCAGTTTTACGCAATTCTTAACTTCCTTTACGGCTGTGGGCAGAGGCAGGCAGGGTGTCAAAAAAAGAGCGCAGGAGCCTTGCAAGGTCTCCGCGCAGCCCGTTTTTGGCCAGCAGAGGCACAGCCGTCTGGTCCTTTGATATTTTCAGGCCAGTCCCGCGGCCAAGATTTAAGCACCCTGCGGGCCGGATAAGTCCCATGGGCTGTGATGATGCAGGATGTGGCACAAAAAATCACCAAAGTAGATAAATTCCCTTTAATGCCTCCAACTTGGCTCACAATGTCCAATTATCCTTGACGGGAGATCAAACTCTTCCAAAAATAGTCTACAAAGGGAGGAAATGCAGTCCGAAACCAAAATACAGATAAAGTAGAAATAAAAAAACCAACACAAACCACGCTGAAGGAATTAACATGACAGACCAGGATAATAACTTGCAGACTTCCAAAACATAACAAGGCACACACAGTTGGGAGGACACCAAAACCCAGATAAGCCTCGACAAAGATAATGCACGCTTTGCTTCCAGCAACTTCGCCATGCCCCCTTTTAAACAGTCTTCCCAGCTGCAGCCCACGAAGGGGATCAGGGCCCTTTCCTCCCCTGTAAACCATGTTGCTCCCTTCTCCGTGCCTCCCTGCGTGCCCTAGGATGAAGACAGGGTGAGCCTGGGTCCTTCCCCAGTTTCTTCCACAGCCACCAGAGCCACACTCCCAGTCCCTGTCAGCTGTTCCACCTCTCCCTCGGAATCAGATTCTAACTGGGGCATGACATGGGATTTGAGTTTGACATCCCTGTTTTAATGAAAAACACGTTTCTTTTCTCTTCCAGGGTGAAGGTCAGTCCAAGCAGACTGAGGCCCATATTTAAAACACCTCCCCCCCGCAAAATGATTTTTTTTAAAAAGCAGTAATCTACTGACTTCATGTGAAATTGCCCATCCTTGACCATATCAACAGATCAACAATGTCAACCATTCAGCTGTACTGCAGTTGGAGTTTGAGCCTGGCAAGAGGGCAGAAGTAAATCTTTTTGATCCATTTGATTTAATAAAACAACATCCCTGTGTCTGCAGGAATTTCTGCTTGAAGCAGAGAAGGAAAGGCCCACGATTATGTCAGCCCCAAGTCTATTCCAAAATGTATTAGAAATTCTGGGGTTGATTTTGTGGGTAGAAGTGGCTGAGAAAAAGGGGGAGGCCTTTTTTCCCCTAGGGATTGGGCCACCAAACGCTCTTTTGTTGTGTTAAAGCTTATAATTATGCTTTTGATTTTGTTTTCATTGTTTACTCTATTTAGTGTTTATTTAAGAAAAATACTATGCCAATAGAGAAGTAGAGTTTATTATTCATGGGATAGCCTGTTTTGCATTGGACATAGATGTATATATAGTGGAGTGTTTTTCAAACTGGGCCATTTTAAGACGCTTGGTCTTCAACTCCCAGAATTCCCTAACCAGCAGGGCCATTGATGAGAATTCTGGTAGTTGAAGTCCTTAAGCGGTCAAGTGTGAAAAATACTGGTATAGCACCTGCTGATATAGCTTGCTGTAGATGGCCAATATGTCACCTCCTTCTTTTCTTTCTGATGTTTCTGAACTAGTGGAGTTTAGGCTGTACTTGTAAATTGTGAAATCCCTGACTCCCATGTCATCTCAGTTGTAAGTTGATGTACTTAAGCGAGAGTGCAGTTTGGGGTAAAGATAATTGGTTTGGATGGTTAGGGTGTGTGAGGTTGCAGCTATGAGATTCTTTGGCTAAGCAACCCCTCTTTAGTTGCAGCTGCATGCACAGATCATCATGTTCATGCTGTGGTTGTGTCTCAGAGGCCTGTTATGATGCTACTGTCACTATCTTAGCACACAACCAGCCCTTTGTAGATTGAGTTGACTATTTGAATTAAATCTAATGCTAAACTCAAGACTTCATTAACTAGGTGAATTAGTCATTTGATCAGCAGGGAAATAACTCTTCAGCAGCAAAGTGTTGTGGTTAGTTTATATTTTCTAAACTTGCATGATTGCGTCTTTGCGTAGACTGCTTATTAATAGGAGTTGATGAGTCAAAATAATTGTAGTCTTTTTTTTCTTCCTCTCAATGCAGTCATGGAGACATTTGATAAGGAAGATACCCCACCTAGCTGGCTAGAGAAAGAGGGGAACAGAAGCAGGTTGCCTTTTCTCTCTTGGTTGCAGACCACATTGTCTGCTTTTGGCATAAAAGGGCAAGGAGGGCCTGAGAATTTGTGGAGAAAGGCTAGCAAATGAAGGCAGCATCCAGGATGTTTTATATTTTCTGTTCCACAGGATCGGTGCATCTGTAGTGTTGAGTGTTGGAAAGGGAATAATATTGGAAACTTACAACCTCACGCTATGTGCATTTTTGCTGCAGGGAACAAAATAGTTAAATTATCGTGAGACCAAAGTCTGCCCTTTTGTATTAAAATGGATGTAACAAAGCCTATGCTGTCATTTATTAAAAGGGTTATTGACAGAGGGCAGGGTTGAAAGAAGCAATTGACCATCATGTCAGAAACACCCAAACCCAGCAGTGCAGGAAAAAAAAATGAATGTACTTTGTTTATATGTATTAAAACAAAACTGTTTTAATGAAAGCTTCCTTTTCTGTATGGAAAGTTGTGATTTTTCAGCCATCTTAATTGGCATGTGGGTAAAATGTGCAATCTTCTTCACACTATGACGCCAAACTGCTATCCAGCTGCTAAAAGGAATAAACAATAAATTGCAGTATTTGAAAAACCTCAAAGAAGCAGTGAATTCTTCTTGCAAATCTATTTTGGAATCTGAAGTTCTGATAGGCTGGCCTTAACTTTTCAAAGCCAGGGTTTAATCCCCCCATTTCAATGTTTCTTAGCCTTGGTGGTTTTCACTTTCAACTCCCCGAAAGTCCACATGCCTTAAAATTGCTGAGGTTGAAAAAACATGCTCCTAGCATTTCCAGAAGGTCTGGGAGAGATTTCTGTCTTTTATTGCTCTTCAGGGCCTCTGGGGTAGGCATGTGGGGCTGACAGTTGCACAAGAGGAGATTCTGTCATCCAGGTCATGGTTGTCCCAAAGGTGCTTTTTTTTTTTTTTTTTCCCAAGAAGCAACTGGACTTTCTGGGTTTTTTTTCTTTGAAGACGTTTCGCTTTTCATCCAAGAATGAGCTTCTTCAGCTCATTCTTGGATGAGAAGCTAAACATCTTCAAACCCCCCCCCCCCCAGAAACGCCAGTTGCCTCTTGAAAAAAAAAAAGCACCTTTGGGACACGAGAAGAAGATTGAGGACTGACTCGTTTTTAAACTAAGCTGGCCTGTAGCACCAAGAACATAAGATAAAGATAAAGGTTCTCCTCGTACATACGTGCTAGTCGTTTCTGGCTGTAGGGGGCGGTGTTCATCTCCGTTACAAAGCCGAAGAGCCAGCGCTGTCCAAAGACGTCTCCGTGGTCATGTGGCCGGCATGACTAAATGCCTTCGAAGGCGCACAGAACGCTGTCACCTTCCCACCAAAGGGGTCCCTATTTTTCTACTTGAATTTCTTATGTGCTTTCGAACTGCTAGGTTGGCCAAAGCTGAGACAAATAATGGGAGCTCACTCCGTTATGTGGCGCTAGGGATTCGAACTGCTGATCTGCTGACTTTTCTGATCGACAAGCTCAGCGTCTTAGCCACTGAGCCACCGTGTCCCTTACCAAGAACATACAGCAGCCTAGAACTTAACGATTATTTGTGTTACACTGAAGGTCCGATTCACACTGCAGCCTCTTATGGTAATGGGAGTTTTGATGACAACCTGGATGGCTTTTCCTTTAACCGGAGACTGACTCCTGGAGACTTTAGAAGCTGGATCTGGGGCTTGTGTAAAGGGGAGAAAAATGCTTCTTAATTGCTTTGATTTCCCTTTAAAAATCTTGGGAACGTGGCAAAAATCTTCTGGCCAAGCATGTTTCATCGAGTTATGTTACATTTGCAATAATACTGCTGTTTACTGATTTCAAATGCTATTCGGTGGTGGTTCAGATTTGGGTTGCCAAGTAGAATAAGGAGGTCTGAAAATAAATCCAAACTAAATTTGAGGGTTTTTCTAAAGTCTCCTATCTGACCTTGAACATAATCTTCTGATTGGAGTACACCCCAAATTGGTACATATTGCTGATGGTATTTGATATTCCGTGGATATCTATATTGTGATATTACTCATATGGCGATGTTGCTGCACAAAATGACACAAGTAATTTGGTGCACGTTGCACAATTCATTTCCTCAATGACATACTGACGTGTGTGGTGTTTGTGTCACAAATCTGCTTCTTGACTCCAAATCGTTTAGTTAACCAGCCACAGGAGTTCTCCAAAAGTGCTCACAAAAGTGTTTAAATGCACAAGATACAGTGATAAAAAATTTGCACACATGGGACTCTGAAGTTCCAGGACCTGGTTTCCACTTCCGATTCTACTTCCTCTATAATTTACACAACGATAATGGGTACCTTGACTATTTGACTAATGAATGAAAAATGTAAAAGAATACATTGATTGCTGTTGCTTCTTGTTGATTAATTAATATGGGCCAGATTGGGTTCTGACTCAGGATGAGAACAATAATTTTCACCTCACCTGTACATACAAAAATTTGCAAGTCTGAGGAACCACTGTGATGGTCCTTGTTTCTATTAGGACAACAACTGTTAATCCATCTATCATCAACAAATATAGTTACAGGGAAAACCAGAATCCACCAACGGGCATTTTCTGCCACTATTGTTTAATTCTGTATGTGTCATGGCCCCATAGATCCCAGTTTAGAGAAAGGAAGAGGAGTTGGATCCAGGACCATCCAACAGGAATGGTACATCTTTCAGGGAATGTTTGGAGAGACCAGGGACTGAGGACAATGCTATCCCAGGCCCTTCAGGCATTGGCGGAAGTGATTGACCAGATGGAGACCTGCCTGCCCTCACAGACACGGGGGAATCAGTGGCTGACAGGAAGTGGTGCTGATAGGCAGCAGATCCCCTCTGATGAGGAACAGCTGCCTCCCCCACTCGATCCCAGGGCATGGAGCGGAGGCAAGCTCAAAGGAGGTCTGCGAGGCTGCTCGGAAGGAGGTTGCCCCAGTCCTCCATACAAGCAACCCTGGCTTGGGTTGACTTACGCAGAGGCCGGGGTGGGGAGGGGTGTCTTTGTGGGGAAAAGGTGTTCTGATTTGGCATGCACTTCCCTGGCCTTGGAAGAACTCTTGCTCTGAGTCATGTTTCTGCCTGAAGACTTCAACCTTTGAATCTTGTGTATGGCTTACCCGTTGTGGACTTGCCCCTTGTTTTTGGACTCCCTCTCTGCCTTTGAGATGTGGCTGTGGTGATTATTGGCTTTTGTTTGTGGGACTGTGGGCGGCTGCCTTTAGGGCTGGAGCTTCCCCGGCTGTTGTACAGTCATTTGTTGTGGACTTGATCGAAGCCTGTCTCCCTAGGCAACCTGGGTCACAACAGGACATAATAAAATGATTCTTTTCTCCATTTAATGTCTACAGATCCAGGGGATGAGAACGAAACCAGCCAGACAAGTATTGGTTTGTCTCTTGCAATACTTTATCAGGGGAAGATTTCTGAAAACAGGGACTATTGGAACACACAAACCCAGTTTTCAGATGTGAAAAAAAAAGTATTGTGTTCCATCACAAAATTCCTATTGGGTCCATTCCTTCCTTTCTACCTACTGGTCTGATCTACACTAATTGGTCAGAAATAATTTCTAATGCAGAAAGCAAGAATGTATTGCCGGTGCCGACTGTAAGGGTTATTCTAAAGAAGACTGTCATGCCCCTGTCCGAGTCTGATTCGGAGGAGGAAGCCAAACAGCTGACAGGGAGTGGAAGTGTGGCTCCATTGGCTGTAGAGAAAACTGGGGAAAGGCAAAGTCCGGCTGGGCAGAGCAAGGAAGAGGTAGAACAAGGGAGAGGGAGTTCAGAGGAAGATCCAGGCCCACCCCCTCTTCATCCTAGGGCACGCAGGAAAGAACAGAGAAGAGAGCAATGTGGGTTGCATGGCTTACGGGGAAGGAAAGGGCCCTGATTCCCTTCATTAGCCACAGCTGGGAAGAAAGTTTGCTGGGAGCAAATGTGAGTTTATCTTATGTTGACTTTGCTTATCTGTGTTCCTGGTATCTTCCCAATCGTGTTAAGTGATTGTCGTGCCTTCACATCTGGAATTCTTGCTCCTGCCCTGCCGAACTAATTAACTCAGTTTGGCTTGATTGGATTTAAAGTTACAGTTTTTGTTGATCGCATTTTGGACTTGATTCTCTGCAGTCAAAAGCTGCTCCTGGGAGAGTTTTTCTCCAGCAAGAGGGTAACCTGGACATTGGGGGCAAAGTTGGAGCTAATAAAAGGACTCCTACTGATTATCTGACTGTGTTGCCTTTGTGCCCCGCCCTGGGTCATCACAAAGTCTGTAGCTTTAAAACAACGTGCCATAGGATAAAATAAACGGACTCAGTAAAACAAAGCATTTACTTTCCCTGCTTAATTGTATGGAAATCCTTCATGTAAGATGGCATCTGCTCAAAGGAAGAGTCTTTGAAAAGACTGGCATTAATTATACAAATGTGTTTGGTGGGTTTGAATTAATAGGCCAGGCAAGTTTTTTCTCTTTTGCTTCTCTGTTGAAAGAATCATATATGTTGTCTTTGGAAATGGTTTTTGGTGCAATGGGGAATTCTGAGATCCCCACGTAATTTTTCTTGGCTATCTTGGAGCTGGTGGTGACGGTGTAGGCATTACTCCTATAACATTTCATGGAGGACATACAGAAAGTCTCCCTTATCCCCCTCCTGAAGTTGGCATTGTAGGCTGAATACAACGTCGGTTTCAAGGCCGAGGAACTAAATGATATCCAAGTAGCCATCAAAAAGGCCAAAGCGCTTTTCCTATGATCGGTCTCGAGTGGGCGCCACAGTTGAACCACGTAAAATGGGAGCCACGAGAGGAGAAAGAGAGAGTTTAACATCAAGAACATTTTGATGGTTTTCACCTTTGTCCTAGGTACCACATTCATTGTTCTCCGGACTGCTCTGCCCTCACTCCCGATTTTCCAAATGTGCTTGACGACTTTCTGGTAAAAGAAAACAACGAGAACCGATGGGATCAGGAAAGCTAATAATACATGAATGATGCTATAAACGGCACCGTCCCAAGAATAGGGAGGGAAAAAACGGCAGTGGTGGTCTCCATCCAATCCCCCCAAAATGAAAACCGGAGACATTAAGGCTGCATTGAAGATCCAAGACGCCGCAATCATTTTTTTGGCTTTTTCCCTCGTCACCTTGAAACTTAGCGGATAGACGATCGTGTAGAACCGGTCAACGCAGATGGAAAGTAAGACGTAAATTTGAACCCCGGGGGTGAGATACTGAAAATACCTGATTGTCTTGCACATCATGCTGCCCAATGTCCATCCGTCAGAGGCTAACTGGAACAGGACAAACGGTGTGCACCCCATACTCATCAGCAAGTCTGCGCAGGCCATGGAGACCACGAAATAATTGGTGGTCGATTGAGTCCTTCTACTCCTGTAGATGATGAGGCAAACCAGAGTGTTTCCGAAGACAGAGAGTAACCATAACACCCCCCAAAGCAAGCTGGCAATGATAATTTCTCTGGGCATCAACTCGTACTGTGAAACTGTACTGTTTTTCTCTAACCCGAGCTCCTTGGACATGGTGGTGGCCTCGTGGCTCCCCAAAGGGTTCGAGGTTTGTGCCTGAGGGTGGTTTTGTTGCAGGAGACCTGAGGTTGGGGTGAGAAGAGGCATGGTGTGGCGATCCATGTCTTGGGAGTGCAGCATAGTCAGTCTTTCCCTTAGAGGACTGTATGGGGAGAAAGACCCATCAGTTGTTTTAGGAGTAAAGGAACAGTAACAATCATCACTTGGTCTTCGTATAACAGAATAAAGCCTACAAGCTTGAAATTTGACACCTATGTCCCTCTTGGCTTCAAGGTGCTCACTAAGAAAGGACTTTTAGAAAGGACCATCAAAGCATTAGTATTTCCTATATTATTATTATTATTATTATTATTATTATTATTATTATTATTATTATTATTATCACACTCTGATGCTAAGGAGTTCTACTCCCCCTCCCCACCTGAAAAGAAATCTCTTCCAAATGCAAAACACAAGCAGAGGAGAGGAGGTTCAGTTTCAGTTTTAGTTCCACAGCAGCAAGCAGCTTCAGTACAGAACAGCTGAGCTAAGCCATGCCCAGGCTCCTTGCTGTCTCCTTGCTCACAGTAAATATTGTTTCAGTTTCCAAACAGCCCTCAACTCTCACACACTGACAAGATGTTAGCCAGATGAATACTGATGGATGCTGGTAGGCAGAGGCAGAATTTCCCCCACTTATTTTCCTCCCCAAAAACTAAGCCCGACCACATAGTTTTGTAGCGATGCACGGGTATTGAGCTAGTAATTGTATATAAACAGGGCAGGATTAGTACCTCACTTATGTTTCCAACATTTTCTGGTGGAGTGTTTCAGGACAGATGAATGTATGCCGCGATTTCTTATATTTTAAAAATTAAATACTAATCCAAAGGATTTGATCCAACTAACTGTTTTCAAGAAAATAGCATAGTATAAACTGTAGATTCTTCGTATTTATAAACTACAAGCATATGTCACACTTCAGGTTTTTTATTTCTTGCACTTCTATGTTTTCCAGTGAAATATTTACATAGGGGTCCAAGTGCCATTTTTTTTGCTGGATTTCACAATAGATATTATCTCAATAACTTGAAGTATTATAACATATAACTGATTTAATCTGTTGGCAGATGAAATTCTATATAAGGGCCCCTACAATTTGGCTTCTTCCAGAGGCACAGAGGAGTAAAGACAGCTTTTGCTATTCTCTATTGTTTACTGCTAGCACTCATTGGGTTGCCAAGGTTAAAGAGCTCCCACTTGAGTTGACATGAAAAATTATTATTGTTTTTAATGTTCCTAGGGTGCCAAACTCTGAAGATGCTTAGCAATTTACAAGCTAAAACACACAAGAAGTAATATCAGGAAAAGTGCACATACGGAAGATTCATTAATGGTTAAACTACAAAACTAACTTGCAACCAAACTGAGGTGCAGTCAAGATTCCAAATCCTCCAGAAATGCTCAGTCCATTGATTCTTGCCCTGCCTTCAGGTGCTTTGGAGAATAGCTTGACTCCCTCTTCTTTGGGGCAACCCCTGAGGTATTAACACACGCTATCATGTCACCCTTAGCCCTCCTTTTTATTAAACTAGGCATGCTCATTTCCTGCAAATTTTCTTCATACACTTCACAATGGAGCCTACCAAATATTTGTGGGAAAACTGTTCCAAAAGATCAACCCAGATACCAAAAGGCACTGCCTCTGAGCTACCTCAAGTAGGGCATTAGTACAGTTTCACCTGGCTAGATTGAATTAGTTGGACTGAATCCAACAGGAAAATACATGCACAGCAATATGGGTTGCTAATTTCTATTGTAATCCAAATGGAATATGATTTGCATACTGATTCCTCAATATTGTGTTGTTAGGGTTAGCAACATTTTATTTCCTTTTAGTGATGGACACAAATGTTCTCTTTTAGAAGAATATCCTTCTTATAAGCCTTATCATATTGATTATTGGATTTAATTGAATGTCTCTTTGGTTATTAGATTTGTCTTCAATACATTGATTTAGGTGCATGAATCCTGATTCCTAGCACTTGGTTTTAGTTTTCATTAATAGTATATGACTTGTTAAAAGAAAATGCTAATCAGCTTCTTTAAAACATTATTTTGGCATGAAGAATTGATTTCTTTTGTTAATATTGGAAAGGGTTTCGCAACTCCTTTTTGTGAGGAAGCATTCAAGCTGAGTCCCAGCATGTGTCATATAATGAGAAGCTAAAAAGGCATGATTCAGTTCTAACACAAATGAACAAACAGCAGAATGGAACAAGACATTTTGTCCAAAGTATGTACTTTTTCATGCTTGCTATATTTCAATGCACTTAACATTCAGAACCAAAGCAGAGATATCTTTTGGAAAGAAAATAAGGAGAAGAGAGTAAAAAAAAAAAAACCCTCTGTGTTTGACCATTTCTTTCTAGGGAGCCTTCAAAAAGATACCAAGTTACTGACGTTTCATTACCCAACTCGGTAACATCATCCAAGAGCATCAAGGACCCCATAGATACCAAGTTAATGCCTTTTCTTTTGTGAATGCTCTGGATGCGAAGGGTTCACTTCTGTGAACTACAGCCAAGGCAGCTGCAGCCTCATTCTGGATCAGACCAAAGCCCCATTCCTGCCCACAAGACTGGCCAAGGACCAGCAAGAAAATAATGAGTGGGATATTGGCAAACTAAATCTTCTCCCTCATGCATTAACCACTGATGTTTTTCCCATTCATTAATCTGTTTCTGAGCATCTTTTAAAAATCAATTAATTCACTATCTTACAGCTACATACCCCATAAATACATATAGTATCAAATAATTTTTCAATGGGTATTTTCCAGGCATTGAATCTCTATAAAGGAATTTGCTTTGCTTTAATTGTATCTCCCCGACTCATATTGTGAATTAAATGTTATCAATGATGTGTTCAGTGCCAACCCTGAAACAAAGTCTCAGCATATGTAGGTGCATCCTTAAAGTTGAATCAAATCACTCAAATCATATCAAATGAAGTCAGACCAATGAAGTTATTTTATAGGGTTCTTTTGAATAGTGAGATGGGGCAGTGTGTTAAATGAACAAAACGACATAATAAATGAATACATTTGATTCTATGGAATTTAAATGGAAAATGAATTAAATTGGACTGAAATATCCCTATGTCTAAAGTACTTAGGTATACAAACATACAGAAGAAATGTATGCAGATATTGGTTTTGGAAAGAGGAAGATTGGATGAGTTTCTCAGGGCTGGGATGTCAGTCATGTGAATAGACATGGCAAGAGTTGCCCTGCTTCAAAGCTTGAATAGCGCAGGGCAAAAAGATGGAAAGGCTAAGAAGGAAGCACTGGAATTAAACTAAAGTGAGTTTAAAAAGGGAATTGTACCCTCATATGGACAGAAGGCAATCAGCTACTACATAGTGGCTTCTTTTTTAGTCCCCCAACACAACTTTTTATCTGACCAAGCGTTGTGCCATGTGTTGAAGCACACTACAAAACATCGTGGCTGTTCCCTGATACCACTAGATGACCTCACTAGAGCTCGCTAGAATGTGGCTGGATTCCAGGTCAGTTTGCACTTGCTTCTGCCCTTCTAATTCTACTTTTAAGGGCACTGTCCCCGGGAAACCAACAAAGAGCCTGTATATCTTTGAGTCCATTTTTTTTGTTTGCATATTTTTAATTCATCAACACTATAAAATCTAATCTAATTCTGATTTCTATCACCTATTGTCTTTTGAGATCTGTGGCATTATTCTTTCCACTTTCTCCTGATCCCAATTCAGTGGGCATACTGCTTAAAAGATATTCCTTTTTTTGTTTCTGCTTTTACATTTAGGAATAATTGTCTATTGAACGTTCAATGTAAACCATTAGTCCTGCAGATCTCCATGCCATCATCTTCAGTGGCATGCAGGTACAGTACTGAACAGCACGAATCCAGACTATTGGTCCATTAACATCAATATTGTCAATTTGGGGGGCTAGCATCCATCTTTTTATACAAATCTCCTTTCCAGCCTTGCCACAAGGGATGCCTAATATACCAGTTTTGACCCTGTGCTTGCAAACTATGTATCCCCAAACCTATAAAACCTCACTTTCTATGCAATGCTAAAAGAACCAGCACCATTGGCTGTTCTAATGACAAGAATAACTGGTATTTAAAGGATGTGAGACAGCTGAACTGATTCCATTTTTTTTTTAAATTTAAGTGTCTACCATTGATCCAGCAAGGTCCAAAGAAAAAGAACATTAAAATTAAAATTGGGATGTTTCCCCCCGCCTCATCCAATCCCTTGCTTCCCAGAAGGAAGGATGCAGAATGAATCCTACCTGCTTCCAAGCATAACCCCAAATTCAGCAAAGTTGCCCATTGAGAATTGCGAGGGCCAGCTTCATTTTGGAGACCAGCTTTGATATGCACCGTTGCTCCACCTCTGGATGTTGGGCCGTCAAGGGTTGAATGAAAGTCAAACATGTTGCACTTCCTTCTTTCCCCTGGAAATGAAATAAGAGATGTGGCTTGGAACTCAGTGCTGACGCCCCTTTCAAACTCCTAAAGCGGATCGCATGGAATACGAGTCACGTGGCCCGCTCCCCAAGAGCTAAATTAAAACTCCCCGGTCTCTTTTCTTAAAATAAAAAGAGAGAGAGAGAGAATTTGCTATTCAAGAACAATCCCGTTGCACTAACCAAACAGGTCTCAAATTTATCTGCATACGTTCGTAACTCTGAGGGGGAACGTGCCTGTAATACGTGAGGAGGGGGGGGAATTGACATTCTCCCCCCGCCTTGTTGAGAGTCATTTATGCCGTAGGTAAATGAGGCGCTTCCAGCACCATGGACAGTGGTAGAGTCTCGGAAGGACGGCCATAATTCCTAAGTGGCTCAAACTGTTGGTTCTCTTGGGAGATTTCATTAGCCCCTTTTCCCCGGCAGACATGAGATTCACAGAACCATAGACTCATGGGGCTGAAAGGGATCTGGGAGGTCTTCTAGTCCAGCCCCCTGCCCAAGGCAGGAGACCTTACTGCATCTCAGACCAATCTTTCAATCATTTATTGGAAGTCTACACAACTGAGCACCCACAACTCCCAGAGGCAAACTGTTCCATTGCTCAATTGTTTTTATGGCCAGGAAATTGCTCCTTAGTTCCAGGTTGGATCTATTTTGGGGCGAGCGTCCACCCACTGCTTCTTCTCCTGCCCTTGTGCACCAAGAATGGCACCCCCCCTTCCAACTCACCCCTCCCTTTACCTTTGCCATCCTCTCAAGGGGAAATGCTCCCCGCTGGCCACGGTTCTGCATCTCATCTCCCACGCTGCCCCGCTCCATCCTTTTTTGCCTCAAATGCTTCCGATCCCAAGGAAGGAGAAATTCAGATGGCATATCCAGCTGCCATCTCATGCTGACGTCCTAGTTGCCATGGCACTGAGTGATTGTTGAAGAGGATGGTTTTCTTTTCCAACAATAATAATTAGGGTGGAAGAGGAAAGAAGGGAGAAAACCAGGAATGGCAGAGGCTTCCTGGTTAAACTCTTTATTTTTCTGCTAATGCCTGGCCTCCTAAAATTTCAGTCTATGCTCAGTTCAGCCTCTTTCCTGTGTGTTCTGAAAGGGCTGACTTAATCTAAACTCATCTTTAAAGGATCAAAGCCTTTTTAGAACCCTTCTGTGGCCAAAATATCTGTGAAATTCTCAGTCATCCAAATCATAGTTGTATCAAAAATAGTTTTTATTTTTTGAAAAGGCAACTGGACTGACTTTTTTGAGGAAGACGACCACGTTTCGTTTCCTATCCTGGAAGCTGAAAGTGAAACGTCTTTTCTCAAAAAAAAAACCAAAAAAAAAAAAACACCTATCCACTTGCCTTTTCAAAAATAAAAATCACTTTTGATATGACCCTTCTATGGCTTCCCACAGTTACCAAGCATACATATCTGGCTGACACTGCACATATATTCTCTTTGCCTGGTCTTGAGAAATCTTCCTTTTGCTTTAGTCATGTATGACAGGTAAAAGTTGGACATACCCAGCAATCAAGTTAATAGATAAGACTTGAGGGAATGGAAAAGGGGGAAAAAAAAAACAGAATTTGAGATGTTGTTACCTGGAATTATGTGTTAAATGTAATGATGGTTAGAGACCTACTCTGAAGATGAAAGTGAAGGTTTTACTGTAATCCTTTATGATGGTCTCATTATACAGATGCAAAGCATCACTGTGCATCAAACTCAAATGAATTTAGCTTTCATATTAAAAAAAATTGAGAAGGAATTTCTTGTATTATGAAAAAAGATAATCTGATATATTTAAAATGAAAATACAATCAGCAGTAGGGATATTATTAAAAATGGTCTGAAGTTTAAGGTTCTACCCTGTAGATAGGGAAAAATAAATAATCAAATGCTATCATATTTCCTTTCCAATGGTGCCATTAAACCTACATTTAAAAAAGATTTCCCTGGTCAGTTGTGTCTGATTTTAGGGGGCCATTACTCATCTCTGTTTCTTAGCCAATAGAACCAGCATTATCCAAAGACAATTTTTGTGGTCCTGTGGCTAGCATGGCTACATACCAAAGGTTCATGGAATGCTCTTATCTTCCTAGTGAAGTGGTACCTATTAATCTACTAGCATTTGATTTAAGCTTAAGATTTCTTTCTCAGATTGTCATGCCCTTGGTAAAGTCGGACTCTGAGGGAGAGGAGGAACAGCTGACAGGGAGTGGAGGTGTGGCTCCTGAGGTTGTGGAGGAGGCTGGGGAAGGGCAGAGGCCATCTGGGCAGTCAGAGGAAGAACCAGGCCCATCCCCTCTGCAGCCTAGGACATGCAGGGGGGAACGGAGAAAGCAACAACTTGGCTTACACGAGAGAGGCAGTGGCCATGATCCTCTTCATTGGTTGCATCTGGGGAGACTAGTATATAAGAGAGATGATTACAACACAGCATTGCTCTATGTTCTATAATGGGAAGTTGACTATGGTTGTTCCCAGACTCCACATCTATGGAGATTCTCCATCATCCATGTCATGGTTCCCAAAGGGAAATTGAACTTCCTTGATTTTTTTTACCTTGAAAACTGAACGAACAGAAGAAGCTTCTTAGATGAGAAGCAAAATGTTTTCAAAGTAAGAAAAAGAAAGTCCAGTTGCCTTTTGAAAAAACATTTCCAGATTCTATACACAAAAGAACAATAGGTGAGGCTTGTGGTGAACATCCTTTCTGATGTATTTGGGCTCTGATAATCTAGTTGCTGATTGGAGACACGGTCTTGCCAACAAATGCCAAGGATGGAGCGGAGACCATGCATGAGAAAGTTCTCTAATGGTGTGATGTGCCTTCATTACAGAGTCCAGGATTCACACCCTATACCAAAGAAGAGATTGCTACAGCTGTGTAGACTTTCAGCTTTGTGGAAATACAGGTGATTGAGCACTCTAGTATGCAGCTGTCCCAGTGCCTGGCCGGCTTTGCTGTTCTGGAGTCAATTTTCTTTGTCCAAAGACTCGCTTCAGATGATACGTCCCAAATATTTGAAGTTTTTTACATTTGTCAGCTGGGTATCATCAACAGTGATTTTTGATTGTGCAGGCTTAGTATTTGGCAAATGCTCAGCGGTGGGATGCTACCAGTTTGGCCCGGTTCTATAGGAAATCCTTGGATTTCTTGCTTTCTAGCTAATCTAAAAGCAGAGCCAAACCTTCCTTAGGACTGAAGCTTCTACTTTTCAGTGCAGACTCAGGTTGCAGATAGATAGATCTCTAAGTGAATCTGTGATTCTGCAAGTAAATCAATCTGCCTGATTGCTGTGTCTGCTTTGGGGTAAAAGTTGCTCCTTTTTTAAATAAAAAATTCAATATTTACATACTTGGTGAGTTGTGAGTTAATTTTATGAGTTTGCTTGCAAGCAAATTTTATGTGACAGACTAAGTGAATTCTATTAGCTACTCAATCTGCCTGCCTGCTTTGCCTGCTTTTGGGTAAAGGCTGCTCTTTTTTTTTTATAAAAAAAATCAATATTTACATAAATATTTATAATATTTACATATAAGCCATGCCCAGTCACATGACCACAACTTAGGTCACACCCACAGAACTGGTTGTTAAGAAATTTGAATTCCCACCCCAGGGTAAATTGCAATATAAAATACTTTCCGTATCCTAAATGATCATATGGATAACATTGGTGTTCCAGGTTAATTCTCAGTTTGAATCAATCTAATTTCAATGGGTTAACCTATGACCACATATTTCTTGACACTATTATTGTCAGAGATTTGCACACCCTGTGTCCAAATGGAGTCAGAAACGCTGACACAAACTTGTAGTTTTATACAAATAAATATATTTTACATTTATATTTACAGCAGACGAGACAGTCAGAAACATCATGAGGTAAATCACAAAACAGCATTCAGAGCACCCAGAAGGTAAAAAAAAAGGCGGGAAAAGGGAAAACTGTCACCAAGAGCATAAAATTCCTGTTTTGTTGCAATATTAAATAGGAGAAACTGACAAAAGTTGGTGTTCCTGAACTGAACACATCTAGTAATCTGACTGTAGATATTTCCCCCCCACTTTTTTTCATTCCCCACCAAGCTTACTGAATCTTCCCTACAGCCTGAGTGAGAACATACTGTTCCGTGCATTGAATGTATAATACCTTCACAGCAATTCTTGCAATTGATCTTGTAAACAGTTCCAGTTTCACCCTCATGAGTATCTTTAAGGAGCTTAAGCACACAAATGCAAACAGAGATTCATCACCAAAACTGGAAGAAGAAGAAAATGAATCATAAAAACAAAACTACCAATGTGGCAAAGAAAAAATAAATTGAATGGAAAAGTCAGCATTGCACAATTGTATGTAGATCCACCAGGTGAAGCTGTAGGACTGTTTGTGAAATCCAACAGAAGACAGGAACTCAGTTATGTTTACTGGCTTACAGGAAATCCTTTTTGTTTTTTTTGTTTTTTTTACTATTTCTGGGATATATTGTTCCTTGATTTTGTTATTTCACTGTAAAACAACCTGAGTTACAAACACAAAGTTATAAAAAAAGAACTTCTTATATGTAGTATAAGATATATATATATATATAAAACATTGTAAATTACGTAAATAAATTAATTGTTATTAAATTAATTGTGATCCAGCAAAAACGATAAAAGGACACTCAAAAACCAACAAGGAAAATATTGCCTATAAAAACTCTTATGAACAAAGAAACCAAAATCAGATGCAAATATTTTTTAGGTATTGATTCCTGATAATGCAAAGCTTTGCAACTTTTAACAAAAGTTTTCTTGCATGAGAAAAGCTCAAATTCATTAAACTGAATGTGTGCAGGTAGTCCTTAACTTACAGCCATTAATTTAATGGTGATTCAAAGTTAGAAGGCACTAAAAAAAGTTAAAAGAGGTTTTTACACGGCCATTATAGCATTGCTCCTGGTCACATGATCAAAATTTGGCTGCTTGGCAACTGGTGTGTATTTATGACCATTGTACTGTCCCGGGATCATGTGATTGCCATGTGTGTCACCTTCCCAGCAAGCTTCCCACAAGCAAAGTCAGTGGTCATCAAGCAAAGCCAGATTTGCTTAATGGCCTTAAGATTCACTTAACAACGGTGGCAGAAAAAATTGTAGAAAGAGGCAAAAACTTGTTTAACAATTGCCTCGCTTAGCAATGAAAATTTTGGGCTCTATTGTGATTATCAATATTAATGAAGGAAAGATGAAGTTGTTTTGTTTGCTGTAAGGAACAAGCAGGACATTGTGTGTGAGAGAGAGCACCCCTAAAAGGCAGGATAATGATCATGACCACAGAAAGACACCCCATTTATTTAATAAGTCATACAACCCGATATAATCTCTCTATATAAAAGCGAAAACCATGCACGGAGTATCACGAAATCTCCAGAACCGTAAAGCCTACAAACTTGAAATTTGGCACGTATGTTCCTCTTGGCTTCTAGGTGCTCACTAAGAAAGGATTTTTCAGAATGACCATCAGAGCATTAATATTTCCTATATTATTATTATTAACAAGCTCTGATGCTAAGGAGTTCTACTCCCCCTCCCTACCTGAAAAGAAACCTATTCCAACTGCCAGTTGCCTCACATTCCGTTACCGTAGTAACTCCACAGCCATTTGCACCACCAATCAGGTGACTCGAGGACACAGACAAACCTCCACATTGCCTCAACAACTCTCTAAAAGGATGCAAACTACACTTCCAAACAGAAAGCTACTTTGCAGTGTTTTTATTACACTCCATCCAGTCAGAGCTGAAGAAGCTCCTTGGATGAGAAGCAAAACATCTTCAAAGAAAAACCAGGAACTCCAGTTGTCTCCTGAAGAAAACCACCTTTGGAACAACGGTTGGAGGATTGTATTTGACAACACCTTTGCTGGATAGATGATGGATAGATAGATAGATAGATAGATAGATAGATAGAGGGGTGGGATTCTACCTGTTTGCACCTATTCGCTAGAACCGATTGTTAACATTCTAAGCAGTTTGGAGAACCAGTTGTTAGAAGAAATTACTGGGCTAATCCTGTAAGGAAGGCAGGAAGAAAACATTCTGGGGTTGCTTACAGAAACTGCCTCTCCATTAACCCTTATTACATTCTTGGCAGGACTAGACTTCCTGTCTCAGGAACTTCTCTGGAGTTTTTTCCCCTTCTTTGCTGGTACTTTGCTTGTGTGGAGTGACCATTCAAAGTTGCAATGGCACTGAAAAAAGTGACATGAGTGTTTTTCACACTTACGACTGTTGCAGCATCCCCACAGTCATGAGAGGCCAGGCGAAGAGATGTGAGTGATGTTGGGTTGGCCATGCCCAGCCAATAACATGACCACCAAGCCATGCCCACCAACTAAGCCACGCCCACAGAACCAGTTGTTAAAAAAATTGAATCTCACCCCTGGATAGATAGATAGATAGATAGATAGATAGATAGATAGATAGATAGATAGATAGATGATGGAGAGATGGAAAGGAATGGAACAGAGAAAAGAAAGGAAGGGAAATGAAAGGAAGATGGGAAGGGAAAGGAGGAAGGAAGGAAAGGGGAAAAAAAGGAAGGGAAAGGAAAGGAGGAAACAATGAAAGGCAAGGCAAGGCAAGGAAAGGAAAGGAAAAGAATGGAAAGGAAAGGAAAGGAAAGGAAAGGACAGGAAAGGACAGGAAAGGACAGGAAAGGGGAAAGGAGGACAGGAAGGGAAAGGAGGAAAGAAGGAAAGCCCAGGCTCCTGCATAGCCCGATCACATACTTTCATTGCAAAGCACGGGTATCCAGCTAGTGTTGTCATACAGTGGTAAAGTACAACTTTCTGCGCTACGTTTGTGCAAATGGGCATGCATGAAAGCTGGAATATGTGACACCCACTTGGGGCAAGCCACAGTGGCATTTGCAGGAAAGGGTCAAACAGGCAAATGGCAGGGACAACTGTGCAATTGAAGCCCTTTCCTCCTTATATGTGTATGCAGTGCACCAATGTACAAAGCGGTAGAGATTTCATTGTGCTGACTTTTTAACATTCCAGACCAGCACCAGACATCACTGGCAGCTCCTAGGGCTAGAAAGATTTGCTCCAAAAGATTCCAGCTTAGGCCGTGTGTGGAAAATAAAGAGTGTGAAGAAGACAAAAGAAGGCTCCACAAACAACCCACAGCCCAGTGGTGGGATTCAAACATTTTTATTACCGGTTCTATGGGCATGGCTAGATGGATGTGGTTTGGTGGGCATGGCAGGGGAAGGATACTGCAAAATCTCCATTCCCTCCCCACCCCACTAACCTGCTTTCCAGCTCTGTTTTCCTGTGCAGGGCAACCAAAGAAGACGGGACTCGGGAGGCAGAGAAAAGATGGGGCAGGGCCAGTCAGAGGTGGGATTTGCTGATTCTCTGAACTACCCAAAATTTCCGCTACTGGTTCTCCAGAACTGGTCAGAACTGGCTGAATACCACCTCTGAGTTATGTAAGGCTTTGGTTGCTGCATTCTGCAGAAGGCAGATCTGGGCATCAGAGTTCTTGTCAGCAGTAAAGCAACTTTTTTAGCTGTATGTTACCTATCACTTCCTGTTGTTCTTTCTGCTTGTGGGCGATGAGTATCAGAGGAGGTGAGATTTATTGCTGTGCCTGGTTAGAAGGCTGACAATCATTAACCTTGCCCAACACGACAAAAACAAAATCATTGATTGGTTAGGCTGGCTAGGGACAAAGACAGAACACACTGTTCAATGATGTCACACCAAGATAGGGAAGTATTGCCATCATAGTGTGGGGTGGGGGCTTGAAAAACCACCAAAGATTCGATATTAATCCAAGGAAAACAGCTTTATTGTAGCATTTCTGCAGAAACGGGTTCCTGCCCTGGCAGGTGGGAGGAACCCAGAGCAAAGTTTGCATTCTATTTTATACCCTGACCTACCGCCCCATCCTAGGATAGCTTGGTTTACAATCTACCTATTGAATTTCAGTATACAATTCATCACCAAATATGGGACATCAGGAAGTTAGATGCTTCCTAACACATACAGATTTTCCCAGATTTTCCCAGAGCACAATGTGTGATTGTTCAATGTTTCAATGTCCCTTTTGCAGTAGAAAAGTATCAAACTCCCAGTTTTGAAGTTTGAGTCACAGTTACACAATACACAATGGATTTTATTCATGTTTTCCTCTTACAATTCCCCCCTTTTCTGCTTACATTCTTGACTCAAACTCACACAACAGATCCCCAGCCTCTTTCAGAGCCATCTCCTTCTGAAACATCATCAGAGGTTCTTCCTCCTGCTTCCCAGATCTTGAACTTAAAGTTTTCCCTAATCTTCCACACATTGCTATTACACTAGGGAAACACTGAACACAACAACACAGCATATAATAATTAATATAATTCCCAGGATTGTAGATCTCAACCAAGCAGTGCTGGGAAGCCAAGACCATAATGCCCCCCCAAATCTGGAAATGAGGAATCACCTCTTTGTAATAATGGATTAGAACGAATGCGTTCCTCCATCGTTTGCACTGTTGTTGTAATGTTGGGTTGGAAATCATGGATATATACACAGCAATGGGAATGAATCAAAGCACACACACACCCTTTTGCAGCTAATACAATGTCTAATGCATATCTATTTTGCAAAGCCACTTTTCTTACTTCAGAAAGTTCCGTGTTGAGCATTTTGATTGTCTTGATAGTATCATTAAACATGGCTACTGTAAAGTTATTCAGGATATGTAAATCTCTATAATTCATGGCTATTCCCAACGGTGCCAGCACTCCCCGTGCTATCTGTGTTTTCAACCTCCCCCCCCCCCCCCCAGCGTTAGTTCTGAACTGATTTCTCTTTTATTCCGAATCCTTCCCTGGGGTAAGGTATTCAATTTATATAGTACTGATATCACGTATCCCATGGTACAAATCCCACTCCAACGTGGTGGCATTTCTCTATATGCATGTTTCCCACACAACACCCACCTAAAATTTTCCATGGCGTACGTTTGATTCGAAGTCCGAGTCCAATTGATTATATCTTCAAAATACATACACATCTGGTATTGGTCGTGATTAAAATAACTCAATTGATGATGAGTGTTAGAATAACTGTGGTTACTACAAGATAAAGGCATATCAAAAGTTTTGAAACACACATATGCTTTTTCTCTCAAATGGACAAATACCTTCCCAGAT
Organism: Hydrophis major; assembly: GCA_033807585.1. Lineage (NCBI taxonomy): Eukaryota > Metazoa > Chordata > Lepidosauria > Squamata > Elapidae > Hydrophis > Hydrophis major. Next base: position 147,199,291 of record CM066331.1, read on the forward strand.
AGGTTTCTTTTCATAGGAGCCTGTTCAAATTTATTTCCCTTTGGTCTAAAATCCTGTTGACTTAGTGGGATTGCATGTAATGTTAAACTCTCCCCTGTCTTCCCTGGCATGTGCATGCACATCCAGCAGTTAGTTATGTTCAATGCTTGTGATGCCTTCTTCAAATCCTTCATGTATGTATTGTCTTCCCATAAATCTGTCCCCAAGTCTCCAGCTGGTCCAATATATGGAATCTGTCCTCCTGATGCAATCATCAGTACTATCATCAAGGTGGTTAGCTCAGTCCAGGGTCCAATCTTCTTCATCTTTTTAAGGTGAGCTTCAGCGGCTGACCGTCCACTGGAACTGCCCTCCATGTAGAATTTGGATCTGGTGCCTTCTTGACTCTGCTGTAATGCGTCCAGCCCCCTTCTTGAGTGCGAACTGCAGATTCAGTTGTCAACAGCACCTGGTACAGGCCTTCCCAGCTAGGTTGCAGCTTCTCACTTCTCCAAGTCTTTATCAGGACCCAATCTCCAGTTTCAGGGGTGTTGGCTTCCCGCAAGTGGTGGTCGTTGTGCCAACAATCCCTGTTTATGAAGAGAAAACAAAGACCTGGACAGTGTCTGCAAATATTTTCTCAGAAACAAATCTTTAAATTCAGGAATTGGATTCCCTATTTTTGCCAAGTAGGGCTGCCCCATTAACATTTCAAAAGGGGAGACCCCTGTGTCTTTCCTTGGGCATGTTCTAATTCTAAGGAGTGCCAGGGATAAGTACTTTGTCCATGGTAACCCATTTTCTAATTGTAATTTGGTCAAATGTCTCTTCAATTCTCCATTCGTCCTTTCCACTTTCGCACTGCCAAGGGGTGTGCAAATCCCATTTCACCCCAACAGCTCCCATCACAGATTGCAACACTTTTTGTGTAAAATGTGTCCCCCTGTCAGAATCAATAGCTTCCATCATCCCATATCGTGGAATGATTTGTTCTAATAGGATCTTGGTTACTGTGGATGCTGTGGCTCTTCTAGTTGGATAGGCCTCTACCCATCCTGTCAATTGATCTTTAATCACCAATAAGTATTTCCAACAGATACTCTGGGCTAGTGTCCACATCTTTGGGCTCCAAAAATGTGGTTTTACAGCCATCACCAATGCTTCCGTTCCCCAGTGTCTTTCCTCATGTACCTTCTCCAGAATTCCTCTCATTACATTCACGGGAACCACCCTCACCCCCTCTGAAGTTCTCCACCCATCCTCAGTTAATGTACACCCTTCTTTTTCCAAATCATCTTTCTCTTTTCCCTCAGGTTTCCAATCCTCATCCTCTTCCGTTTCTGGCAAGGGAATTAATGCCATTACCAGTTTTATTTCCCCTGCAGCTTTTGCGCCCATTTGTCTGCCCACCTGTTTCCAACTACCTCTGGGGTATTTCCTCTCTGATGATCATTCACATGTACTATTGACACTTGATTTGGCAGTTGCAGGGCCTCCAGAACCTGTTCCACAAGCTGTAATTGTTCAACTTGTTTCCCATCAGCCCTGATAAAACCCCTCTCCTGCCAGATCTTACCAAAGGTATGGACCACACCCCAGGCGTATTTGGAATCAGTCCAAATTGTCACATCAATTCCTTCAGCCAATTCCAAGGCTCTCTTCAAAGCAAACAATTCGCACTTTTGTGCAGACCATGAAGGAAGGGAGCCTTTTTCTATGACCTCCCCTTCTCCTGTCATGACTGCAAATCCTGACTTCCTTTTTCCTTTTTCAACCCTACTGGATCCATCCACAAACCATCTCTCCCCATCTTTCAAAGGAGTCTCTTCCAGACTCACCTTTGTCATCAAATCTACTTGCAACAAACAATCATGGTCTTCAGCCTCCCATTCCTGCCTTTTCCCTTCTAAGAATTCTGCTGGATTCAAATTCTTGCCTGTCCCAATCACTACATCAGAGCTGATTCTCAAAATGGTCTCATATTTGAGAATCCGCCCCTCTGTCATCCAAGTTGTTGCCAACTGACTTAGCACAGAAGTAACCTGGTGTGGTGAATGCCCTACAAGCATTCCCCCCCAAAGGTTAACTTCCTGCTCTCTACCACCAACATAGCAGTAGGAGCCACAGCCTGCACACACACCGGCCATCCTCTCACCACCGACTCCAAAGTTTTGCTCAGAAAAGCGATGGGCTGGTATTGCCCCCCGCTTTCTTCTGTGCCAACACTCCTAGTGCTGTTCCCTGTGCTGCTGACACATACAGATGAAATGGGAGCTTCAAATTGGGCAAAGCCAAAACCGGTGCGGATGACAATGCCTTCTTTAAAACTTCCCATCTCTCATCATCGCCCTCTAACCATTCTATACTCTCTCCTTTTCCTACTAGCTTCCTGTGCAAGAATTGGGCTAACACAGTGTATTGGTCCACCCAAACTCTGCAATCCAAGAGCTTTATTTCACCTTCTTTTTCACAAACTGGATCTTTTCCCTTGAAACTGTCAATCCCTGCTCCTTCAGCCAACTTAGCAAAGCTACAGATGTTGCTCTGACCTCATTCTCTTTCTCCCCAGTCAGCAACAAATCATCCACACATTGAATCAACATAATCCCTTCCTTTCTCAGAAGACACTAACTTTCCAAAGCCTGTCCAAATCTTCCACTCTCAGGATCATTCCATTCAAAAGCAAACAGGTCTCTACTTCCCTCCTCAAGGGGGCATGCCCAGAAGGCATCCTTCAGATCAACCCCTCTCTCCCCCTTCTACTCATTGAATATTGTGGGGTCCAAAGCTTTGTCACCCCAGGCTGCACTTGAATCTTAATCGGCTGAATGTTCATTCACCCTGCCTTCTCTCCTCCTGCCCAGACCTCATCTGAAATTGCTCTCTCATCTTCCACAGTCATCTTCCACATCCTTACTCCCTTCCCGGTATCCCACAGCTGGATACCAAATGCAGGCAACAGATCTCTCCCTAGCAAATTCACTTCAGAATCAGGAATATACAGCACTTCAGCCTCAGTTACCACTTCATTCATTTCCAGTCTGATTTGTTCAAACACCCTCACATCCTGTGATTTTCCACTCACCCCCACTACTTTTATCATTTTCCTTGATCTATGTGCACCCTTTATCGGGTCACACACAGAAGTCCAGCTTGCGCCGGTGTCTATCAGAAACAGCTGCTTCTGATGGTCAGGACCCACTGAAATGTTTACCAATGGCTCCTCGCAGGTCCTCTTAAAGGAGCCAGAACATCCCTAATCATCATACAATGTATAACTCCTCTCCTCCCGGTTGGTAGGACACTCGCGCGCAAAGTGTCCTTCCTTCCCATATCTGAAGCAACTCCTATCCATTCCAGGCTGTCTCATTCCCATCCCTCTGAAACCTCTTCCTCTGAAACTTCCTTGTATTCCGCCTTGCCTTCTCTCACCCTGGCCTTCCATTGCCCCCCTTACACAATCCACACTTTTCTTCACCTCATTCTTAGCTGCAGCCTGCACAGCTGCAACCATCATCTGTGACTTCTGTCTGGTTTTTACAGTGTCTCTGTAGTTCTAACTGTTCGACCACCTCATGAGCATTCTCATGAAGTTTTGGAAGAGTCTTTTTCAATTCTCGCAACTCGGCTGGTTTTATGGGGGCAGCCACAAAGACTGTCACCGGGTTGCCTGCAGCATTGATCCCATTAGGAACTTCCCTAAGAGGAAATGCATCCACTTCAGGTTTTTCTCTGAAGGGAAAATTTTGAACACGTCTCTTCTCAACTGTTCCACTTCTTTTCTCAGTCGCAGATCGGGGTGGCTGAGGAGGGGGTTGTGCTACCGGCAATAGCGGTGGTGCCATAGGAACGTTGGTGGGCACGTTATTCAAATTAGGATTTGCAGGCGGTGGACTCTGCAGCCAATCTTCCATCTCACTCTCATTGTCTTTTTGTTGAGACATGTATTGACCCTCGATTGGAGGGACGGGACCTTCAAATTTCACATGCTATGTATGCAATTTGAGTGGTCATTTTGTGTTGGAGAATATAGTCTCTCAATTTGGTTATCCAGTAGGTACTGGTTTCCCCCTCAGGACTCCAGTGATATGGAAATTTAGGATCAATCAGAGGATATTTTGGCCATCGGTCTCGACAAAGATAAATCATGTTTTACTTTTCAAGATGTCTGGTGAATTCCTTTAGATTCGGGGAGAACCTACTGCTGGAGTAGCTATCCCAGGGGCGAATCTACCGGAATTGATTTCCTGCCATTGTCAGTTTTTCTCTGTCCCATGTCATAGATTCAGGCATGGGTAGAATGAATGGAGACAGTCTTAGTTGGTGAACTTTCAACTCTTTATTGCATAGTGACTTCTAACTTGTATAACAACAACTCTGCTTTATATAGGCAATGCTAATGTGAAATAACCAACAGGAGCTTGTGAAACGCTAGCTCCAGTACCAATAAGAGTCCTTCGTTAAGGGCCAATCAGATTCTCAGAACCCGACCAATCCGATCTAGCCGCTTAACACCCAATCAGAAGTGCAGGGCCAGAACCCTGCACTTTACCCCAAGCTTGCCTTTATTCAACTATTTACATACATAACACCCAGACAGGCTTCTTCCTGGTCTCCAAGACCCTTGCTTTGTCCCTTTCCCATCTCTACTCTTCCAGACTCCCAGAGCCTTGACTCACCAGTCCAATCCTCCAACAGACGCTGGATTCCCCCAGGGAGTTTAAGGACCTCTTCCCCCCCCTTTTCTTTTTCTGACTGCAAATGAAAGGAACAAAGTTTTACCTGATCATTCCAGACCTCCGAGATAGTGGATGTGTGGGCGTCCCCAACTCAGGTTTTCCTCTATTCTCTTTTCGATAGTCCCAGACTATCAGCTGGCAAAACGCTGTTTCCAAGGATTGTCTGGATTTCCAGTTGCCTCTGGAGCTGACCAGAATTCGGGGAGGAGGCACCTCTCAATGGGAGGTCGTGGCCACTACTCACCTAGTCCCCAGCTTCCGGAAGACCACCATCGAGGCTCCTGGCTAGCCAAATTGTGGGGTGGGGGCTTGAAAAACCACCAAAGATCCGATATTAATCCAAGGAAAACAGCTTTATTGTAGCATTTCTGCAGAAACGGGTTCCTGCCCTGGCAGGTGGGAGAAACCCAGAGCAAAGTTTGCATTCTATTTTATACCCTGACCTACCGCCCCAACCTAGGATAGCTTGGTTTACAATCTACCTATTGAATTTCAGTATACAATTCATCACCAAATATGGGACATTAGGAAGTTAGATGCTTCCTAACACGTACATATTTTCCCAGAGCACAATGTGTGATTGTTCAATGTTTCAATGTCCCTTTTGCAGTAGAAAAGTATCAAACTCCCAGTTTTGAAGTTTGAGTCACAGTTACACAATACACAATGGATTTTATTCATGTTTTCCTCTTACAATAGCACATTAGAGACATTTACGTTCCCAGCAGGGAATTGCTTGCTGTACTACAGAAAACCTTGATAGCTCTTCTTCACAAATAGGCCTACTTCCCTTAAAAGTTATCCTGGTTTGGAGCCACCCTTATACCTTGGTAGGGATTTCCACAGTTTCTTTGTCATGCCCCTGGTGGAGATTGACTCTGAGGGAGAGGAGGAACAGCCAACAGGGAGTAGAAGGGTGGCTCTTGAAATTGTGGAGGAGGCTGGGGAAGGGCAGAGGCCGGTTGAGCAGTCAGAGGATCCAGGCCCATCCCCTATCCATCCTAGGGCATGCAGGGAGGAGAGGAGAAGGCAGAAATGTGGCCTACTCGGGAGGAGAGGGCCTTGATCCACTTCATGGGCTGCAGCTGTGACAACTGAATAAGAGGATGGACCTGCGTACAGGCAAATGCTGGAAACAAAGCATGGAAATATCTCTAGTTGATGGTCCTCTCTGAGTTTAGCGTCCTTTCCAGTGTGTCTTATCTGTGGACGTCCTCCAGCCCTTATCTGGCCTGGTTTGTATTGTTTTTTTCCTTCTTGTACCTGTTTGTGTGGGAGTTTTTTGGCTTCCATCAAGAATATTTGGAGCCCGAAAGCACTCTTGTTTTCTGTGATTGTGTTTGTTTTGTATGCCACCCTGGATCATCACACTCTTTCTTGGTGAAGCATTAATTCTTTTTATTTATCTTTCCTTTCCTAGTATGGAGAGAATGGGAGAAAAAACCGTATCCTTTCCCCTAAAATCCAATCTTTTTTTTAATCCTCTATGTCAGTATTTTTCAATGTCAGCAACTTTCAGGTGGGTGGACTTAAATCCCAGAATTCCCCACCGAGCATGCTTTTAAAGTCTATGGATTTCCAGGACTTCACAGATAGCATGCTGTCAAGAGAATTCTGGGAATTGAAATCCACACATCCTAAACTTAATGAAGTTGAGAATTACTGCTAATACTGTTACGTAATATTTATTTTATTTTTTTACAGTTGTTTTATTGTATTATGAGACCCAAGAAATAACATACTGTTTAGATAAAGTTATATTTGTACTGTATTCTCTAGCAATTATTAACGCACTGATATGTAGATAACTTAAGTGTTCAAAGATAGAGAAAAAGAGGCTTACCAATAGTCTCTGCTTAATGACTGGTCACTTATTAACTGTTCCAAGTTATCATGGAACCCCAAAAGATACATATGACCCAGTGGTACGATTGAAATTTTTTTACTACCGGTTCTGTGGGCATGGCTTGGTGGGCGTGGCAGGGGAAAGTTACTGTAAAATTTCCATTCCCTTCCAACTCCTGGGGAAAGGATATACTGCAAAATCCCCATTCCCTCCCCACCCCACTAACCTGCTTTCCAGCTCCATTCTCCTGTACAGGGCAACCAAAGAAGACCCAGCCGATCAACTGGGACTCAATGGGAGGCAGAGAAGAGATGAGGGTGGGGCCAGTCAGGGGTGGTATTTGCTGGTTCTCTGAACTCCTCAAAATTTCTGCTACCGGTTCTCCAGAACTGGTCAGAACCTGCTGAAGACCACCTCTGGTATGGCAGTAACTCACCCATTTTTGAGCACTTTGACAGCTAGTTGCAATATTCTGTAGTTATGTGATGAAATCTAAAAAAATTTCAAGAAACTTCCCAGCCAAAAAACTACCATTGATTTAACTGAATGCCCATTGAAAAAAAAAGTTATACTACCATAACAAAGATCTCCTGGTAGAGTTATAGGAATTGCCCAAAGCCCTTTCATTACATTGTCATCCAGCAAGGCTCAACCAAGCCTGGGACTCAGGACAGCCTATAGAGTTGCTCCTGCATGGCCCCATGGGAGTCTGACAACCAATCAGAATACAAGCTCCAATTCAAATCCCAACAGAGGGTATAAAACCCAGGGACTCTCAGCATCTCCTTCCTTCTTTCTACACCCAAGGCATGTGATCCTGTCTACCATTAAACCATCTTTCCAAGCAGTCACCATGTTTCCAGTGTCTTTCTTCCCCACTTGGAACTGAACCCAGAAGGATAATTCTTCCAACATCAGCATAAGTCTTTCTGACTTATGACAGAAATACTCGACTCCATTACTGTCATAAATTGAGAACTACCTGTATGTCAGTGTTAACTATGATCTTGAAATGTCAGTGTTCAATAAACATAAGGTCGTTTCGATTTTACATCCAAAACTAAATTACAGCATTGATGAACAACTGTAAATTACATCAAAATATTTGATGTACAACAGAGGTTTTTGTCTTAAGCTGAAATTTTAATATATGGTCTTCTCTTATTGTTGCTGATTGTTGTTTGTGCGTGTAACAGAAAAAAAAATAGAAAAACAAAGAAGAAAAAAGGTTTTTAAAACAAATTAAAAAAGACTATGGTATTTGATTTTTAACTTTCCTCTTTATGTGTCTCTACTAATTTGGGGTTTTTATAAACAGTTAGATCCCCTTAGAAAGTAAGCTTTATATATTTGTCGCGCTGCATAATAAATTGTATGGAGAGGAACCATTCTTCCTTAAATGACTTTTATTTTCTTATAACACTTTCCTCCTCCTCCTCATTTATTTGTTATTTTCTTCTCTTATTTTCTAACTTAGAAAGTTTAAATGCTGTCTCCTTTCCTAGGAGAGCATTCCACTCCTCTCCCTTGTTCCTTCTCTGCAATTTCCTCCCTGAAATGAGAGGTCACTATTGATTAACATTTTAAAAAAGAGATTTATGTTAAAATCTGTGCTCCAAAATTGGAGGCAAATAGGCATAATTATGAACATATTTCCTTAATCTAAAAGCTCGGGCAGAATCTTGTTCTTTTCCATTTGATGACTCCTTATACTATTGAGGTACCTTCTGGTTTTTCGGGAGCACTGAACTAGGGGGAAAATGCTTCATTGTCTGGATAAAATGTAAGTCTGGATCAACAGACCTGCCCTCACATCAGAGTGGCTCATACAATCAAGCCATCCTTGGTTGCCCAGTCCCATTTTGAGTGATCCTGCAGAGAAATCCTTAGTTGTATCATTCATTCAAACTCAGTGTTGCTGAATCTCTCCTCAGGATCAGAGACATTGTAAGGTTTTATCTAGCTGGCTTATCAACCATATAGAAATCATCCGACCCCATAATCCCTTCCAACCGGGAGTGGAAGACTGGGCCACTGAAAGGAACGGACTGTGTTTACTGGCCGGATGCCCTTCCTGTCACCAATGCGGAGGTCCCCCCCCCCCCGCAGATATATTCTCAGTGGGCCCAAAGAGAAAAATATCTGCCACTACCTAGGATCAAACTTACATCCTCCTGATTGTGAGGCAAGAGCTCCATCTCTAAGCCACTATACCACTCATCAACATCATATAGACATGATGAGAGCTTAATCTTTTAGCTGATTCAAGCACAGTAAATTTATTCCACTGAATTTAAGAAGGGCCTTTCCCTTCCCTTCCCTTCCCATCTCTTCCAGCTACACTTCCAAGACAAGTCTAATCGTTCCTGCTATAGCCAACATTTGAAAATTGTGTGAGGCCGCAGACAAAAAGGTTAGGAAGACAAACAACATCCTGGGAAGCAGTGTTATTTTGCAGAAATCTAATTCTGGTAAGTTCCTGACAGAGGAGGTGTGGAATGTCATATTTTGCGAGGAACATTATGAACAGGGCAGCCAATTCTGAACTTCCTCATCTCTCTGCCACATCTACAGACAAAACAATCCGTTGGCATCCATCGCTGCGGATGTCTGTAGCTTTTGCCAGGACATTTGGAAACCTGCCAAGAACTTGGGTGGAATCAGAAACCAGTAGGTCATGTAGGGTTACAAATATTTACAACTGCCAAGCTAATTTTCTAAGTTAACTGAATTTAAGAAGGGCCTTTCCCTTCCCTTCCCTTCCCTTCCCTTCCCTTCCCATCTCTTAGTTAACTGACCTACGGAAGGGGGTTTAATTCATAACCCCCCATCAGAAAGCAAGTGGGAAGCATTAAACAAATATTCAAAGCATTGGCCTGTCGTATTTAAATCTAAAATTAAATATGTGGACTAGTTTATGCCGAGGAATCTATCTGTTGAAGTTCAGTGGAAAAGGAGATGGCTTTGCATTGCAACCTATCTGGATGGTATGATTACTGTAGGTCACCTGGATTTGTAGCTGGGATATGGGATTGAAACTGCTTTGGTCATCTGAGCAAAGGACCTACATACCAGAGGTGGTCTTCAGCAGGTTCTGACCCGTTCTGGAGAACCGGGAGTGGAAATTTTGAGTAGTTCCAAGAATCAGCAAATACCACCTCTGACTGGCCCCGCCCCCATCTCTTCTCTGCCTCCCGAGTCCCAGCTGAGGTCTTCTTTGGTTGCCCTGCACAGGAGAATGGAGCTGGAAAGCAGGTTAGTGCTGTGGGGAGGGAATGGAGATTTTGCAGTATCCTTCCCCTGCCACGCCCACCAAGCCATGCCCACAGAACCGCTAGTAAAAAATGTTGAATGTTCAATGTCAGAATGCTGAGAGGCTCCACAGTAGACTACAAATCAGCACCAATACGTTGGAGAAATTGAAATTTGATTGAAAACCCTGAACACATCCCCCAGGCTGTAGCCAGGAGTGGGATTCTGCCAGTTCAGGCAAACCCCTAGCTCTGATAATCAGCTGGCTCCAAATCAGTTTTCTCCGATGATCATGTGGGCCCATCCGCCCGCCTCTGTGCTGTAGTCATCTATATCTGCTCAGCTGATTTTCATGGCAGAACAGATTTCCATGCCTCAACTGTTCTGTCTCCTCATTAGCATTCTTGAGATCCCCGCGCTTTGATTGGCCAAAGCGCGGGGCACTCTGATTGGTTAGGTGAGCCGCACTGATTGGCTCGCTAAGAATCTCCCGCGATTGGTCTATTCGAATCGCGGGAGATTCAAAGCGGTGCCATTGGCCGCGGCCGCCACGGCTAAAGGAATAAAAGCCGCAAACTTTTTCTATAGCGCCAGTTCGGTTCCTACACTAATAAAAGAGCATGATTTGAAGTCACCGACTCCTGGCATCATTTTCGAGGACACAACACTGGCGACGAAGGTGGGATCCAGACCCTGAACCGAACCACGTGTCCGATGGAAGCCAGACGAATCTCCACGATGGCGAAAATCGCACCCCCCGCACCCTTCAACCCCGCCACCGAGGACTGGGAATCGTACTCCGACCGATTCCGCATGTTCCTCGAGTGCAGCGATCTGAAGGACGCCACCGGCCCCATGAAGCGCGCCGTCTTCCTGACTCACTGCGGGACCGAGGTATTCAAGATGGCCAAGGCACTTGCCAAACCCGCCGACGCGACCGCGATGGACTGGGATGTCCTCGAGCCAATACTTTGGCGGCACTACGCTCCAGAGGTACCCATCCTGATCCGACGCAACGAATTCTACCGTCGGGACCAACGGTCGGGTGAGAGTTTCAGCGACTTCGTCGCCGAACTACGGCGCCTAGGGGGGCTGTGCGAATTCGACAACCTGAACGACGCCCTGCGAGACCGAATCGTGCTTGGCCTGTGGGACCCCGTCCTCCAGAGCCGGCTGATGGCCAAGGGCAACATCAGCCTTGCAGACACCCTCACCGCAGCTGCAGCCACCGAAGCAACCCGAACATCCGCCGACCGCATGCGCCGACCGAACGCTGGGGACCGCAGCAGAAACAACCACCCTGCAAGGTCGGCCGAGGCCCAACCCGAGATGACCACCCACCAGGGCAATTTCCACTCGGCATCGGGCACTTCTGATGAAGAGGAGGCAATTCATCGCCTCCAGGCAGGCCGTGACGCATGGAACCGGCGGGGCCGTAAGTCGAGGACCAACTGTGCCGGTTGCGGAGGCGACCACCCCAGGTCCGAATGCTGGTTTTTCGAGTCGATCTGCCGGCATTGTGACAAGAAGGGACACATCGCCCACGTCTGCCGCCTTAAAAAGAACCGCAGCCCGCCCCGATGGGACCAAAGCGAATGGAGGAGAGAGAGCACACCACCCCGGACCAGAGATCGCCCCTCTGACAACAGATGGGACCGGAACGGACGATCCCTATGAGGCGGCGAGACCTGGCAAAGAGAGGAGACCCATCAGACAGTCACCATCGGCCACGCCACAACCAATGACACCCGGAAGATCTACGTGGAGGTAGGCATCGAGGGTGAGCCATGCAATATGGAGGTGGACTCCGGGTCCTACCTCTCCATGATAGCATGGCAAGAAATAAAGCACTTGGTGCCTACCATCCAACGGAAAGGCCTAGACAGCCAGAGACTAATCGTAAAAGACTACCAGGGAAACCGCATCCTGGTAGTCGGAACCGGACAGTTCAACGTAACATACAAAGGGCGCACCGAAAAGCTTCCCCTGACAATCGTCGATCACGACCGCCCAAGCCTACTGGGACTGCAATGGTTCGCCCCGCTCGGCATCGCAGTCACGGGAATCGACCACGTCACCGACGACAGCTGGGAGCAACAACTGGCCCGGGAATTCCAAGAGGTCTTCGACGGAAACCTAGGCAAGTACCGAGGGCCCCTTATATCATTCAACCTAGACCCAAACGTCCCCCCAAAACGCCTAAAACCAAGGCGTGTGCCATTCGCACTTAAACCCAAGATAGACGAGCAAATTGACAAGCTCGTCAAACAAGGGGTCCTACAGCCAATAGACCACGCCCGGTGGGAGACCCCCATAGTCACCCCAATCAAGCCCGATGGGTCGGTGAGGATCTGTGGGGACTATAAGGCCACCCTAAATGGCGCATTGCAACAAAGCGCCTACCCCGTCCCAGTAGTGCAACACCTACTGCATTCACTGGGAGGGGGCAAGGTTTTCGCCAAACTCGACCTCGCCCAGGCATACCAACAGTTGCCAGTCGACGAGGAAACGGCAGAAGCGCAAACCATAGTCACCCACCGGGGAGCATTTAAATGCAACCGTCTCCAATTCGGAGTCAGCGTGGCACCGGGAATATTCCAAAGCCTAATGGAAAGACTATTACAAGGCATCAAGGGGGTGGTACCGTACTTCGATGACGTCTTAGTGTCGGCAACCAACCAAGCCGAACTAGAGGGTCACCTAAGGGAGGTCCTAACCAAATTCAAAGAGACCGGGCTCAAGGTAAAGAGGGAGAAATGCCAATTATACACGGAATGGGTTGAATTCCTAGGATATCTCCTAGACCGTCACGGCATTCACCCCACAAACCAAAAAATCAAGGCCATCAAAGAAGCCCCCACACCCAAGTCGAAGACGGAGCTACAGGCATTCCTGGGGCTACTTAACTTTTACAATGTTTTCCTGCCCCAAAAGGCGACGGTGGCGGAGCCTTTGCATAGGCTCCTGGACAAGGCGGCAACCTGGATTTGTGGGAAACGCGAGCAATCTGCCTTCCAGAGAACAAAGGACCTCCTCACTTCGGACGCCGTCCTTATACAGTACAACGAGACCCTACCTCTGGCCGTCACATGCGACGCATCACCCTTCGGCATCGGCGCTGTCCTCAGCCATACCCTCCCCGATGGAAAAGAAGCACCCATCGCGTTCTTTTCAAGGACTCTCACCAAACCAGAGCGGAACTACAGCCAGCTGGACAAAGAGGCTCTGGCTATTGTTGCCGCTGTAAAAAGATTCCATGAGTACCTCTACGGCCGGACATTCACCATCAAAACCGACCACAAGCCGCTGCTGGGAATCCTTGCAGGAAACCGGGCCACCCCGAACATTCTGTCTCCCCGAATGACAAGGTGGTCCGAGTTCCTGGCGGCCTACAACTACGGACTCATACACAGACCGGGTAAGACGATCTCCCATGCAGACGCCTTAAGCCGCTCGCCGCTACCGGAACCTGACACCGACCCAGCACCCACGACGACCACCCTCAGCATAGAGACTCTACCCAACCTACCCATAACCGCGTCAGACATTGCCCGAGAGACAAATAAAGACAAACGTCTGGCGCGGGTGTTGCATTGGGTAGAGAAAGGGTGGCCGGAAAGGGACAACAACAAGTCCGTCAAAACATTCCGGAACCGGCAAACGGAACTCTCGTTATTAAAAGGGTGCATACTATGGGGGGATAGGGTGGTCATTCCAGAAAAACTACAAGGGAAGGTTCTGGAACTATTACATGAGGGGTACCCTGGCATCGTTAGGACTAAAGCCCTGGCCAGAAGTTACGCTTGGTGGCCAGGGATGGACAGACAGATTGAGACATGGGTTGCAAAGTGCCAACGATGCCAGGAAACTAGGCCAAGCCCACCCACAGCACCCGTCCTAGAGTAGGAAACCCCAAGGGGACCTTGGTCTAGGATCCACATAGACTTTGCCGGGCCCACAAAAGGACACACCTTCCTTATAATAGTAGACGCTTACTCCAACTGGTTGGAGGTAAGCAACATGAAAACAACAACCACGGAGGCCGTGATCAAGGAACTCTGCAAACTCTTTGCAACGCACGGCCACCCAGACGTCGTCGTTTCCGACAACGGGCCCCAATTCACCTCGCTAGAATTCGAAAAATTCCTAGCGGAAAGGGGCATCCGACACGCGCTGACAGTACCGGTGCACCCGGCAGCGAACGGTAGGGCGGAACGGATGGTGCAATTCACAAAGAAAACCATCCGGAAAATAGACCACGGGGAGATCCAGGAGAAAATAAATAAACTGCTCTTCACCCAACACATAACCCCAAATACCACAACGAATAAGAGCCCAGCCGAACTGTTAATTGGGAGGAAATTAAGGTCCCCACTCGACAGATTACACCCCACATATAACCCAGAGAAGCCCCCAGACTCAACCAGCAAACACCGAACCTTCGCACCAGGCGACCCCGTGTATGCAAAAAACCTGACGGAAGACCCATTATGGGTACCGGCCGTCATCACACAAATAACAGGCCCACACTCGTACCAGCTACAAACAGCAGACGGACGAGCATGGAAACGCCACATCGACCAATTAAGGTCGAGGACGACCACCCAAGAGACCACCGACGCGCAAGCAGGCGAAACCAACCCCCACAACACAAACCAAGGGGGGAGGGAATACCCAGGGGACCAAAACCAAAGAAGAATAAACCAACCATACTTACCGGAAAGCAGCCAGCACGACCCCTCGCCAGGAAGAGACAGCCAGGCCAGCTTGACTGACCCGGGGAGACCGAGCGGGAGCGGCGAAACCCGCAGCTCAACCAACCCGGGAAGCCCAGGAGGGAGCTACGGAGAGCGGCCCGGCCCGACCGACCAGCCGGTTCCCACGACGGCATCCGGAGAAGCAGAGACCCCGACCGAACCGGCCGGGATCCAACCTACAACTGAGCTGCACAGGTCCAGTAGGCTAAGACAGAGCCCCGCCTACCTACGGGACTATGCGACATAAGGACTAAACCAAGAGGGAGGGGTGTTCTGTCCCCTCATTAGCATTCTTGAGATCCCCGTGCTTTGATTGGCCAAAACGCGGGGCACTCTGATTGGTTAGGCGAGCCGTGCTGATTGGCTTGCTAAGAATCTCCCGTGATTGGTCTATTCGAATCACGGGAGATTCAAAGTGGTGCCATTGGCCGCGGCCGCCGCGGCTAAAGGAATAAAAGCCGTGAACTTTTTCTATAGCGCCAGTTCGGTTCCTACACTAATAAAAGAGCATGATTTGAAGTCACCGACTCCTGGCATCATTTTCGAGGACACAACATCAACTGTGTAACTTCCCCGAAGTAACATCAGAGCTAAGTAATTTCTAGTGAACCAGTTGTTACTGCGGCAGCATTTCACACCTGGTTGTAGCCAAGAGATATCACCCACAAGCATTAACAGAAGTTCCTTACTTCAGTATTAAATACTGCAATCCCCACTGCAGAATACATTTTGGAAACACGGACACTTGTTCTAGTACAATAATCATCTCTTCCAAACATTAGGAGAAGCTTTAGTAATTCCTCAGGATGTGATTCATAATGGAAATTGAGTGGTGAACTTTGTGAAACAATGAAACTGGATGGACAAATGAAGCCATGTCCTTCCCACGGGTTGAGGTTCATCTCAAGTCACACACTTCATATATACACTTCATATAATTTAGCCCTCTGCTAGCTATTAGAATTGTTTAAGAAGGTTACGGATGTGTGGACTTCAGCTCCCAGAATTCTCCATGCTGGTTGGAGAATTCTGGGAGTTGAAGTCCCACATCTTAAAGTTGCCAAGAATAATCTCATCTATTTCTAATAAAAAGAGAAAAGCTTGGAACACATAACTATATGTAGCTATCAGGTTGTAAACAGTGCCTCTAAAAATGACAATAATCCAAACCCATGTAAAAAACAAAACAAAACAAAGCAAAAAAATATTAAAAGACTTGGTGCAAGCCATAAATGCTACTTGAACAACTCTCCTTCCAGCCTCCCTGGACAGTAGTTGCTTTCAACCAGGTTTCATATTTTTTTAAATTTATTTACTTATTTTTATTATGCTTTTTCATGTTTACATATCTCATTCTCATCCTTAACAACACTGTGGCATCATTTTTACATATACAGATCTCCATTCATTGATATTGATTTATGTACATTTTTCTTATCTCTACTATTCTTATTCCTACTATTCAACCATTCATACCAATTCTCCCAGAAGGCGTAATACCCTGATTCTTCTTTGCCTTTTAGCTTTAGAGTGAGTTTGTCCATCTCAGCACATTCTAATACCTTTCAAATTACTAATTCCTCTGGTCATATACTATCTCGCTTCTAACGTTCTGCGAATGCCATCCTCACCGCTGTTGTTATGTGTAATATCATGTATTTGGTCTTTTTACTCCATTTCCCCTTAATTATTCCTAAAAGGAATAGTTCAGGTTTGAACTCTATCTGACATTTTGTTATTTCTTGCAACCAACTCCGTATTTTGACCCAGTATTTTTTGGCTTTGAGGCATAGCTTCTTCCACATGTGGAAGAAGGTACCCTGGCTCTGTTTACATTTCCAACATCTTGGGTTCATATTTGGAAGGTTTCATGTTTCTTAACTGAGCAAGACCCAAAGAACCTAAAATTAATTGGGTCATCTCCTAACCCTGTCTTAGGTGTGTAAAGGAGAGCTGAAGCAGGAGAAGGAACTCCTTCACAAAGCATGCTAGTGCAAGAGAAGACTCTCTGAGGAGCTTTAAAGCAGCTGCATCTACTGGGAAAGTCCACATGGCTATTGTGATGACCTGGAGTGTATCAAAAATATAACAAAAACCAAAACGTAAATAAAGGTCCTTCAATGCCTTCAACTTGGCTTCACTGTTTAATTGTTCACAGTTGAAGATTAAAACTATTTTCAAAATAACATTCCAAATGAAAGAAACACAGTTCAAATTCAAAGAGCAGATAACGAAGCAAAAACCGAAAACAAACCGCACTGAATATGTCGTGTCCGTCGCGGGAAAGGAGACTCGGAGCCAGTGACTCAGTTTCAGCTCTTTATTAGGTCCGAGATTGGCTCGGGGTTTAAAGGGAAAAACAGCGACTTTTATTCTCTGGCTGTGGCGGCTGCGGCCAATGGCACCGCTTTGAATCTCCTGCGATTAGTTTCCACCAATTGCAGGAGATTCGTTACGGGCCAATCAGTGCGGCTTGCTCGGCCAATGAGATCACCGTGCGCTTTGGCCAATCACAGCACGGCGCTTGCAAGTATGCTAATGACTGTACAGAACACCCCTCCCCTCTTGGTACGGTCCTACGTAACGTAGTCCCGTAAGTAGGCGGGGCTTCGTACTTGCCCACTTGACCTGCTCAGGTTAGTTGTTGCTTGGCTCCCGACCGAACCGGCCGGGTTCTGTGTTGCTCTCTGCCTCGTTGATGGAACTACCTGGAAGGCCTCGCCAGGCCTTTTGTCGCAGCTCCCTCCCGGTCTACTCGGGCTGGTTGAGCTGTGGTTGTTGCCACTCCCGCCTGGTCTTTCTAGGCTGGTTGAGCTGGCCTGGCCGCTTCTCCCTGGTGAGGCTTCGAGCTGGCTGCTTTCCGGTGAGTATGGCTGGTTTCTTTCTATTGGTTTTTGGTCCCGGGGTATTCCCTCCCCTCTTGGTTTGTGTTATGGGGGCTGTCTGTGTCTGTTTGCGTGTCGGTTGTGTTTCCCGTGGTTGTCCTCAATCTTATTTGATCGATGTGGCGTTTCCATGCTCGTCCGTCGGTTGTTTGCAGACGGTACGAGTGGGGACCTGTCAGCTGGGTTATAGTTGCCGGTACCCAAAGTGGATCTCCGGTAAGGTTCTTTGCATAGACTGTGTCACCTGGGAAGAATGTTCAGTTTTTGCTTGAGGAGTTTGGGGTTTTTTCTGGGTTGTATGTGGGGTGCAGTCTGTCGAGTGGGGGCCTTAATTTCCTCCCCATTAGTAGTTCTGCTAGGCTTTTGTTGGTAGTAGTGTTCGGGGTTATGTGTTGTATAAAGAGCATTTTGTTTATTTTCTCTTGGATTTCCCTGTGTTCAATTTTTTGGATGGTTTTCTTTGTGAATTGAACCATCCGTTCCGCCCTTCTGTTTGCCGCCGGATGTGCCGGTGCTGTCAGTGCGTGTCGTATGCCCCATTCCGCTAGGAATTTTTTGAATTCCAGCAAGGTAAATTGGGGCTCGTTATCTGACATGATGACATCTGGGAGGCCGTGGGTTGCGAACAGCTTGCTGAGTTCCTTGGTCACGGCTTCCGTGGTGGTGGTTTTCATGTTGCTTACCTCCAACCAGTTGGAGTAAGCGTCTACCGTGATAAGGAATATACGTCCTTTCGTGGGCCCGGCAAAATCTATGTGAATCCTGGACCATGGTCCCCTGGGGGTTTCCCATTCCAGGATTGGTGCTGCGGGGGGGCTCGGTTTGGTTTCTTGGCAACGTTTGCATGTTGCCACCCAAGTCTCAATTTGCTTATCCATCCCTGGCCACCAAGCATAACTCCTGGCCAGGGCTTTTGTTCTAACTATGCCTGGGTGCCCCTCATGTAACAACTCCAATAACTTCCCTTGTAACTTTTCCGGAATAACAACCCTATCCCTCCAAAGTACACAACCTTTTTGTAATGAGAGTTCTGTTTGCTGGTTCCGGAATGTCCTGAATGATTCGTCGTCGTCTTTTTCCGGCCACCCCTTTTCTACCCAATGTAACACCCATGCCAGATGTTTGTCTTTATTAGTCTCGCGGGCAATGTCTGACGCGGTTATGGGTAGATCGGGCAGAGTCTCTATGCTGAGGGTGGCTGTCGTGGGTGCTGGGTCGTGTCTAGGTCAGGTAATGGCGTGCGGCTCAGGGCGCCTGCATGGGTGATTGTCTTTCCCGGTCAGTGTGTGAGCCGGTAGCTGTAGGTGGCAAGGAATTCGGACCACCTTGTCATTCTAGGAGATAGAATGTTTGGGGTGGCCCTGTTCCCTGCCAGGATTCCCAGCAGTGGCTTGTGGTCGGTGATGATGGTAAACGTGTGGCCGTAGAGGTACTCGTGGAACCTCTTCACTGCGGCGACGATAGCCAGGGCCTCTTTGTCCAGTTGACTGTAATTTCTCTCCAGTTTAGTGAGTGTCCTTGAAAAGAAGGCGATGGGTGCTTCTTTTCCATCGGGGAGTGTATGGCTGAGGACGGCACCGAGGCTGAAAGGTGAGGCATCACATGTGACGGCAAGTGGTAGGGTCTCGTTGTATTGGATTAGGACGGCATCCGAGGTGAGCAGGTCCTTGGTTTTGCTGAAGGCGGCTTCCTCACATTTCCCCCAAGTCCATGTGGCCGCCTTGTCCAAGAGCCTATGCAAAGGCTCTGCCGCGGTCATCTTTTGGGGCAGGAAAACATTGTAAAAATTAAGTCCTAGAAATGCCTGCAGTTCTGTTTTATTCCATGGTGTTGGGGCTTCTTTAATGGCTCTGATTTTTTTCGCAGTTGGGTGGATGCCGTGTCGGTCTAGGAGGTATCCCAGGAACTCGACCCGCTCTGTGTACAGCTGGCATTTCTCTTTTTTCACCTTTAGCCCGGCCTCTTTGAATTTGGTTAGTACCTCCCTTAGACGACCCTCTAGTTCTTGTTGGTTGGCCGCTGATACTAGTACGTCGTCGAAGTAGGGCACCACCCCCTTAATTCCTTGCAAGAGTCTTTCCATGAGGCTCTGGAAAATTCCCGGAGCCACGCTGACTCCAAACTTGGAGTCTGTTACAGTGAAATGCTCCCTGGTGGGTGACTATGGTCTGCGCCTCGGCGGTTTCTGCGTCGACTGGAAACTGTTGATAGGCTTGTGCCAGGTTGAGCTTCGCAAAGACCTTGCCTCCCCCCAGCGAGTGTAGAAGGTGCTGCACTACTGGGACGGGGTAGGCGCTTTGTTGTAAGGCGCAATTTAGGGTGGCCTTATAGTCCCCATAGATTCTCACCGACCCATCGGGCTTGACTGGGGTGACTATGGGGGTCTCCCACCGGGTGTGATCGATTGGTTGTAGGACCCCTTGTTTGATGAGCTTGTCAATTTGCTCGTCGATTTTGGGCCAGAGTGCAAAAGGTACCTGCCGTGGTTTTAGGCGTATTGGGGGAATGCTGGGAATGCTTGGCTGAAGGAAATAGGGGGCCCTCGGTACTTGCCTAGAGTGCCGTTGAACACTTCCTGGAAGTCCCATGCCAGTTGTTCTTCCCAGTCGGCCTCTGCGACGTGGTCGACGCCCGTAACCTCGATCCCGAGTGGTGTGAACCACTGTAGTCCCAAAAGGCTGGGGTGGTCTCGGTCCACGATCGTCAGGGGAAGCTTTGCTGTGCGGCCCTTGAAGGTCACTTCGAACTGTCCGGTTCCAACTACCGGGATGCAGTTCCCCTGGTAGTCTCTGAGGATTAGTTTCTGGGTTTCCAACTTCCTCTTGTGAATTTCCAGCACCAAACGCCTGATTTCTCGCCAGGCAACCATGGAGAGGTAGGACACGGAGTCCATCTCCATTTTGCATGGTTCGCCTTCGATGCCCACTTCTACGTATACCTTCCGGGCGTTTGTGGTGGATGAGTGGCCGATGACAACCGTCTGGTGGGTTTCCTCTTTCTGCCGGTTTTCGCCGCTTCATCGGTTCCGTCCGTCTCGGTTCCAGCGATTTTTGGCTTGGCGGTCTCTGGCCCTGGGGTGGGGGGTGCCGTTTCATCTCCGGTTGCTGTGATCTCACCGACGGGGGCTGTAGGCTTTTCTCAGTCGGCAGACTTGGGCGATGTGACCTTTTTTATCGCAGTGTTGGCAAATCGCGTCGAAAAACCGGCACTCTGATTGAGGATGGTCGCCTCCGCACCCGGCACAAGTGGTCCCCGATACGACTTCGCCGATCACGCCGATCTCGTCCCGTCTGGAGCCGATGTATTTCTTCTTCCTCGTCTGTGGTGTCGGAGGCGGAGTGGAAGTTGCCATGATGGGTGGTGGTCTCCCGGTGGCTTGCTTCTGGGTGAGCCTCGATCGCCCGGCCTGTCTCGGTGGTCGCAGTGCATTCCCCGGTGTCCGGCCTCTGCATTCGATTCGCCAATTTCCGGGTTGCCTCGGCTGCGGTGGCTTCAGCGAGGCCGTCAGCAAGGGCGATTTTGCCTTTTGCCATCAGCCGGCTTTGTAGGACTGGGTCTCTGAGTCCGAGCACGACACGGTCCCGCAAAGCCTCGTCCATGTCCGAGAACCTGCACATGCCCCCTAGGCTCTGTAGATCAGCCACAATGTCGCTGATGCTCTCACCCGATCTCTGGTCCCGCTGATAGAAATCGTGCTGCCTGATGAGGGTGGGCACAGCGGGGGCATAGTGGTTTCGGAGCAACGGCTCGAGGTCGGCCCAGTCCATCTCCTTCACGTCCCCGGGTGTGCGAGAGCCTTTGCCATCTTGAACACTGCGGGCTCGCAGTGTGTTAGGAAGACGGCTCTTTTCTTCTGCCCGGTTGCATCCTTCAAGTTGCTACCTTCAAGGAACATGAGGAATCGGTCTGTGTACGATTCCCAGTCCTCGGTAGCTGGGTTAAAGGGTGCGGGCGGTGCGATGCTGGCCATCTTGTTGGTCTCGCTTCTTCAGGACACGTGCTTGATGGGGTTAGTCTTGAGATCCCATCCTCATCGCCAGTGTCGTGTCCATCGCGGGAAAGGAGACTCGGAGCCAATGACTCAGTTTCAGCTCTTTATTAGGTCCCGAGATCGGCTCGGGGTTTAAAGGGAAAAACAGCGGCTTTTATTCTCTGGCCATGGCGGCCGCGGCCAATGGCACCGCTTTGAATCTCCCGTGATTAGTTTCCACCAATCGTGGGAGATTCGTTACGGGCCAATCAGTGCAGCTTGCTCGGCCAATGAGATCGCCGTGCGCTTTGGCCAATCACAGCGCGGCGCTTGCAAGTATGCTAATGACTGTACGGAACAGAATAAAATTGCATGACAGACCAGGATAAATAATTACAAACTTCAGGAAGATAACCAGGTACAGTCTGTTGGAAGAACGCCAACCAAGATAAATCTCATCTAGGAATAAAACATTAAACGTGATAGCACGTAGGTCCAATCTCTTATGCAGATCTCACACCTGCAACCCATGAAGAGGATCATGGCCCTGTCCTTCCGAGTAGACCACGTCTCTCCCTTATCCTCTCCTCCCTGCGTGCCCTAGGATGGAGAGGGGATGGGCTTGGGTCCTCCTCTGACTGCTCAGCCGGCCTCTGCCCTTCCCCAGCCTCCTCCACAACCTCCGGAGCCACACTTCCACTCCCTGTTGGCTGTTCCTCCTCTCCCTCAGAGTCAGTCTCCACCAGGGGCATGACAGCTGTTTTAAAGTCAGCCTGAAATTGTCCTCACACGCAAACCTTCCTGTTGGGATCAGGAATGAAGCAAAGAAGACGCAATTGCAATATTTTCTGGCCACAGGTAGGTCTGGTGATTACTGTCGCTTCCATGTGGACCAATCACTATTGTGTGTTCCTTTATTTATTTAAATTATAACAATACAACACAGTGCGGCTGATCTGGCATTACAATTGTTATACATATATACATTTTACTTCATCATTTACAATCTCCTTGTTTGATACATTGTTTACTAATTATTCTAATCATCATAGTTACTTATGTTCTGACCTTGCCTTCTTCTATGCAACCATTGATAGAATTTATTCCATGTTTCATAATACTCAGGTTCTTCCTTGTTTTTTAATTCTAGGGTTAACTTTTCTGATTCTGCAGAGGCCATAATTTTCCTTATTATCTCTGTTTCTGCGGTGTTCTTTCCTTCTTCCAGTACTGCACATATATTATTCTAGCCGCCATCAACACATGTACTATTAGATATATTAAATTCTTCCTATATCCTTCTGATATTATTCCTAAAAGAAGAAATTCCGGCTTAAATGGAATACGCTCTCCCACCATTTGTTCCACCCATATCTGAATCAGTCTCCAAAACTTTTTGGCAGCATTGCAAGTCCATATGTGAAAAAATGTGCCTGAAACATCTTTGCACTTCCAACAATTTGGAGATAAACTTTTGAACATTTTGTAAAGCCTTGCTGGTGGAAGATGCCACCTGTAAAACATCTTACAAAGCTTTTCCTTGTATGCCGTGGCCAATGCTATTTTCTTATTGGTGGTCCAAAGTTTTTGCCATTTAGCCAATTCAATATTATAACTGAAATTTTTTTGTCCATGCCACCATTGTTTCTTTAATATGCTCTTCCTCAAGTTTGTATTCTGATAAATATCTATACAGTACTTTTATTAATTTATCATTGGTCTCTAACAGAAACTTATCCAGAATTGTTAATTCTTTGTTAATGCCCCATGTTTTCCTGTCCTACATGTATCTTGTTTGTATTTGTAAATAAGACCACCATTCTACATTTGCCCCTTGTGCTACCAGTTCTAATCTAGTTTTCAGTTCTCCCTATTCATTCAGTCTCTATATGTTACAATTTTCTCCATATTTATCAAATTTGGGTGTATAAATGCTTCTAGTGTGGAAAGCCAAATAAAGCCAAGTTCCTGTCTACAAGCTGCTAATGGGTGGCACCAGCCAGGAGATCACAACTGGATTTCTTGATCACTCCCAAAACTATCCTACAGTTGATTGTTCCCTTCTGCTTCATCCTGTCCCTTCTGGGTCTGTTTATCAATCATTTGGGCTGTGCCAAAGGTGCTTTTCCCCCAAAAGGCTGGACTTGGTTTTTATCTTTGAAAATGTTTTGCTTCTCATCCAAGAAGCTTCTTCATGAAGATGATTTTTGGGGGATGAGAAGTGAAGCATTGTCAAAGAAAAAAAAACAAAAAACCCAAGAAACCCCAGTTGCCGTTTGGGGGAAAAAAACACCTTTGGGACAACCATGACTTGGATGATTGAATAATCTCCATTATCTAAGCTGATTCAGAACATGGACTGGGCACTCTTTTAGAAAAACACTAGACCAGAATTCAAAAATAGCCTGCGTGATGCACATCCCTTCTTCTTCACCTCTGGTGCTTGTCATTTGTGGTTTGGGTCACTGGAGATGATGGCTAAACTGATTGTTCTTCGCACATTCCCAGGTTTCCATCCTTGCCCAGCCCAACTTAAGAAGAGTGACGGGTTTCCTGCCAGCAAATGACACTCAAGAGGAAAGAGTAATAAAGGCAGGAAATCCACCAATAACTTGTTTTGAAATAAATAAGGGCAGCACCATCACTTGCTTTGTTTGGGGGAGGGGCAATAGAAATTTGGGGGCCATTGCACTGCCCTAATTTTCACTCAGCCATCTTGGAGAGCCCATTTTGGCCCTACATGACATTTTAAGATTTATTTTTTTTAAAAAAAAGACTTCTGAAATAACACAGGGCACATGAATGACATCTGTTTTAAGAATACATAATCTATACAGTGCCTGTTTACTTACCAATGCTATTTCCATTTGATTTGTTTTCATATAATATTCTATGGCAACGAATGCCAAAGATTTTCATAAAATTAGAGGTACTGGACTGAATAAGCAGGACATGGCAGGAAAAAAGTTCAAGGTTTCTGGCTCTGTGTTGACATCTAGTGGCCACCCAGATTTTTGTAGAAGAATGTCTGAAGTCTTCTCAATATAAGATCCAACTTTCTATGCACGTTATACATCTAGTAGCCCAAAAGCACACATATTATATCGTACCATCATCCTATTCTTCCAAAAACAATGCTTTCATGAGAAAATGTAGCACAGAATATCTGATGTAGGATTTATGATCTGTGCCGTTTTTCCGGAATGCAACTGAATAAAGCCAATTCATAGTTAATATCCATTTAGCAAAATATGGCCAGGCTTGTATTATTCCTTTGTCTGCTTTTAAGCCCAGCTTTACTAAATCTAAAGCCCACAATGCACATATATGATTAAACACATTGTCCAGGAATATTTAAACAACCATTTACTGCAATCAAGACATATTGCTATGAAAAGAAATCTGGTCCAAAGGACAGAGGACTTCCAAAAACAGGCTGCAAAACCCATTTTCCTAGGTTTTTCCAGCTCCAAGATACAGCATTTTGTATTTAAAGAAAAATCAAGGTGTGCTAGCAATTTTGTGATCAAACCCCACCCTTTTTGTGTGTGTGCTAAATAGTAAAATAGATAACATCTGAATGGAAATCAAATCTGAATGTACTTCTTAGGTAATAGTTGGGTGCAAACTGAGAAATGGATATTCTGATTCTGTTTTCAAAACTTAAATTCACAAAGCTGGTAAACATTTCTGCTTTTCATGCTGAGATGAAATCCTAATATACATGAAAGAAGTAAAAAATACATGGAAAGTGGTAGAATGCTGCTTCTCATTTGTTCGTACGCAGTATTTTAAATGCTTCTGACAATAATATGACAAGCAATTCTTTCTGAAATGTGATTGTTGCTGCAATCGGTCTTTTTCATATTTGACAATCAGTTATTTTTTTAAAAAAATGTTTCCTGAGCCATTCAGTTTTTATTTGGCTGCCATTTCATAAGAGTTTGTTGTTCTTTTAATAAATGTTCCCATTTTCACTGTTCTTCTATGTGAAGCTACAAAGGGTTAGTTATCAGTAAAGATCGTTCTGAAATGTTGTATAAGCTTGTATAAGATCTTTTAGGAAAAAAAAAAATCTTGGAAGCGTTCCATCAGTTTAGAAGGCCAATTTCTTTACAGGTGTTTGCATATCTGTTCTTATCTGCTTCTTTGTTGTATAATAATCTGAAATAAATAAATAAATAGAAAATCCATACCGGCAAGTAATGACAAGAAGAGATACATGGAAAGTTTTCTCCAGTGTGAGCAAGGTGGAAATCTTATGAAAAAGGAGATGGTAATTTTTTGGGGGGAGGGGAACAAGTCAAGATATGCATTGCTATATTTCTGGAACCCCCCCCAAAAGCCAACCCCCAATTATATTTCTGAATTTTAAAAAAAATCAGCCTGAGAAATGACTGGGTTTCCACCAAGGGGTTTGCACGGGACTGAAGCAAGGTCAAAACAGTCAAGATGGCTGTTGAGACTGTACAATTAATATCTTTTCTGCATCTGCACCACAGATGCATATAAAAAGGGGACAGATCATAAGATTTTTTCTAAAAGAACGGTTCAGGTAAAAAAAGGAGTGGAGATTCAGTGTGCACCTACAGCCGCCACCTTGACTTTTTTGACTTCCCCATGGACACCTGATGTTTACATTGTATATGTCTTGTTTAATAAAGCATCCAGGTAGCACAAGCTGCATTTTGCTATCTGGCTTTTTTTACATCTGACCAATGTAATAAGATCGCCTGAATTTCTCTGAAGACAAATCTTACATTGAAGAGAAAGATCCTGAGTAGTATATAAGTAGTTCTTGACTAATGACTACAATAGAGCCAGGAATTATGGCCATAAGTCATGCCGGTCATTAAAAAGTCATAAAACATGTGACTGCACCTGATTCACAACATTTTTTTTGTGGTAGATATTAAGCAAGTATAGCAAATGCCACGTTCGCTAAGTGAACCTCTTTTTCACAATGGGCATTTATTTTGCCGGAAACTGGAAAGAAAGACCAGCTTTTGTCCAAAAACACATTGTAAACCACAGTCACATGACCAGGGAGGGAGACGACTGTTGAAACTTCAAATCTGGGTTGTAAATAGCGTGAGGGGCATCCATGGTGACTTTGAATGGTTGCTAAGCAACCAGTTGTACGTTAGGTTGTTGTTCATCAGGTAGCCCTCGACTTATCATCTTTCACTTAGTGATGCTTCAACATTGCAATGGCACTGTACAAGTCACATATGACCGTTTCTCACTCTTCGATGTAGCATCCAAGCTAGTCACGTGATCTAAAATTCAGATGCTTGGCAACTGGCATGTACTTATGACAGTTGCAGTGTCCTGGGGTCATGTGATCACCTTTTGCAATCTTCTGATAAGCAAAGTCAAAGGGGAAGACACATTCATTCATTCATTCATTCATTTTTTATTTATTTTATTGACCTCAGCCTTTTCCTAAGAGGTCTGTAAGCGTTGTGCTTAAGTGCACAATTGTCCCTACCATCCTATTGTCCCTATTTATTTGTATCTATTTCCTGTATTCTTACTCATGTTTATTCTTATATCTATTATCTTGTAAGCGATTGACAAATCAAATCAATCAATCAATCAATCAAATTTAACAATCATGCACTGACTTAATAACTGCAGTGTAGGGTCTTATTTTGGGGAAGGTACAGTAGGTGGGTTTTTTAGTAGGACTTATCATTACATGCTGCAAAACTCAAAAGAAGCCATAGCAATAGCACTTAGACTTATATACTGCTTCACAGTGCTTGATAGCCCTCTCTAAGGGGCTTACAGAGTCAGCCTATTGCCCCCAACTGTCTGGCTCCTCATTTTACTGACCTCGGAAGGATGGAAAGCTGAGTCAACTTTGAGCCTGGTGAAATTTGAACTGCCGAATTGCAGGCAGCCGGCAGTCAGCAGGAATAAGTAGCCTGCAGTACTGCATTCTAACCACTGTGCCACCATGGCTCATTAGATGGGAAACAAAGAGATCAAGAAAACAGAACCTCTTTGCTGTTCTTGTGACTTTTACACCCTTATACTGTATACTGCACGAGTCAAAAAGAGGGGTATGAAAATATATACAGAACCCTCACATCTTGGACATAAACTGTTTCAACTCCTTCCCTCAAAATGACACGATAGAGCCCTGCACACCAGAACAACTAGACACAAGGACAGTTTTTCCCCAAACGCCATCACTCTGCTAAACAAATAATTCCCTCAACACTGTCCAATTATTTACTAAGTTTGCATTACTATCACTATTAATCTTTTCATCATTCCTTATCGCCCATTTCCTCCCACTTGTGACTATATGACTGTAACTTTGTCACTTGTATCCTTACGATTTTGATTGACTGTTTCCTAGTATGATTTGATTGACTGTCATTAAGTGTTGTACCTTATGATTCTTAAAGAATGTATCTTTTCACTGAGAGCATTTGCATCAAGACAAATTCCTTGTGTGTCCAATCACACTTGGCCAATAAAGAATCCTACAGGTTCTATAAGTTGATGGGGGCATCCCTGTCCACCTCTCTACTGCAGACTCAGGAATCCTATCCGCCCTAAGGACCTCACAGGTGTTAAGGTGTTAATTTTCAGGGTCCCCCTTTTTAAAACGTTAGGCTGTTCCTGCACACGCTTCCTTGTTGTCTATTCTAGGTGTGGCTCCTGCCACTTTCATCTTTTGAGCATTGCCTGACAATGTCCTTGTTTTGCTTTCCCTTTTGCCCTGTGGAATTGTAGCCTAGATCTAAAGAGTCTGGGCTGAAAAATGACACCTTGACCTCCATACCTGTCAAATACGTCTGTCTTCGCTTCTTCGCGAGCATCGCCATTTTGATCGGTCTGCCTCTTTCCGCCTCTCTGCCCAGGAAGTGAACATTCTCTTCTCTGTCCACGGGCTGCAGAGGTGGGCGAGACTCCCTGGCCACGTGCGTGTGGTAGAAGGCGGGAACTTCGTGGCCCTGCAGCTCTTCCCACTGGAGAAGACCCACGACGGGCATCTCCTGGAAGAAGTCGAAGTTCCACCGCTGCTTCGCCTGTTCCAGGCTGGATCTCATCATGCTCTGGAACTCCTGCAGCAAATTGTCGTGATCCACTGGCCCGAAAAGATTCCTCCTGATGGAGGATGCTTTGGCCGAAATCAGCTCCATCTTCTCCCCCTGCTGCCTGGTGGTTAAACAGAGCGTCTAATACCAAGGCCCTGTTGAGAACAAAACAAAGTAAATATTGGTTTCTTTGATTCACAAAGGGGTACTGAGAATTAAGTACTGAGGCTCTGTCCCTGAGATTCTCCACTCCTGATAATAGGGACGAAAGCTTAGAGCAGTGTTTTATGACCTGCTGGATGGGGAATTCTGGGAGTTGAAGTCTACACTTCTTAGAGTTGTCAAAGATGAGAAACATTGACTTAGACTGAGGATTCGATTCCTTTCCTTTCCTTTCTTCCCTCACTCCACATTCTAATACTCCTCCCTTTTTTCTTTCCTCCTTCCTTCTTCCCTTCCCTTTCCATCTTCTTTTCTTTTCCATCCTTTATCTTCCTTCCTTCCTTCTTCCCTCCTTCTTTCCCTTCCCTTCCCTTCCCTTCCCTTCCCTTCCCATTCCATTCCATGTCCCTGCCTTCTTTTCTGTCAGAAATGATGTAGGGCAGGGGTCTCCAACCTTGGCTCCTGGAAGCCTGGCGGACTTCAACTCCCAGAATTCCACAGCCAGCTGGCTGTGGAACTCTGGGAGTTGAAGTCCGCCAGGCTTCCAGGAGCCAAGGTTGGAGACCCCTGATGTAGGGTTTCCTGCTTTTTGGGGGTGGGTGGGTGGTTGGACTAGATGACCTACAAGATCCCTTCTATTCTATTCTATTCTATTCTATTCTATTCTATTCTATTCTATTCTATTCTATTCTATTCTATTCTATTCTATTCTTATTCCATTCCTTATTCTACTCCAGCTATCCAAGTTTCAACCACATTATCACAACTACCACTTCCACACCTTTGGCCATAACCTGTCCCCCAGCTGAACATTCCCAGTACCTTCATTTCCATCCCCTGCTCATCCCTGCCATCCTTCCCCTTCCTCCTCCCCTTTCACACCAGATCAGCCCGCCCGCCCTGGTCAACACCCAATCGGTATTTGGAAAATGCCTTGAGACCCCAGGGGGAGCCGGTCCCTGCTCAGCAGGGGAACCATAGCCAAGCCTGCCGCCCGCTCCTGGTTTCCCGAAGTCCCCGATCACCTTGTGACGCCTCCTTCCGTTCCAGGACAGCCCAGCCTTTCGTTAAATCTCCCTCCCCCCACCCCCCCCACCCCCCCCCACCCCAGGTTCCGCAGCGGAGACTCCCAACTTGGCTCTCGCTCCGGGACTGAAGACGCTGAGGAAGTCTTCAGCTGCTGAAATCCTCTAGGATGTGCCTTGGAAGTCCTTTGCGGCTTCCCAGCTTAACCTCCCTCGGGCATTTCCCGGTGGTCCCCCATCCAAGGACCAACGTCCAGAGCCGGGCAAGCTCCGCGGGGCTGCCTCCCGTACCCAGCCGGGGCTACCGTGGGTTGAAGGTGCTTCCAGCAGCGCTCGGGCTGAGACAAACCTCTCGCTCTCTGCGCGGCCCGGGGTTGCAGCTGAGGAAGGGAAAGGAGCGGTTGCGCAGCCAGCCAGCCAGCCAGCCAGCCAGCCAGCGGCACTTCAGAGGGCCGGGCTCGGCAGTTGCCTTTTTTCTTCGCGGTTCTCGCGGCGGGAAAAGTCCCTCGCCTTTCTGGAAGCCCCGGCGGACGAGAAGCGCTGCAAGAGCCGCCCAAGCGCGCAGCCCCGCGAAAGCCGGCATCCCCCGCGGGAGCAAAGAGAGCGCGCACCCCACCCGGCTTTGGATCCCGAGGGAAGGGGGGGAGGGGGCCCCCGGTGGTTCTGGAGAAAAGCAGCGGGATTTGGGATCCGGAGAAAGGAGATCAAAGGGCGGCGGTGGGGAGAGAAACATATATAGAATAGAATGAGCTGGAAACTATACTATTTCAGACAAGTTACTCTCCAATCTGTTCTTCCAAAATCTCCAGTGATTGGAGTGCCTACGATTTCTGAATGTTCGTTCCTGGCACCCCTTAGAGCAGGGGTCGCCTACCTTTTGGACCTCTGGGATCACATAATTTTAAATCCCGTGGACCAGAGACCCTGGGAAAATACCCCAAAAAGTCTGGGGGAGGGAGGGAGGGGGAGAGAGAGAGAGAGAGAAAATGCTATACCAAAAGCAGAAGCAGAAAGAAGCAGCCAGGTGGCTGGCCAGTGCTTTGGGGGTGACATTTCTCTGGACCACCAAAATTTTCTTGTGGACCACCAGTGGTCCCTGGCCCACTGGTTGGTGACCATTGCCTTAGAGCATGGGTCTTCAAACTTGTCAAAGTTTAAGACTTGTGGACTTCAACTCCCAGAATTCCTGAGCTAACATGCCTACAGGAGGAATTCTGCAAGTTGAAGTCCCCAACTCTTAAAAGCTGTCAAGGTTTATAGGCAGCTTGAGCAATAGGATCAAGGATGTTTGCCATGGCCTTTTGCAAGTTGCCACTCTTGGTGGTCTCCCATCCCCCTGTGCCATCCACTCAGGCATCTGGAACAAAACTGAGTCCTACAGAGAAGCTCAGGATGGCTGCCACTCTATGCAGAGCCTCCAGTCACAGCAAAGGAGTCTGTCTCTCGCAGATGTTTCCATGAAGATCCCCTTGAAACCAACACAACCCCTTTGTGACTTGTATGGAGTAATTCTCCCAAAAACAGTTACCCTCCATTGGCATAAAACAGGCCATCTCACCTTATCAAACTTTAAGACTTGTGGACTTCAACTCCCAGAATGCCTCAGCCAGCATGGTGGGTCGGAGGATTTTGGGAATTGAACCAAAGGTGTTTTTCCAAGAGGCAACTGGACTGTCTTGTTTTTCTTTGAAGACGTTTTGCTTCTTTATCTTATCCAGCTGTTTAGAGCGGAAGAGGCTTCCTTGGATGAGGAGCGAAAGGCCTTCAAAGGGAAACCAGAAAGTCCAGTTGCCTCTTGGTAAAGCACCTTTGGGTCAACCATGACCCGGATGACTGAGAATCTCCAGAGACATCTGGGAGTTGAAGTCCACCAGTCTTAAAACTGACAAAGTTGGACACCTCTTGCAGAAAGAATAGAATAGAATTCTGTCTTGGCCAAGTGTGATTGGACACACCAGGAATTTGTCTTGGTGCAAATGCTCTTGGTGTACATAAAAGAAAAGATACACTTGTCAAGCATCAAGAACCATAAGGAACAATACTTAATAATAGTCATAGGTTACAATAAGCAAAAGTGTGGCGTTAAGAGGCCTGAGGCATCCAGGTGGGTTGGAGATTTCTGGGGGTTGTCCTGTTTTACATGAGGTCTACCTAAAACCAATTAAAAAGGTCCACCAGTCTAATCAAGGATCTAATGAACGATGACATCAACAGGGCACAAAACAGGTTTTGTTCTATCTTGGTGCCCAAAGGCATCAGATCTGAAATGGGTACTGACATTCGCCATTGAATCCTTCTCAGATACCTTCCAGGATCTTTCTTGGAAATAATGTAAAGGTTCCCCTCGCACATACATGCTAGTTGTTTCTGGCTCTAGAGGGTGGTGCTCATCTCCGTTACAAAGCCGAAGAGCCAGCGTTGTCCGAAAACATCTCCATGTCTATGTGGCCGGCATGACTAAACCCCAAAGGTGCATGGAACGCTGTTGCTTTCCCACCAAAATGGTCCTAATGTTCTCCTTGCATTTTTACCTGCTTGGTTGGCAGAAGCTGGGACAAGTCACAGGAGCTCACTCTATGACGTGGCACTAGGGATTTGAACCGCCGAACTGCCGACCTTTCTGATCGACAAACTCAGCATCTTGGCCACTGAGCCACCGCGTCCTGTCAAAAGCCACAGGATTTCTCAAAGACAAGAAGGTGCAATGTTTAAGCAGGTGTTTTCCTCAAGCTTGGCAATTTTAAGAAGGGTGGACATTCTGGCTAGGGAATTCTGGGAGTTGAAGTCCATGCGTCTCAGAGCTGCCAAGGTTGAGAAACACCGCAGCCTCTGTAATACTG
Organism: Hydrophis major; assembly: GCA_033807585.1. NCBI lineage: Eukaryota > Metazoa > Chordata > Lepidosauria > Squamata > Elapidae > Hydrophis > Hydrophis major. The sequence continues at coordinate 147,231,801 of CM066331.1, forward strand.
TTTTTGTTCCAGTATCCAAATGTAAATCCTGAAAAAAAACAGAACAAAGATACCCAGGTCCAAGCCAAATCCAATCATATTCTCCCAGAAGTAGAAAGATTCAAATTTCCACTCCAACCTTTTCTGGACAAAATCCACTCTGGATATCTCCTTTCAGGCTACCACTTGACCAATTCACTCCTCGTGGGCTATTTGATGAAACCCTGGTTTCCAAGGCACAATATTTTCTCATGTGTTGCAAGCAGGTGTGGGCTGCTGGGGGCTTGCAGGGGCTTGGGAAAGCCCCTAGCTAAGACTCTGCGGGGCTCGGAGAGTCCCCAATAACCTCAGAAAGACAAGCAGCAAGGGAAAGCTCTTAACAGGCTTAATTGAACTTCTGGGCATTCTGCCAAGAGCATTTCACACCTCATAAAAGTGTTGCAAGCAAGATGAACAATCCACTCAGCGTTTACAAGGGAAAGCCATGTCCGAGGGGATTAATTCCCAAATAATAAGACTCACGTAACTCACCAGAAACTCCACTAAGACTCCAAGATCCCTCTCACAGTCACTGCTATTAAGCCTGGTTTCACCCAGTCTTTTATTTAAGTATTAAATTAAATGTACAAACTCATAAGCAATGTTTTGGTATATTATCTTTTTTTTTTAGGTAATTAGGGCAAAGAAGCGACATCTGAGTTGGTCACACTCACCCAGTCACATGACCACCTAGACATGCCCACCCAGTCACATGACCACCCAGCCAGGTCCACCCAGTCACATGACCACCCACCCACGCCCACCCACCCAGTCATTAGGGCCGAGAGCCCCTTGCTAAAGTTTTTGAAGCCCATCCCTGGCTTCCATGCCAAGTCGTGAGCTAACCTCACTGGCTGGGTTTACTGGCTAAGCCAGCCCAGGGTTTGAGATCTTGGCTTTCAACGGGTCGAGCAAACAGGTTATGTTTTCAGGGATTATGTACGGAAAGGAAGTATGCTGTGGAAGAAGTTGTAGTCTTGCCTTTTTTTTCTGTCTTCTGCTGTTGAGCTTGTGGGTGGCTGTCTAACCAGCAGAGTCAACCCTGCCGGATTTAGCAAGATGCTGCTGCCCCTCCTTTTGTTGCTTTGGGTTGCCATGACAACAAGCATAGGGATAATACTTGAGTAGCAACAGTAACTGAAAACCTCTGCCTGCCACTTTCTCCTGGGCTATAGAAGGAGCTCCCAAGAGCAGGTAAATAGCCTGATTCCCAAAAACGACAAACCCTCAACTTTTTCATTCAACAAAGTAGTGCCAGGCACAACCCTATCACTTCCTTCAGGTCAAAATGTTTCCTTCCTTCCTTCCCTCCCTTATTTATATCCCATCTTTGTTATTTTTACAAATAAGTCGAGGTGACAAACATAAACCTTTTCCTATTTTCCCCACCACAACAACCCTGTGATGTTGGGCTGAGAGAGAGAGAGTGACTGGGCCAAGCTCACCCAACTGGCTTTCCTGCTAAGGTGGGACTTGAACTCATAGTCTCCCACTTTCTAGCCTGGTTCCTCCCCCATGAGACCAAACTGTCTTCCTTCCATCACAGGGTGGGTTTCTTCTGGATGAGGAGCGAAACGTCTTCAAAGGAAAACCAGAAAGTCCAGGTGCCTCTTGAAAAAGCACCTTGACCTGGATCAGGGCTCTCCAACCTTGGCAACTTTAAGATCTGTGGATTTCAACTCTTCGAATTCTGGGAGTTGAAACCCACAAGTCTTAAAGTTGCTAAGGTTGGAGACCCCTGCTCTAGATGAGCATTCTGGGTGAGGAATTCTGGGAGTTGAAGAGGAACTACTGGAGAAACCAGCTGCATTTACTTACACCTGGCAGGAAATCTCCAGGTGAGGATAATCCAAGTCTAGAAATCCAAGAAAAAGGGCAGTTACACAACCAGATCATTTTTCATTGTTTTATTTGGAGAAGGAGCTGACCCCTTTAGGACACCCTTCCCATGCAATTTTTTTTAAAAGAAGGGCACTGAACTGAAATTGGAGTTGATCTAGGAATGGTCCTACACTTGAATCCCCTGTGTTTCCACAACAACATCATGCCCATCTTGATGTCATGGTGTGCAGGACTCCACTTGTCTTTCCTGGCTCCGTTCTCCTGAAGTGCAACTGCCTGAAAAAGATTGATTTGACTTCTGAACTGCCTTCTCCAATCAGGTGCCTTCCAGGTCTCTTGGTTTTCCCCTCCTACAATTCCCAGTTATTAGGAACTGCACCCCTCAAGAAGCAAGATCCGGATGTCAAGAGTCAAGGGGATCATCTTCAAGATCACTCATTCGTCCTGGACTTCCGGTTTCGCGTGGCTTCGGGGCAGCAGGAATTCGCGACAGCTCGCGATTCCTGCTGTGCTAGCCGTCGAGGTACCCCCGATCCAGATGGGTCAGGGGGATATGGCTGCCCTGTAGGGACAGCTGAAGAGAGAGGGGAGTCAGATAGGGAGGTGGGGGTGTCGCAGACCCCCCCCTTCTCCGGGAAAACCCCTTTTTCCCAAGGCGGTGGAGCGGCGGTCAGCAATGGCCGCCACGAAGAAGCCAGCAACCGGGTAAGAACTGTGCTGGAGGAAGTGTGAAGAGTGAAAGTTCTGTCTGAGCCGGGTCAAGTAACATCTTTTAAATTGCCAGGATTTGAGCTGTTTGAATTGCTGGAGGATACATTGTATCCCTAAGAAGAGCGAAAAGCGGCGGAGAAGCTGTTAAAGGGAACTTTTTTTTTTTTTTTACTCTCCCACCCCACGGAAATAGCAGAAATATTTGGATATATTAGACATTGAAAGTGGATTGCTTTGAAAGTTGAAGCTAAGAGATAAAGGGATTTTTGGACATTGAAAAATTTAAGAAATTGGAAAATCTTTGCTGGAGGTATGGATTTTTGATTATTTAAAATTGTCATTGCAAGTGGGAAGGGAGAAAAAAAATTGGAGCAGAAGCTGAAAAAGGAGGAGATTGTCTAGAACGTCTTTGTGGATCCCAAAGGAAGATATATGGTAATTGGACCTCTTTGATTAAAAATTAATCCAGAAAGAGAAAGAGAAGAAGGAAGAAAAGTATTAACTTCTGGAACTTTTTTTTAAATTGCTTTTGATTGTCTTTGATTAAAAATACTTGTGGTTGTTTTGGAAAAAGTTTCCCTTTTCATAATGGCATCGTTTGTGGATGAACTAGAGATTGAATATCAAAAATATAAAAAAGAAGATACTTTGGGCGCTTTGTTTCAATTCTTAGAAATGGCGTTATGTTCTGTTGAAAAGTTGATTACGCAGCAGAAGGACTGGGACAAGGAAAAAGAGGAAGAAGAAGCCATCTTTGATGAACAATGGGTCCCTTCCGGAGAGGAGGAGAAAAAGGATAAGAAAAAGGGGATTTTAAGAATTATAAAAACAACCAAAAGAGAGAAAAATGAGCGAAAAGATGGAGGCAAGGTTAGAAAGCAAAGGAAAAGGAGCAAGAAAAGCGAAGAGAAAAAGCAAAGGGGTAGAAAGGGCAAGGAGAAGAATAAGCAAGAGAGAAAGGGGGGGAGGAGAAGCCTTAATGGGGGGAAGCAAGACCTAAAGAAAAAAAGTTTATTTAGAGACAATGGGTGAATTTAATTTAGATTAAAAGAGGGATTCTGGAGGGTATATAAGAGTGTGTTTTTATATGTGTATTTAGAATATAAAATTTATTATGTTCTTAGAATCTTTTAAACAGAATCCCAAGAAAAATTGCTATATGTAGTATTTTTAAGTTAGGGTAATGAGTTATAGATGTTACTCCAATTGGTGTACAGGAGAAGTATAGTAAAAGAAAAAAAGATGAATGGATAATTGGAAATAGAACAGACAAAGAATGTTGTTGAAAATGGTAATAAGATATGGAAGGATATATATGCTTTTTTTTGGATTTTGTATATTGATAAAAGGCAATAAAATTTTAATTAATAAATAATTTGGAGAAGTAGGGACAAGATATGAAGTTAATATTATATGAAATATTGATATTATAATCTGGAAATGTTATGCCTTATTGGTCTTTTATTATTATTTTTTCCTAGAAAAGAATTTATAAGCTGCTATGCCTTGATTCTTTGTGCATTGTTTTTATGAAACTGATAAAAATGGTTTTTATATATATATATAAAAAAGAAAATGATAATAAGATATGGAAGGATATATGGGATGAATATGATGTTTGAATTTGTGTCTGTGTGAAGAGTTTTAACCCGGGAACAGACAACCTTCAGAAAAGATCTTTTAGTTTTGTTTATGTTTTGTGTTTGTATGTTTGTGTATTGTGTTTTTGGTAAAACTAACAAAATTTGGTTTTTATAAAAAAAAAGGAAAAAAGAATCAATAAAACCTTGGAGGAATGTTAGATGAGAATAATTTAAACAAGCCAGAAAGAAATGAATATGATGACTATAAAATGGATAAATATGGAAGAGAAATGAAATTGAATAGGAGTAAAGAGAAATAATGAGAAATTTGTTGAAAGATATTTGTGTGTCCATATGGAGATGGGATAAATTGGAATTACGCTGTATAAAAACAATGTTTTGTTTGACTTGTAAGGATTTATAATGTTAAGAGGTTTTATGTGTTTATGTATTTAATGGTTAATGATGTGTTGTTTTATCTTTAAAATTAATAAAAATTTGTTTCAAAAAAAAAAAAAAAGATCACTTATTCGTCCTAAATTGAGAGAGATCGTGTGGTCTCACCAACCGACATCAGCCAAGCTCAACTCATTTTGAAAAGGCTAAGCAGAATCGGGCATGGTTAGTCTTTTCGGGAGATGACCAGGGAATCTTGAAGTGAGTAGCTAGATTGGAATTTTTTAAAATTTAAAATTTTTTTAAGTCTTGGTGGACAAATGGTTAAGTATGAGTTGAGAGTGTGTGGCCGCAGCAACAAAAGCCAACACAATCCTAAATTGCATTAACAGAGGGATACAATCAAGATCAAGTGAGGTACTAATATCACTTTATACAGATTTAGTAAGACCACACCTAGAGTACTGCATCCAATTTTGGTCACCACACTATAAAAAAGATGTTGACGCTCTAGAAAAAGTGCAGAGAAAAACAACTAGGATGAATAGGGGAGTGGAGGCTAAAACATACAATGAAGGGTTGCAGGAACTGGGCATGGTTAGTCTAGTGAAGAGAAGTACCAGGAGAGACAGGATAGCAGTCTTCCAATATTTGAGGGGCTGCCACAGAGAGGAGGAAGGGGTCAAGCTATTTTCCAAAGCACCTGAAGGCCAGACAAGGAACAACAGATGGAAACTGATCAAAGATAAATTCAACCTAGAAATAAGGAGAAACTTTCTGACAGTGAGAATAATCAACCCATGGAATAGAAGTTGCCTTCAGAAGTTGTGGGAGCTTCATCACTGGAAGCTTTTAAGAAGAGACTGGACTGCCATTTGTCAGAAATGGTGTAGAG